>JANIVT010000011.1:0-386563 GCA_030555945.1 Gaillardinia entomophila | reverse complement strand
CATTCTTACCTTGATCACCGGCAGTTGGTTGTTGTACGGGCGCTTCTACCAAACCACCAACCTTTACCCCCACGACGTGTTTGCCATCGTGCCGCCGTCGCCCACCACCATCGAAAACTCCACTATGAGCCGGCCATCTTCGTCTTTTGTGAGTTCCTTGTTTGTGTCGACACTCGTGGCCACCGGCTGCTTGTCGTCGTCGTCATCGTCGTAATCGTCATCCTCGTCGCGCGGTGCTGGCGTCGGGCTTTTTTGGACCTTCTCCTCCTCATCAAGCTTGTCAATCAAATCGTAGTCATCAGACACCTCATTCACATCCGTTGCCGCCTGGTCGAGATCCTTGGTGGCATAGTAGTAGTCAATGGCCTTTTCCCATAGAAGGTATCGTATGTGGAGCGCAAGAAACCGCAACGGCTTGTCGCCCTCTTCCACCGAAACTTGCTCCTCGTCAATGTCCTCGCCCTTCTCCTCGACTGGCTCTTCGGTATCCTTGGTTATTGATAAGGTGGTCCCGCCCTCGAGAAACGCACCCCAGAGCGTGGTGTCGTTCTGATTGATGATATGGCCCAAGATGGTGAGTTGTTGGTCGTTCAAGAACACGTCGAAAAAATTCTTGGACTGATATAGCTCCTGGGCAAGCCGAAAGAGCTTGGCGGAGTCGCTCGTTCGGAATGGATTTAGCCTATCCATGGTGTATGGTGATGAGAGTGCGGATGGACGACTCGCGTTTTGTTAGGGTGCACCGAGGACTCAATGATACAAACCATATAGTGTGAAGATGATGTCTTTATGGCGATCTACTCATGCAATAATCTATTTAGACGGCATACTTCTTGGTCCACTCCTTGGCGGTGGCCTCGTACTTGGACTTATCCTGCTTGTAGATGTGGGCTATTTCCGGCACCAAAGGATCGTCGGGGTTAGCGTCCGTCAACAACGAGCAGATGGACAACAACACCTTGGAGATAGTCAATGCAGGAGACCACTGGTCCTTCAATATATCCAAACAGATGTTTCCGTTACTGTTGATGTTGGGATGATAGATTTTCGTGGTGAAGGCGATCTTGGGGGGCTTGAATGGGTAGTCGGTGGGGAAGTGGATCGAAAGGAAAAACACTCCTCCAGCGTATGGAGAGTCTGGAGGTCCCATGATACTGGCTTGCCAATGGTACAAGTCATCGCCAACTGGTCCGGCAGAGCATGAAGATGGTGGATCTCTAGAACGTTAGTACGGAAAGAATACAACCCAAAAGTTTCTCAATCGGGCACAACCAATGTTCGCTGCATGACCCGCTGGGGCATAGAAAATTTGTGTGTAGTTTTTCTCACTTGGACAAGTCACACTAGTTCAACGAAGGGGCGAATCGTGGTTCCCCGGGGAATCAAAACCATGGATCGATGAAAAACATACCTTCCGAGATCGGCTAATTCTTTGTTGATACGTTTTAAGGACATGGTGTAATTAGTGGTGTTTGATCCGGCGATAAAGCAAGAAAAAAGAGTAGATAAGTATACTGGGGAAAAGGGAAAATTCGATAGAAGTCAGTGGAAGTTGGAAGGCGCGACGTGCGCCACCCACCTTCTGCTTCCGGCAACTGTGCACGTTACAGGTTGTGTGCCACCATCTTGCAGGTTGACTCCCCCGGGTTTCTCGAAAACCCAGTCGCATGATTGGTGTACCGGTGTTTCACCAGAGATAACAGTCGAAGGACCCTTTCACAGCCGTGTTGTGCTTGAATACAGACCAAGTTTTCGAAAGTCCCTCCACCATGCCCGAGACACTGCGTCCCGCCCCTTCGGGAGCACAAGAGGCATTCAAACGGTCGAGGAATGGTTGTTTGACATGCAAAGTCCGCAAGAAAAAGTGCAAGGAAGACCGCCCCGTGTGTTCCGATTGCAAGCGACTCAACAAGGAGTGTATCTGGATTGATTATGAGACCATGGACGAGGAGGAAATTGCCCGCTTGCGCAAAAAGGCCCAGGAGGACGAGAGCTCGTCCAAAATCCGGAAACGGCGCCCCAAGGTCCAGGTGCCGGCGGAAACCATAGTGGACATCAAGCGGCCCCTGGTGAAGTCGCCGCAACACACCGTCACCCATGTGTTGGATCCGGTGGACTTTGGTGGACAATTCCAGACCGAAGTCCATCTGGGCGGCATCACCATACAAAAGCGCAAACCCTCCGTGCCCAGTCCGTACCACATGGAGAATGGGTTCGAGCCCGTGAAGCAGCCCAAGTTGGAGACGCTGCCGCCGCCTCTTGACCTCGAGTATTACCGGGACATTGACGGGAAAGACCCGCTGTCTCCGTCGGTGTTTCTCAACTTTCTCCGAGACTTGAGCCAGCATCAGCTCAGTCAGGAGCGGCTGCCCGAGGCCGTGGAAAGCCCCAAGATATCGGACCTTGTGCCAGCATTTAACACTTCTTTAAGTGGGCAGACGCCCGACCAATTCTCGCCGCCCTTCCCCATCTCACCCAACTTCAGCATCACATCATATCTCGAAAACATTGCCAACAACAAGTCGCCGCAGTTGGCCAGTCTGTTGGCGTCGAGCCTCAACGCCGAGTTCCTACCGGCGCCACTGCCTGGTTTATCCATACACCCCGATCTTGATGCCGATGCCATGTTCCTCTACAACTACTACGTGGATACTCTTTCTCGCAAGGTGTCGATTGCGCCCATTTCGCAGGGCGAAAGCAATTCGTACCAAAAAGTGTTCCTTCCTCTTGCTCATCGCGACAAGGGCGTGCTCTATGGCATTCTCGCGTGGTCGGGATTCCACCTCGGGGGCCAGTGGCAGCGCGAGGGACTCAAGTATGTTGACAAGGCGCTCGACCACGTCAACCAGTCGCTCATTGAGCTAAAACGAAAGAAAGACGCCCACACCGCCGGCGAAATCGACAAGGTGCTCTCCAAGACCGAGAGCCGACAGAGCATTCTCAACAAGTTGGCCACGCTTCTCATTCTTTGTGGAGCGGAGATTTGCCGAGGCGATGTGAAGAACTGGTCGGTGTACCTCTCGTGGGGATGGAAGATTCTTTATCTGAATGGAGGCATTCTCAACTTCAACCTGAACAAAGAGGAACACTGGCTCATCTCCAACTTTGCATATCACGACATTCTCTCGAGCTCCACCAGCGAACGGGGCACCTACTTTTCCCCCACCACCTACGACATTATCTTCGACGACCCCATGGGCGTGGCGCGGGGCAACCTCAACCCTCTCTTGGGCATCCTGAAGAAGCTCTACAAGCTCATTGGCGACATTTACACGCTTGTGTACGAGAGCCGCAAGTCTCTAAAACAGTATTACTCCCAAACCGCCAAGGTCGAGGAGTACGGGGCGGGGGTATCCACGTCTCCCCCGTCCCCCACACACGATGACGGAGAGGACGACGAGCTCAGCACCCACGGCCGGTTGGGCAAGGTGCTCTCCACCATCATCGACAAGGCCATGGTGGTGGAGAAGCAAATCTACGAGGCCAAGCCCGATCCCCGCGACTTGGAGAACTTGACGGACGAGGACTTGGAGCTCCAGCTCACGTTGTTCGAGGCGTTCCAGTTGAGTGGGCGGCTCTTTCTCCGCCAGGCGCTTCTCAAGTTCAACCCGTCCACGTTGGAGTCGCAGGTGTTGGCCAACGATCTCATCAAGTGCATTGACATTCTTCTCGAAACCACCGCGCAGGCGTCTTTGGTGTTCCCGGTGTTCATGGCGGGCATCCACTGCATCAACGAGACCGACCGGCATCTCATGAAGCTACGGACGGACAAGTTCATGCAACTCTACGGGCCGTGGAACGTGGTGCGCGTGCGCCATCTCATGGAAAAGGTGTGGGAGCTCAATCCCGATGGAGATAAGGTGGTGGACTGGCTCGTGATCTTGAAGGAGCTCAACTGGGACATCAATTTTGCGTGATCCCTTTCACCACGTTGCTTGACGAATGACCTACTCAGCCAAGACACGAATGTACGAACAGATATCGGTTGTAGTTTGGCCGATACCCCAGATTGCCGGCCCGGATGTCATTCGCTTTGGCGGTTGGCGACGCGGGAGTGCACACAGCCCCCTGCAAAGCCTCCCCCAGTCACTGATATAGCCGCACAGACACATTGCACTTGATTTACGAGACTAACGACTCCTGCACAGGGACATGCCATTGTGGAGGAGCGGAGGGGCATCTGTGCTACGGCCAAGCAGCCAAGAGTATAAAGAGGTGAGTGACCCCAGTTGCCAATCCACTTTTTTCCTCCCCCATGTCTGAACTGTTTGACGCCGACCAATACAAAACCAACAATGTTGTCAATGACGACCCATTCGACTCCATCAGCAAAGAGCCCCCAAAGCAGAACCGGCCCGAGTACATTGCCCGCAACTTCAAGCGCGAGTACCCGGTCCCCAAGGCCAACACCTACCAGAGTGTGTTGGAGAACTTGGGCGATGTGTTTGGGTTGTTTGGAACCTTTTGTTGTTTGTGCACCAACCCCTACCAGGAGGTGAATGAAGGTGAAGTGGGCATGGTGACCACGTTTGGAAAGCTCTCGCGGTGCATTGAGCCCGGTCTCAACTACGTCAATACGTGGTCGGAGAAACTCTACCGAGTCAACATCAAGACCATCATCCGCGAGGTGCCCGCGCAGTCGTGTTTCACCAGAGACAACGTCACCGTGGTGATCACCTCGGTGGTTTACTACAACATCATTGACCCCCAGCGGGCCATCTTTGGCATCGACGATATCCACAATGCCATCGAGGAGAGAACGCAAACCACGCTCCGTGATGTCATTGGTAACCGGATTCTCCAGGACGTGGTGGAAAAGAGAGAGGAGATTGCCGAGGCCATTGAGCAAATCATCTCCAAGACGGCGCAGGACTGGGGTGTCAATGTCGAGTCCATTCTCATCAAGGACTTGCAACTTCCCGAGTCGGTGAGACAATCGCTCTCCAAGGCCACCGAGGCCAAGAGAGTGGGTGAGGCCAAGATCATCAACGCCAAGGCCGAGGTGGAGAGTGCCCGACAAATGAGAAAGGCCTCCGACATTTTGTCGTCGCCCGCTGCTTTGCAAATCAGATACTTGGACGCTTTGCAAAACATGAGTAAGAACCCGGGCACCCGGGTCATCTTCATGCCGTCGGCCGACTCCATCGAGAAGATTGTCCACAGCTCGGCCCGAGGCTACCAGCCGAATGTCGACACCATTGCGGAAAACTCCACGGGGAACAACGACATTGCAAATAATCTCGCCCTCCAGGAGGCCACCAGATAGTTTAGTTTATTATATGCCATGAATACTGTACCGCGCGATGTCGGGGCATCTCGCACGTGACTGGTGCGCACACACTTCGATGCGAAGAGAAATTTTCAATTCCTCATCTTCTCCTACACCATGGCTGCTTTAGATTATCTCCTCTTCGAGGAAGCCGCAGGCTACGCCATCTTCAAAGTGTTGATTCAGCAGGATGAAGTGTCGGCCAGATCCAAGGAGGTCCAGGAGGCGGCCAACGACTTTTCCAAATTCTCCAAGATGGTGGAACTTGTGTCCTTCGCTCCCTTCAAGGGTGCCGCCCAGGCGTTGGAGAATGCCAACGACATCTCCGAGGGCTTGGTGTCCGACTACCTCAAGTCCATCATCGAACTCAACATCCCCAAGGATGACAAGCAGGTGACCCTTGGTGTCTCTGACAGAAACCTTGGTCCTTCCATCAAGGAGGTGTTCCCCTACATTGATTGTTTGTCCAACGAAATTGCTCAAGATTTCCTCAGAGGCATCAGAGTGCATGGTTCCAAGTTGTTGAAGGACTTGCAAGACGGAGACATTGAGAGAGCCCAGTTGGGATTGGGCCACGCCTTCTCGCGTGCCAAGGTTAAGTTCTCGGTGCAAAAGAATGACAACCACATCATCCAGGCCATTGCTTTGTTGGACCAATTGGACAAGGACATCAACACATTCTCCATGAGAGTCAAGGAGTGGTACGGATGGCACTTCCCTGAGTTGGCCAAGATTGTTCCCGACAACTACAGCTACGCCAGATTGGCCCTTGCCATCAAGGACAAGGCCTCGTTGACGGACGAGTCATTGCACGACATTGCTGCTCTCTTGAACGACGACTCTGGTGTTGCTCAAAGAGTCATTGACAATGCCAAGATCTCCATGGGTCAAGACATTAGTGAACAAGACATGGACAACGTCTCCACTTTTGCACAAAGAGTGGTCTCCATCAGTGAGTACCGCTCCAAGTTATACCAATACTTGACCGACAAGATGCACACCGTTGCCCCCAACTTGTCGACATTGATTGGAGAAGTTGTTGGAGCCCGGTTGATTTCCCACGCCGGTTCTCTCACCAACCTTTCCAAGCAAGCCGCCTCCACCGTGCAAATTCTTGGTGCGGAGAAGGCCTTGTTCAGAGCATTGAAGACCAAGGGTAATACCCCCAAGTACGGATTGATCTACCACTCGTCATTCATCGGCAAGGCCTCTGCCAAGAACAAGGGTAGAATTTCCAGATACCTCGCCAACAAGTGTTCCATTGCCTCGAGAATCGACAACTACTCGGACGAACCCACCACCGCCTTCGGTCAGATATTGAAGAAGCAAGTGGAGGAAAGATTGAACTTTTACGACACCGGTGCTGCACCAATGAAGAACTCCGACGCCATTAAGGAGGCTCTTGCTCTTTCAGGAGACTTGAATGACGATGAGGAGGAGAAGCCAGAGAAGAAGGACAAGGCCGACAAGAAGGAGAAGAAGGAGAAGTCTGACAAGAAGGAGAAGAAGGACAAGAAGGACAAGAAGGAAAAGAAGGAAAAGAAGGACAAGTCGGAGAAGAAAGACAAGAAGCGCAAGGCCGACGACGGCGAGTCGCCCAAGAAGAAGAAGAAGAAGTCCAAGGATTAGGCTGGATGTTGTAAATTACTTGCATAATAAGACGAACTGAAATCATCAGATCCATGTATTTCCCCTATACATTACACACTGCGCAGGTTACGCTTCCTGAGGTTGCGGCACCTTGTGATGGACCACGTTGTTGATCAAGTGAAAGGTGCGGGCCAATTCGCTCGAATGGTCGTGAGACACCGGCTTGATCTCGGGTAGCCACTTGGCCACCGCCAGCTCCAAGTGGGAGTTGATTGGGGCTACAACAGGGTCGAACTGCGACGTGACGAGCCCGCGCCCGTTTGTGTCGTAGACCGCAGAGTTGAACGAGTACCGCCAACCATTGATGGTTCTCGCGGATGGCTCCACCACCAGCTTTGTGATGTAGCCGTGAGCCGATTTGAGCGAGGCCTCGACTTCCCCAAACACCTTGGTCACGGGAAGCACCACCGGGTTGATGAGTCCGCTCTCGGGCAACACGGCATCGAGGTGGCTCAAGAGTGAATCGGCAACGATATCGTGGTGGTCGAGCACCATCTTGATGGGCTGGGTCTCTCTAATCAGCTTGAGGGTAGGCGACACCGAGGTGGCGAACTGGCGTGTGAATGGAATGGCGTAAATGGCGTCTCGCGTGGTGACAACAATGGCATACTGCCGCAAGTGGTCGTGCAACTTCTGGTGAGGCGACTCAACGGTCTCTGGAACAGTGGAGGCATCTTGGGGAGAAGACATGGATAAAGATGAGTTTGCAACTGAGAAAAAATGCTGCAAATCGCACAATGATACAAAATTACAAATATATGAACACCAAGGTTGCGAAAACGCCAAAAACAACACCCTGAACAGAACCCACAACTCACTCGCTCATGGAGGACCACGAGACTTCGGACGCATCCAGATCCAGCTCCATATCCATCAGATGAGTAAAGCTATCTGGGGGAGTCATCAACCGGCGAGATGTGCGGCGAGCGGGGCGTTTGGTGGCATGGCTCATGGTGGAGTGGCTCAACTCAAACACCTCATGATTAATGCTCTCGTCTCTCATCTTGGTGACAAAGTCGGGCTTGTTACTGACAGGCACGTTGAGCAGGCTTTCTTCAAGGTACTCCTGGTCTTCGCGCGACACGTACTTTAACAAGTCCACCAGGGGCTCAAAGTCACCGTGGAAAAACAACCGGTCATAGGTGGCCACATAGTACAACTCGTTGAGGAGCGCTCGCTTGGCGTTGGTATCGGCGAGAAGTTTGGTTCTCTCTCGCATGGCCAAAAGATCAAAGCGCGGGTTGCGAAGCATGGCCACCAACAACCCCGTGCGGCCCAGTTTGTCGAGGTGGTCGGGCTCGATGTGATTGACACTCTTGGGCCACCACGGGGGCTTGGACTGGTTGTTGTTCTTGTAAGGGAACGTCGCCTGCTTGCGAGGCTCGGCCACCTTGATCCATTCTTTTGCAACCGCCTTGCACATGTACTGGCCGAGGGCATGGAACATGCCCTGGTAGTAATACCAGATGTCGGTGTCGGCCCACGCGCCCTTGTTGAAAGTGATGTGGGTGGTGTTGCGAGACGCGGGACAGATGCGGGCGATGTTGTCGTCCGGGTTGATTGAGTGTTTCTCAATGACACTGATGATTTGACGCCTTTGCGTGTCGTCAACAAACTTCAGGTGTGACACCCGGAGCACCGGATTGGGTCCGTCCTGGCTGGTGGCCAACACGAAGTCCACGCCGTCTTCCCGGTGGAGTTTGGTGAGATTGCGAACGATAGCCTTGAGCTCGAGGTCGATGTTACTCATAGTGGCGATGGATGAGTCTCTGGTTATTAATACCTGGCCCAAGGTCACGTCGGACCTTCTTTCCATCCCTTACATTTGTGATGACATTTTGCAATGCCATAGGTGGAAATGTGGGTGGTGGGGTGAGTGGATTCTGTGCGACCCATTGGGAAATGTGGTCCCCACAATCCAGGGTGCCTTTCAGGGTCTACCATGACGTCTCACTGAGCATATTATTCAATATCAAATTGCTGCTCCATGCAGTATCAAACCGGTTGAAGCTACTTGTTTAGTGACTAGGCCTCCTCCACGTGCTCGATGGAGTGGCGCTTCTCCACCACGCCCAAGTGGGCGGCGGCATTGACGTTGCTGGAGTCGCCAAACACCTCGGCCACCTCCTCCAAGGTCCGACCCGAGGTTTCGGGGTAAAACAACACCACCACCAAAAGCTCCACGGCAAGAATGCAGCAGTACACGATATAGTACTTCCAGTCGATGGCCTCCATGGCAATGGAGTTGACAAAGCCGTTGTACACCAACACCACGTGGATGGTCAAGAGGAAGATGTTGATGCCCTTGGCCCGGTGGGTGTAAGGGAGAATCTCGGTGATGTAAAGATAGGGGAGACCGTTGGCGCCGATGTCGTAAAAGAAGTAAAAGAAGAAGATCATGGCTAGCACCCCCTGGCCGAGCGACTTTTGCTCGAAGTTCCTCTGTTGGTTGACAGCGGAAAGAGCCGTCCAGGCCACGTACGACACCAACATGCCGCCGATACACGTGATGAACAACGTTCTTCTTCTGAAGCGGTTGCACACACAGCACACGGCGACACATATCACCAAGTTGAAGATCATAAGACAGAGGTTGATCTGGAGCTGTTTGGTGGTGGCAGTGATACCAATGGAGTTGAGCACCTTGTTGAGGTAGTACGAGACAAGACCATTACCGGACAATTGCATGAAGATGGCGGTGAACACCACGAGGAAGAATCTCTTTCTGTAACCCTTCTTGAAGAAGAACTCGGAGTACTTGGAGTCGGAGGCGAGTCTTTCCGCGGCCAACGCTGCCTGAATCTCGTTCATTTCAAACTGGACAAACTCAATGTCCTTGGGGTGGTCGGAGTCTCCGGTGTGGATCTTTCTCAACACCTTCTCGGCCTCGTCGAGTCTTCCTTTGGCAATGAGGAAACGAGGGGATTCGGGCACTGTCCACATGAAAGCCAATTGCACCACGGGGAAGAAGCCCTGGAGGTAGGAGGGAATTCTCCACGCCCAGTCATCTTCGAGCACCCGGGTGAGGTACACAATGAAGGCGGAGAACACCGCTCCCAAGTACCAGCAGATGTTGTACGAGAAGGTACTGGCTTCTCTGTGGAGAGGGTAGGAGATCTCGGAGATTAAGGTGGGCGACGCAACGGTGGCCACTGACGACCCACATCCAAGGATGAACCGCGACATGAAGAAGAAGGCGTAGTTGGTGCTGAGACCCTGGAGCACGGCGCCGAGAATACACACGCCCTGGCCCACATAGATGGTGATTTTCCGACCCCAGCGGTCACAGATCATGGGGCCAATGGGGAACACCACCACACTTCCAAGCACAACACCGTTGGCCAACGCTCCCAACACGGCACCCTTGGGGGAGCCGAAGTACAGTTGCCAGGTGGCCATGGACTGCAAACCGTTCAAAAGCGAACCGTCAAAGCCGGTGTTGGTGGAGGTGAGCGTGATGAGGAACACGCAGAACACAAGGTGGCGGAGGTGGGGCACTCGATACCAGGGTCTGGTTTCACGGATATAGTCCTTAATGTCGACCTTTTGTTCGACATCAAAGTCGGAGGCAACGTCTTTGTCACTGAGAGAGTCGCTCTTGGGAAGGGACATTCTTACTGCTGGACTCCATCAGGCCAACGGATGCTTTATATGCCGTTGAGTCAAGAAAATAATCCCGGTGCCCCTCTTCCGCATCCAAGAGTTTGGGTCATGGGGCTTTGCCGCACGGATTTCTCCCAAAGCTAAACCAAACAGCCATGGCCTACGTGGGGACTGCCCTACACCCTTCCTCTATTGTACCTCTCGGGCACACCACCATCCTGAAGCTCTTGAAGTCATGGTCAATGATAGCGCCGCAGACGGACATTGGTGAGATTGGTCCCCACATTCGGGACGCACCCCAGATATTTTGGCTGCACGATGCCAGCCCCACATTGTTTACGAGCGCGATTCATGAGGGGAGCACTCGGGATTCGTGGTCGCGGTCCGAGATCCCCTTTGGGAAGCATGGGAGCCAATCAGTGGGCGTCGCAAAGTTCCACGGAATATCGCTTAGCTCTTGGCACGGTCATGACAGACGGGTGAATGGGTGGAAAACGGTGTATGACAAGTTTAGCAGTCCGGCCATGGCTAGCTGGATGCCATGAGCTGATCACAGCTAGTTGTTGTCGCCAGGTACTGGGTTGGTGATGTTTTGGAGATGTGTTGTCGCGATCTTATCGGCCCCACCGCTACCCCACATTTTCCTTAGATGGTGCCCGTGGCCGTCTCGGCCGAGCGGGCTCGGCCGAACATCCAGCCGCTCAACGTGCTCGGGCAGACGGGCTCGGGCGTGGAGTTATTCGTGTACACAGGGATTGGCGTTGCGATCGGGGCGGTGGTTGCTAAATGTTCAACGTATAATTACAGAACTATCTAAGTTCCTTTAAGTCAAGCCTCCTCAACATGCTCAATGGAGTGGCGCTTATCCTTCACAGAAAGATGGGCTGCTGCATTAATGTTGGAGGTGTCGCCAAACACTTCGGCCACCTCCTCCAAAGTGCGACCTGAAGTCTCTGGGTAAAACAAAATCACAGTGACAAGTTCCACGGCAAGAATGCAACAGTACACAATATAGTACTTCCAGTCAATGGCCTCCATGGCAATGGGGTTGACGAAACCATTGTAAATCAAGGTGATTTGAATCACAAGCTGGAACACGTTAAGACCCTTGGCCCGGTGGGTGTAAGGAAGAATCTCCGTGATGTAAAGAAAGGGAAGACCGTTGGCGCCAATGTCATAAGACATGTAAAAGAAGAAGATCATGGCGAGGATACCGTTACCGAGGCCGGCGTTCTCAAAGTTGGTTTGTTGGTTGACTGCCGAAAGAGCCGTCCAAATGACAAACGACACCAACATACCGGCGATGCACGAGATGAACAACGTTCTTCTTCTGAATCGGTTGCACACGGAACACACGGCAACACAGATGACCAAGTTGAAGATCATAAGACAGAGGTTGATTTGAAGCTGCTTCTTCTCCCCAGTGATACCAATGGAGTTCAACACCTTGTTGAGGTAGTACGACACAAGACCGTTACCGGACAACTGGGTGATGCAGGCAGTGAAGACAATGAGAAAGAGTCTCTTTCTGTAACCGGGCTTGGTGATGAAGTCCGAGTACTTGGAGTCGGACGCAAGTCTCTCCGAGGCCAAGGCCGCCTGGATTTCATTCATTTCAAATTGCACAAACGCAATGTCCTGGGGGTGGTCCGAGTTGCCCGTGTGAATCTTTCTCAACACCTTCTCTGCCTTGTCCAAGTGACCTCTGGCGATAAGATAACGGGGAGACTCGGGGACTGTCCAAAGGAAGGCCAACTGAATAATGGGGAAGAAGCCCTGAAGGTACGAGGGGATTCTCCACGCCCAGTTGTTCTCAAGCACTCGGGTGAGGTACGAGACAAACGCCGCAAACACCGCTCCCAAGTACCAGCAAAGATTGTACGAGAAGGTACTCATTTCTCTGTGGAGAGGGTAAGCAATCTCGGAAATCAATGTGGGAGAGCCGAGGGTGGCCACGGCAGAACCACATCCAATGATGAATCTCGAAGCAAGGAAGAACCCATAATTGGTGCTGAGGCCCTGGAGAATGGCTCCAATGACACACACAATCTGGCCAATGTAAATGGTGGGGAGTCTACCGTAACGGTCACACAACCAGGGGGCAATGGGGAACACGGCCACACATCCAAACACCACACCGTTGGCCAACGCACCCAAGATTTCTCCCGTCGGGGTGTTGAAGTAAGTTTGCCAACTACTCATGGATTGCAAACCGTTCAAGAGAGAACCATCGAAACCGTTGTTTGTCGAAGTAAGAGTAATGAGGAACACGCACCACGTGAGGTGACGGAGGTGGGGCACTTTGTACCAGGGTCTGGTTTCACGGATGTAATCCTTGATGTTGACCTTGTGGTCAATGTCGATTTCGGACGTGACGTCCTTGTCGCTGAGAGAATCGCTCTTGGGGAGAGACATGATGATGGAGATGGCATTTCTGAGGCAACCGGTGCTTTATATGTCAAGGCAACAACAAAATATTTCCGCGTGCCCCTCTTGTCCGCCCCAAGAGCTCGGCGGGGCACTTCATACTTGCATGGTGCTGGCCAATTTTCATGGGAAGTTCCAGGTGCCGGCGACTTTTCCTGCGTAATTCGGCAGGGACGTACCAGACACTAGACATATCATAGCAATGTATTCATCGTTAGTCTCCGGCAAACACTACAACCCATGGTCAGTTGACCACTTGGTGTCTCCACACTCGGGACGCACCCCAGATATTTTCGTGACGCACGCTGCAAGCCCCACACAAATTACGGGACGCGGTGTTGGGGTTTCGCGGGGGAATCGGCCCTTGTTTTGCGGGACCGGTACTGCTTTCGGCATGGTAGGAGGCAATACCACATTGGCTCGCAAAGATGGGCGGAAAGTCGTTCCCACCCGCTGGCCACGTATATAGGTGGCCGTTCGGGTGACTGTGTCCCCTCATCATGAGTGGATTTTTGAGAGTCAAGGGCACCAAGATTGTCGACGAGAACGACCAGCCGGTCGTGTTGAAGGGCTGTGCCACGGGCGGCCACCTCAACATGGAGAATTTCATCACCGGATACGTGGGGCATGAAACCGAGCACAAGAAGGTTCTCAAGGCCAAGATTGGCCAGGAGAAATTCGACTACTTCTTCAAGAAGTTTTACGAGTATTTCTGGACCGAGGAGGACGCCAAGTTCTACAAGAACGAGCTCAACCTCAACTGCGTGCGGATTCCTTTCAACCACCGGCACTTCCTCAACGACGAGGGAGACCTCTTTGAGGTGAACCCCGAGGGGTTCAAGAAGTTGGATGCCATCATTGACACGTGCTCCAAGCACGGCATCTACACCATCTTGGATCTCCACACTGCTCCTGGTGGGCAGAACCAGGACTGGCACAGCGACTCCGGGATCCACAAGTCGTTGTTCTGGGAGTTCAAGGTGTTCCAGGATGCCATTGTCAATCTTTGGGTGAAGATCGCCGAGTACTACAAGGACAACACCTGGGTTGCAGGATACAACCCGTTGAACGAGCCCGCCACCAGCGACCACTCCAAGTTGATTGACTTTTACCGAAGAATCGACAAGGGCGTGCGGGCGGTGGACCCCAACCATATTCTTTACCTTGAGGGAAACACCTATGCCATGGACTTCCGCCAGTTCCCCGAAGACGAGGTGTTCCCCAACTCGGTGTATGCCATCCACGACTACTCCACGTATGGGTTCCCCAACCCCGAGGGTTCTCTTTACCAGGGAACCGCCGAAGAAAAGGCCAAGTTGCGCCAGCAGTACGAGCGCAAGGTCGAGTACATGGGCAAGTTGAACGTGCCCGTGTGGAACGGAGAGTTTGGCCCCGTGTACGCGTCCGAGGTGAGAGGCGACGCCAACGTGGCGGCCACCAACTCGGCCCGGTACCAGGTGTTGAAGGATCAATTGGAGATCTACAAGACCGGCGATCCCTCGGGCGACGGGTCGCCCATTTCCTTCTCCATCTGGCTCTACAAGGACATCGGCTTCCAGGGCTTGACGTACGTGGACCCCGAGTCCAAGTACTTCAAGGTGTTTGGGGACTTTTTCCTCAAGAAAAAGAAGCTTGGTCTTGACAGATGGGGCAATGACATTGCCCCCGAGAATGCCAAGTTGTACAATGCCTTGGAGCAGCACTTCAAGGACAACATCCCCGAGCAGTACCACAAGGCCCTCTACCCTCACAACTGGACCATCAAGGATTATCTCGGCAGAGTCGCCCGGGACATGTTGTTCTCGCAGTACGCCCAGCACGAGTACGCCGACTTGTTTGTGGGGTTGTCCTTTGAGGAGTTGGACGAGTTGGCGGCGTGCTTCAAGTTGGAGAATGTCAAGAAGCGGGACGAGCTCAACGCCATCTTGCGTGCGTATTAGGTAGCGGGGAACGGCGTTCCTCCAACTTTTCCTAATAATACATATGCCAGATTCACGGGCAAGGGAAACTATTGACAAGGCCGAGATCGACCAACAAGTGCCCCCTCCTTGAAAGGGACGTGCCCCACACCGCCATCGAGTCATAGCCGAGGACGCGTGGACGAGCCAAGCTTTATGGAGATGGCGGGATCTGAAACACAACTGGTGGAGGCGTCAACCAATAAGGCGGCGTTCGTGGGGTACGTGCATGCTCAATGGGGTAATTCTGGAGACGCTTCCAAATGCGGAAGGGTCACGGCGGCCATTAGTAAAAATTAGGCTGCAAAGTCAACTCAGATGGTACGCCACGTCAGGCGTTGGGGCAGTTACGAGCTGGTGCGGGGGACGTCAAGGAGGTGGAGTTAGTCGGCTGAAGCACCGCAACGGTTCCGTGCCGAGCCCTTGGACGCGTACACCGTTGAATACGAGTTCTTCGGTCGAGCGGGAAACAGTGAATAATTTCCAATTGTCTATATCCTATACATGCTCAACATGCTCCAAAGATCCACGCTTGTCCTGGACCGAGAGATGAGCAGCCGTGTCCACGGAGGCGTCGCCAAACACCTCGGCCACCTCCTCCAAAGTACGGCCCGAGGTCTCGGGGTAGAAGAGGTACACCACCCCAAGCTCAACCGCCAAGATGCAGCAGTACACAATGTAGTACTTCCAGTCGATGGCGTCCATGGCGATGGAGTTGACGAAACCGTTGTAGATTAACACCACCTGCATGGTGAATTGAAAAATATTGATTCCCTTGGCACGGTGGGTGTATGGGAGGATCTCGGTGACGTAAAGGTAGGGGAGACCGTTGGCACCAATGTCGTAGAAGAGGTAGAAGAAGAAGATCATGGCAAGCACTCCCTTACCAAGGGATTTGTTCTCGAAGTTCTTTTGCTGGTTGATGGCGGAAAGCGCCGTCCAGATGACATACGACACCATCATACCGGCAATGGACGTGAGGAACAACGTTCTTCTTCTGAAGAGGTGACAGGTGAAACACACAAAGATACAGATGACCAAGTTGTAGATCATGAGACCAAGGTTGATTTGAAGTTGTTCCGCCTCGCCGGTGATGCCTATGGAGTTGAGCACCTTGCTGAGGTAGTACGACACAAGACCGTTACCGGACAATTGCATGAAGGTGGCGGTGAACACAACAAGGAAGAGTCTCTTTCTGTAGCCGGCCCGCTTGAAAAAGTCGGAGTACTTGGCGTCGGAGGCCATTTTCTCCTGGGTCAACGCCGCCTCGATTTCCTTGAGCTCGAACTGGACAAACTCCACGTCCTGAGGGTGGTCGGAGTTGCCAATGTGGAACTTGCGCAAGATTCTCTCCGCCTCGTCCACCTTGCCCTTGGCAATCAAGTAACGAGGGGACTCGGGTACCAACCACAACGTGACGATTTGCACCAAGGGGAAGAAGCCCTGGATGTACGAGGGCGCTCTCCACGCCCAGTCGCTGTCGATGGTACGCGTGAGGTACACCACAATGGAGCACACGGTGGCTCCAAGGTAGTAGCACAAGTTGAAACTATAGGTACTGGCCTCTCTGTGGAGAGGGTAGGCAATCTCGGAAATCAAGGCGGGACATGCAATGGACGCAAAGCCTGCACCCAAACCAAGCACGATTCTCGACGCCATGAAGAACCCATAGTTGGTGCTGAGACCCTGGAGAACGGCCCCAATAATTCCAAGCACGAGACCAGCGTAGATGACGGGCTTTCTGCCAAACTTGTCACAAAAGTATGGGGCAAAGGGGAACACGGCACACATACCAAACACCACACCGTTGGACAAGGCACCCAAAACGTGGCCGCTGGGGTGGTCAAAGTACTCCTGCCACGTGCTCATGGATTGCAAACCGTTCATGAGCGAACCGTCGAAGCCGGTGTTGGTGGAGGTGAGCGTGATAATGAAGATGCACCAGGCCAACAACCGGAGATGAGGCACCTTCCAGAAGGGCCGCTCCTCGCGGATGTAGTCCTTGATGTCGACCTTGTGGGGGATGTCCAGCTGGACATCGGCACCCTTTTCGTTGTCGGACTCGAAGATTTGTTGCGACATGGTGGTGATTACCGTGCCATGAGGCGGTATTTATAATACCGTCGACGGGTTTTCGTATGCTGCAAGATGAATTTGCTGCCCCGCCATCCCCCCGCAGGTTTGCGAGAACTTGGCACCAAGACGCGCTCGTCCACCGGAAAAGCCGAAACTGCTCCCGAAACGTGGCCCGGTGAGGTATCATATCATGGTCTCTGCCCCATCACTTGCGTGTCACAACCCTTACGTGTAAGCTGAAGATATACCCCGAAAACAACCTCCCATTTTTAAGTGTGGCCGGAAGGTGGCATTGTGCCCCACGTAACCCCGCGATTTTGACGCACACCCCGGTTGGGGAACTTACCCCATTGGTCATTCCGAAGGAATCGCTGCCGTTTTGAGCAGACATGGCTTTGCACACCTGGCGGCATTCCTGGGCTGCGTGGAATCACGAATCCCGCTGCCGCCACGGATGACCGGAGTATGCACGACACGAGACCTTGGTCTTTTTGCCAGGCAGAGAGTGCATGTACCAAGTTTCCGGCGCCGGTGCCGGAACATTGTGCCCCATTTCGGCCCCGCGAAAAATCCGACCCATCACGTGCTTCTCACGCTGCACGCACGTGACATACACTCGATCTTGGTCTTCCCCATTGGGACCTAACGTAAACACCGCATCAAAACAACCATCAAACCCTTTATGTGCATTTACATTGTCACCACTTCCTCATGAACAACCTACCCATGGATGACTTCGATGCCGCCGTTATCCTCGACGAAAGCGACATCGACTATTCCGATCTCCTTGAACATCACAGCCCGGTGAAGAAGAGAAACCCCCGGTCCCCGTCCCAAAAGGCGCAACCACTCACCCTAGACACTCCCCATGTGCAACTAAAACCAGACGATACCAACCTTGTCGCCAACTCGCTTTTCCAAGTGACGCAGTTTCTCCGAGACGAACCCCTTGAAGATGACTTTTTCCTGGGCAAAAAGCTCAACAACAACAAAATCAATAAGCTCATGAGCCAGCTCCAATCCAAGGACGACGACTTCGAGTTGGACAGCCAGCTCCGGACCAGAGTGTTCAAGGGCCGCTTCAAGTCGAACGACGTCCTTGACATGCAACTCAATTCGTACCTCGACGATTCTCACGTCGACAACGACAACAAGGAGAACCTCTCGCCATACCCCGACCCTCTCAAATCCAAGAACATGAAGAAGAGCAACAAGATGATGTTCAAGCGCCCGGGCAAGTCGCAGATCCCCGTTCTCAAACCATTGACCAATGTAACCAACACCGACCTCAAGTCCAGCAAGAAGCCCGACCTTGAAAACCACGAGACGAAATTGCTGTTCTCAATTAAGGAGGACCATCCAAAGTTGGTCCCCGACCAGGCCCTCAGTACCGGCAAATCGCCCAACCGCATCTGTGTCCCCCGGACTCTCACCCCTCCCCCTCCCTGCATCAAGAATCTCACCAAGCATAACAATCTCATTGTCGACTCGCTGACCGGGTTGATCAACGACGCCACGCAATTTGGCACCGAGCTCAACGCCTCCAACTGCGAGGGGTTTCCCCTCCCGGAGGATATCAACGAGGTGGTACAAATCCCCACCAACGAGGACAGGGCGTGCAAGCGCACCAAGGCCAAGATGGCCATCATCAAGGCCTTCCACCACAAACATTTCCTGGCGCGGACCGGGCGGCGGACGGGCTTCTACTCAAAACAGGAGTTTGTACAATACCGCGGGGACGGAGTCCAGGTGACTTCGCAGGCCAGCCCCAGCCGCCCCGCCAAACGCAGAAGGACGAGTCCAGCAGTGCACTGGCCCGAGGAGTTGGAGTGGTAGCCGCGAGTCACGGACCTTAATACCCATTTTGCAATATTTATCCAATGCATGCGGCGGTGCACGCACGTGACCGAAGCGACGCGAACGTGTTCTAAACAATCATGTCTACTTTCTTTGATGAAATGAAAAAGAGCTTTGCCGAGGTCCCCGTGACCGACGGCAAGGTCGATACTGCTGCGTTCCTCGAGGCGTCCGAGTCCCTCGTCAAGTTGTTTGATCTTCTTGGCTCGTCGGCGTTTTCTGTCGTGCAAAAGGACATGACGGGGAACATCTCCAAGGTCAGAGCCAAGTTGTTGGCGGACCCCGCCGGGGCGTCCACTCTCCAGGACTTGATTCTCTCCGAGGCCTCCACCAAGACCAAGACCGCCACCCAGGGCTTGTTGTGGTTGTCGCGTGGATTGCAATTCACCGCCCAGGCCATGAGAGAAACCGTTGACAACCCCGCCAAGGAGTTGACCGTCACCTTCACCGACGCCTACACCAAGACGTTGTCCAAGTTCCACGGTATCTTGGTGAAGCCGGTGTTCAAATTGGCCATGAAGGCATGTCCCTACAGAAAGGCCTTCTTTGAAAAGTTGGGTGCGGATCAGGACAAGATCGCCAAGCAGTTGGGCGAGTGGTTGGAGGCGTTGGAGAAGATTGTCGCCAACATCATCGACTTCTTTGCTTCGGGCAACTACGGCAAGGGATTGTAATACATTTCAGGTAGCATGGCGTAGTGTGGTGCACGGGTGAAGTATGTGCGCCAAACAAGGCTCAACACCATCCATGAAAAATCCATGTTTCTCTGGATAGGCCGACGGGTGAGCTTGCGGCGGCTCCTAGTGGGGCTGCTAATCATGGGGGTGTTGATACTATCGTGCCTCCACCTCTGGCGCATGGACATTGAGATGCCCGAAATCTCACTTCCAAAGTTGAATGAAGAGAGCTATAGTGGGAACGACAATGGCAAGTTGGAGCTCCCCGAGAAGGTGCCCGATGGTCCAATGGGCGGAGACGACTCCTCGCAAGGAAACAACGTGGAGATGGTGTTTTCTGACGAGAATTTCATCGACCAGGAAGCGCCCTTTCAATTGATGAAAATCTATCAAGACTACACACTCTTGTACAACAACAAGATCAACGGCCACTTGATGGTGGGGCGACAGAATGTCACCGAGTACGACCCCGATCCCCACTACCAACGGGAGAACGCCACGTTCTTTTCGTTGGTCCGCAACGACGACTTTGCCGGTATTATCAAAGCAATCCAGTCGGTGGAGACCCGCTTCAACAGGCGGTATGGCTACGACTGGGTGTTTGCCAACGACAAACCGTTCCACCCGACATTCAAGGCGGTGGTGAGCAATCTTGTCAGTGGGATGGCCCATTTCGTGGAAATTCCCCCACCCTTCTGGGGCTACCCCGACTGGATTGATCAGGATAAGGCCGAGGACGTGCGGGAGGTGATGAAGGAGAAGAAGGTCAAGTACGGCGACTCCGAGTCGTACCGCCACATGTGCCGCTTCAACCTGGGGTTGTTCTTCCAGTTGCCCATCATGAAGAAGTTCCGCTACTACTGGCGCGTGGAGCCCGACATCCTGTACGGGTGTGACATATTTGAGACGGACTGGTTCAAGCACATGCGTCAGAATAACAAGAAGTATGCGTTCACCTTGGCGCCGCTTGAGCTCCACACCACGGTGGTGGGACTTTGGGACAGCGTCAAAGAGTTTGCCGAAAAGCACCCGAAACTCGTGGCCAAGGACAACAACATGGCATTTTTGACCGAAGACGGCGGCGCCACCTACAACATGTGCCACTTCTGGTCCAACTTCGAGATTGGCGACATGGACTTTTTCCGCTCCGAAGCCTACACCAAGTTCTTCAACCACATCGACCGGGCGGGCGGGTTCTACTACTCGCGGTGGGGCGATGCTCCCGTGCACACCATGGCGGTGTCGCTTCTTCTCCCAAAAGATGATCTCTTCTTCCTCCAAAACACCGGCTACTTCCACAAACCCAACGGCGACTGTCCCCACGATCCGAAGATCCGGCTCGAGCGCCGGTGCGTGTGTGAGGTCAAGGGCGACGCCACGTGGAAGAAGAGCCTGTGCATCCCCAAGTGGTTTGAGGTGCACAACATTGAAAAACCCGACTTTGTTCCCAAGTACAAGTTCGAGAACCAGCACCACCCCGATCCAGAAAGGGACCCCGAGGTCGACGAGGATGAAGATTAGTCAATAAATACTATGTACATTCTAGCTACTGCAATCCGCCGAGCCGCCTCGTTTCTTGCATGAGTTCGTAGAGCTGGCCCACTTGCTCCGGGGACATTTTCTCCAAGTCGTCTCTGCTCAACTTCCCGTCCATCCAACTTCCTCCGTCGATACTCTTGAGATAGTCCTGCCACGACGTCAAGAACCCCACGATGTGAAGGGGGTTGTCGATCTTCTGGTGGGCCTTGAACTCGGCCTTGACGTACTCGTCGCCAAGCGGACGGAGTTCCTTGGGGAGTTTGTGGGCATGTGCTCTCAAAATGGACCGGTAGAGTTTGAGGGGAGGAAGGAGCGGGTCACCGGGGCGGGCTGGCCGCCGGGGTCTAACGAGAGCCACCAAGGAGGGTTTCATCACTGATGCGAAACCCGTGCCGCACTGTTTGCGTGGGCCAAAAACGGCACAGGGCCATTGCTCGATTGGGAAGTCGCACTCTTCTGTTTTAGGGGAGGGGATGAGGAGCACCAAAACCACCAAAGTCTTCAGGAACTTGGAGATGGAGTATGGCCACACTCGCAGGCAGCGCCGCCCAGAGAGCAGCCGCCACTCTTTTCTCCCACCTCAAGCCATGGCTTAGGCTCTGGTCTGTCATTTGTGGGGCTGCAAATGCAGCGACTGGAAATTTCCTAATGCGGAAATGAGACGAATTTCTCCATTGGGCTCAACCATTTATATATACCTGGCACCCCCATGTCCAGCATTTTCCTCTGCTTCATTCCTTCATTCGCTCGCACCCACCATGAGATTTGGATCGATTCTTGGGGTCGTGACCCTTGTGTCGAGCGCCCTCGTTGGTGCCGCACCCACCCACAAAGACGCCGTGGACTTGCAAGTGCGTCACGACATGTTCGACGTTGACGTGACCGTTCGTGAGCTCGAGCAGTTAAACGAACGTGCTGCCACCGGCTTGAGCAAGAGAGACGACGACTTCATCTCCAGTTTGTTGCTGCAATTGGACCTGGCGGACTTGCTTGACAGTTTCATCGACAAGCTTAGCAACAACTCCAAGTTCACCTCCACCATCACCAGCGAGGTGACCTCGGCCCTTGCATCCAAGAGTGTCAACGTCACCACCATTGTCGATGCTCTCAGTGAGAGCGACCTTCTCGAGAACTTCTTCTCGTCCATCCTCAGCGACACTGGCAGCATCAGAACCTCGCTTCTCAAATACGCCAAGCAGTTGTTCCAGAGCGGGAAACTCACCTCCAGTTCCAAGCGCAGCCTCGACATTGAGGACATGCCGGTTCACGAGGTGTCCCTCTCCAAGAGAGACGGCGAGTTCCTCACCAAGATTGTCAACGCCATCACCGACTCCGGGCTTGTGTCCAAGATCGTGCTGTCGGTGCTCAACAACCAAGAACTCATTTCCGGCGCCAAGAACTTGTTGGTGAGTGCGTTCAAGAAGATCAACTGGTCTTCTCTCTACACCACCATCAAGAACTCGGGAATCGTGCAGTCTCTCTGGGAGAAGGCGCTCACCAGCATCAAGAGCAGAGTGGCGTTGGTGTCGAGCATTGAGTCGGCGTCCTCCAGCTCCACCAGAAGAAAGAGAGCCGACGACGACACCTCGAACGTCGGTGCTCTTGCCATTGCTGCCCTTGGCAGTGCTTCCGCCACCACCACCGAGGAGGCCACCTCGACTGAGGCGACCGAGTCCGACAGTGGCTTGGGCAACCTTGTGGACAACTTGTTGGGAGCCACCTCGGCGGAGACTGAGACTTCCACACAGGCCACTGCTGAAGCCTCCGAGACCTCCACTTCCACCACCACTGGCGGCGGCATTGCTGGCCTTATTGGCAACTTGTTTGGTGGAGACGACGAAACCACCACCACCACCTCGAGCGAGGCCGAGTCTTCTGAGACCGCCTCGTCCGGGTTGGGCAGCTTGATTGACAGTCTTCTTGGCAATGACGACGACGAGTCCACCACCACCACGTCCACCGAGCTGGAGTCCACCGAGACCGGCTCGTTGTTCGAGGATCTTCTCGGTGCCTTCCTTGACAGTGACGACAACTCGACGGCCACCACCACCACCGCCAAGTCGACTTCCACCGGCCTGATCATCGACGACCTTCTCCTGGACCTCCTTGACGGGTCGTCGTCCAACTCCACCTTCTCGGGATCGACCTTCCTCAAGAACTTGATTGACAACATTTTCGATGATGACGACTCGTCCAACTCCACCTCGTCGTCGTCGTCGTCCAGCTTGATTGACGACATCTTGGACCTTGCCGGTGACGGTCTTGACAAGTTGTTTGACGGGAACAGCACCTCGGGCATTGGACTGGGTGTCCTTGCTACGCTCTTGGGCCTTGCGGGTGACTTTGTGGGCGACCTCTTCTCTGGAGACGGGGCCGGCACCAAGCTCATCTCGTCGCTCTTGGGGTTGGCGGGCGATGCGTTGGAGGACTTGTTCAACGGCATTGACTTTTCTCTCGAGAGCTTCTTCACCAACCTCATCAACAAGATCTTTGGCTCGTCGAGCTCGTCGTCGGGTCTGTCGTCGGACGACTCTCTCTTGGGTGACATCATCGACAGTCTTTTTGACGGCAACTTTTCACTCCTAGACTTGGTTGACGAGTTGATTGAAAAGCTCTTTGGTGGCTCGAGCAGTTCGGGAACTTCCTCGGCCACCACCACCAGTGTTTTTGCTACCAAGCAAAAGTGCTGCTGTGGCGACAAGAAGAGAAGAGTCAGAAAGAGAGAACTCAAGAAGCATGTGAGAAGAACCTTGCGAAAGGCCATCAAAAAGAGACACATTGTCATGGCTCACGAGCAGCACATCAATGCGTTTGCCCAAAACTTGCTTTAATGAATACCCATGTACTTTAGCTATGAGTGTGAATGCACAACCCTAAGACTCTTTCAGTATACAATCACTAGTAAACCTGCGATGTTTTGGCTGGTGCAAAATAAGGCGTCGTGGATCCCACTTCACCTTGGTTGGCTACAAACCATTAGCCGAACACCTCCCCTCCACTCCTTCTGGAAGCAAGAAGTTGCCATTTTTGGATATACGTACCATGCACTCAAGCCAGACTTCAGACACTAGCCAGACACTAGTCAGACACTAGCCTGGCACAAAGCGTCCGTGGCTCTGTAATCGATAGCTAGAATGTATCGTTCGGTGGAGGCTTGATCCGTCAATTGGGAGGCTTGGGCCGGCGGCAATTCTGTGATGTTCGCTGTCGAAGCCTCCCCTCATGGTGGGGTTTTGCATCAATTACCTCAATAGTAGAATGGTTGTAGCATTTCCGCAACAGGAAGCCAAACAGGTCGTGCGCGCGCAGAAGACCTCGACTCGGTTGCAAACAGAACTGCCTAATTGGGTTAACGGCGCACGGTTCCACTTATGTATCCCAATGCGGTAATTGTCTTACACCTCTGGCCACCACTACTCCTGTTATATAGGCCCCAACGCCGGCCCCCATACAAAAGAAAAAAAGTGTACTTGCACCTTCCATTCATTCGTTAACTGATGCACATTTGAAGCGGCTGCTATCATGAAAACATCGACTCTCGTCAGTACCCTCTTGATAACTGCTGCCGTGGCCCATGCCGCTGACGAAAAGGTCAAGCGTGCTTCCCTCTTGTCCCTCTTGGGACTAGCGGATGATGATGAAGATACCTCGTCCACAGAATCCACAACCACCGCCGCCGCAGTGGCTGCCGCCGCCGACACCGTGGCCGTGGTGTCAGCACTGTCCGATCCAAGCTCTTCGACACAAAATACCCTTACTTCTTCGTCGACAAGCAGCTCATCCAGTGCTTCTAGCACTTCCACCAGAAACTCCCTTCTTGACAGCTTGTTGGGTGACGACGACTCGGCTCTGGAAGCCGTGTCTGAGACGGAAACACCCGTCTCGTCGTCGTCCTCCTCCAGCTCCTCCTCCAGCTCTGCCTCCAGCACTGCCACTACCCGTGGGCTTCTTGCCAACTTGCTTGCTGGAGATGTGTCTGACTCTTCGGTGTCGGCCTCATCTGACCCCACATCTTCCGAACAGAGCTCGTCACAGAGCTCGTCGGTGACCTCGGCCGCCAGCTCCACCACCGAGGAGGAGTCCTTCCTTGACAGACTCTTTGGCAACGATTCATCAGAGTCGTCGGCTTCGTCGGCTTCTACCGAAGATGACGACGACTTGCCTGAATGTGAAGAGACCGAGACCGACGAGACCCCCTCGTCGACCCAGGCGGCAACTACAACCACTGATGGTAATTGGTTTGACGACTTGTTCGGTAATGACTCCACCACCACCGAGTCCACTGCCGAGTCCACCGACGAGTCCACCACCTCCACCAGAACAAGTGGAAGTTCGACCTCGGTGACGTCGGCGGCCTCCACCTCCGATGACGGCAACTGGTTCGACGACTTGTTTGGCAACGACTCGTCGGCGCTGGCCTCCACCACGGCTTCCGATGACGACGATGACTTGCCCGAGTGCGAGGAGACTGAGACCGACGACCCCACGTCGTCGACGCGAACCACCGGTACCACTCGTACCACCGGAACCACTCGGACGACTGCCTCTGACGACGCATCCATTACGGTGGACCCCACCTCTCGCAGTGGCACCACTGACTCCTCCACCCTGACGGAAGACGACGACGACGACTTGCCTGATTGTACCGACGAGGAGACCACCACCACCCGTCGTACCACTACGGACGACGACACCACCACCACTCGTCGCACCACCACCACGGACGATGACTCCACCACGACTGCTCGTACCACCGCTCGCACCACCACCACCGAAGACGACGATGACATCACCCTCACGGTCACCAGCAATGGAACCACCAAGGTGACCACCATCACCGCCGACGATGATGATGACGACGAGGACTGTGAGACCGTCACGGAAGACGGTACCACCACCACCAAGGGTGTCACTGTCACCAAGGACCCCACCACCACCACCACCACCATCAAGGGCGACACCGTCGAGATCACCTTCACCACCACCACCACCAACGGTAAGGCGGTGACGGTGGTGGAGACCGTCACCGGCGAGGGCAGAACCGTGGTGCAGACGGTGGACTCCAACACCACCGACTGTGCCGACGAGGATGATGACGAGGACGATGAGGACTACGAGTGGAGCGTGGAGACCGTCACCCGGTACCACACCACCACCATCACCACCTACGTGGGCGGCGCGCAAACCACCTACGTGACGTCGGAGTCGTACACCACCACCGTTGCCGCAACTGGAGCAGATGATGACGACGACGACTGGGAGGAGGTTTGTGTGGACGATGAGGACGACACCTCGAGCTCGAGCTCGTCGTCTGGCTCGTCATCAGGCTCCTCGGGATCGTCGGGACTGTCGGACTCCGGTAGCGATGACACCACCGTCGTTGCTTCCGGCTCCAGCGGCTCTAGCTCGGGCTCCAGCGGCTCCAGCTCGGGCTCCAGCTCCAGTTCCTCTGACGACGACGACTGGGAAGAGGTCTGTGTTGCCGACGATGACTACGACACCGACGACGACTACGACTACGGTGACGACGAAGACGACGAGTGTGAGGACGTGGACTGCTCTGACTTTGTGTGCGACGCCAGCTCCACTGCCGCCGCCGCCACCACCACCCAAAAAGTGACCGCAGCCGGAGTGACCTTTACTCCTGTCACTCAGGTTGTCACCACCACCGTGGGAGCCGTGGCCAACGAAGAGGAGGACTGCGTTGCCGCCACGGTCACCACCACCGAGTTGGCCACCACCACGGCGTTTGTCACCGTGGTGGGCCGCGCTGCCGAAGTTGTGTCCAACTTCTCAGCCAGTGCCAACTCCACCCAAGCGGTGGCTACCCAATCTTCCGACAATGCTGGTCACGCCATGACGGTCGGCACTGTGCTCACGGTGTTGTCGATCTTCATGACTACATTGTTTATGTAGAACGAGATACGATTGTATAATAGGAGCATAATACCAAAATATGATATTGACAAAGGAATTCTGAAGAATGCCGATTGCGAAGTTTTGAAAATTGCACCCATTCTCTACATAACCGCCACCTCCGAAAATTAGGAGAAGATCTTCTTCCTTACAGAATGAGATTTTGACCACAGAAGAAAGCCATCATATATGACCTCTCTACCGTAAATTTATTTCCCGTAAAGGTCACCCAACCTGACAACATGTGGTGTACGGAGGTACGCGCATTGCCACATACATCACCATGCCCGTTGTTGACCGCCAGACGCTATTTTTCTTCATATTCATGTTCATATTCCTCCTGTTGCCCAATGGAGGAGACCAGCCGCATCTGAACAAAGATCGAGAGACGCTTGACCTATACAAAAGCGATTTGCGGCACTTTAAAGACGAGCTCCAACTGCTGACTTATAATCTGGGCTACGGCAACATCACCGGGTTGCTCCTATCATACCAGGACTACCAAGACGGCAAAAACGCTCTGCTTTGGCCGATCCATCAATATGATGAGGCTCACCCCTGGACAGAGAATGAGAAGTATAGCTTGCTTCCCAACGAGGTGAGTGCCAAGGTCCGAGATTTCTGGGGCAAGGACCCCGTCACCACAGAAACCGACTCGGCATACCTCTTCAACATCAGCGGGCGGGCGTACGGCGACTTCCAGGCGGTGTCGTCCAAGGTGAAGCCGGTGCCCTTGACGCTCCCCCCATTTCTCCAAGAACACTATGCATTATATACCCAGGCTCAGTACGAGCAGGATAAGGAACGGTACGAGAGGGACCCGGAGCACAACTCGCCTCCCCAGCTCCCGACATTTCCGGAAAAACAGGGCAACATCACCTTCAGCGAGGGGCTGTTTAGTATCATCATCGAGAGTCTTGACTACAACTTCCGCAACAAGAAGACGGCCCGGCTCATTGAAAACGACGAAGACCGCGTGGACGACGCTGTGTTGGTGAAGGGACGATATTTCATCCAGGACTACCCCGAGGTACACACGAGCGAGCTCGACTTTCACGGAGTGTACTTTCAAAAGACGGGGGCGCTCGTCACGTCAACACGCTCCGCCAAGTTCCGCGGTCTCCAAGGTGTTCCCCACTTTGCAATGAATGACGACAATTTTGTCAAGGCCAAGAAGCTCGTGGTGCAGTACCTTAACACCACCAACGTTGAAAAGGATGTGTCGATGGATGATCTCAACAACAACGTGCAGTTGTCACAAGGCCAGTGCGAGTACGTGCTGTTCTTTCAGCTCGAGAAGCTGGGGCTTTCCTCTTCGGAGTTGCGGGACATTGACGAGGAGTTGGTGAATCCGGCCGGCCGGCCCATCTCTCACGACATCCCCCAAATCGAGATCAAACAGTCGCTTCTTTACTCGCCAGATTGCGGCATTGTACTTGAGCTAAAGCCAGGCGCGGCTGGCAATAAGATTGAGGTTATTCACACCCAGATCCGCCACATTGTCACGGGCCTCTTGGTGTTGGTGGTGGCGCAACTACTCCTCTTCATTAGCCAGGTGAAGCAGTTGCGGACTCCCGGCCACTTGTCGGCAGTCTCGGCTAGCTCCGTGTTGATCTTGGCGTTCCAGGACTCGTTGATGTCGTGGATCTTTCTTGTCTTTGCGCAGTTTGTGCCCGATCTCTACTTGTTGTTTGTCAGTGTGTCGGTGGTGCTCATCATCATGTACGGCGTGTTGGAGCTCCGGTTTTTGGTCACGGTGTTAACCGCTCAAGCCAATGAGAGAGGCACCACGTGGTGGGAGATCTTACGGGGTTCGACGTCTGAGCCATCTCTTCCACTTCCGGTTACAGACCGAAACAACGCCACGGCGACACCGGCTCCAGCGCCTACTACCGCTGCCCCCGTTGACGCGAATGATGCAGGCCGCGCCTTCAATCTGATTGTCGGGCCCGGATGCATGTTGACGACTGTGTCGTTGCTCGTCATTCTCAGCTCGTCGCAGTGGAGAGTCATGTACCGCCACGTCTTTGAGTATGTTGGCCTCATGTTGATCAACCTGTACTGGCTCCCCCAGTTCTCGCGCAACACGTTGAAGAACCGGCGGCGGGCGTTCTCGTGGTCGTTTGTGATTGGCACATCGGTGATCCATTTGATTCCCGTGGCTTACGTATTCCTTGTTCCCAGCAACCCGCTCCGCCATCGATACAACGCGCGGTTCGTCGGCATCATCACCTCGTGGGTGGCCCTCCAGGTGTTTGGCCTCTATCTACAAGACCAATGGGGACCTCGGTTCTGGGTTAATGACAAGTGGCTCCCCAAGGCATACGACTACCACTACTTGCTCAAAATCAAGGACCTCGAACACGGGTTTTCCTCCGACATTCTCGCGTCGCTCCTGGCCCGGCTGTCGGAAGCGGATGCCGAGGGCATTGTTGATTGCAAGGTCGACTGTACCATCTGCATGACGGAGATTGCCGTGCCAGTCAACACCAATGCCAACGGTAAGCCCGTTGTCATTGACCGACAGCGCCTCAAGCAGTATATGATCACCCCCTGCCATCACGTGTTCCACTCGGAGTGTTTGGAGGACTGGATGGTGTACAAGCTCCAGTGTCCCGTGTGTCGGGCGGGCCTTCCCCCTGTGTGAGAGCATAACCCAACCATTACGGGTGTCGCCGCCGCTGAGTAAGTCGCGACCCCGAATATTTTTCTCACGTCGGCCGTAAGCCCAGTTTCGCATCTAGCGACCGAATAGACTATCACCGAAACCTTCGGGCAAGCCCAGGGGCGACCTTCAGTTCATGGCATCATACAGTTCTATTTACATTGGCATAAGTTCATGTGAAGTGGACGGACTTCGAAAGATCCTCGTAGGTCCACACGTCATCGGTGGAGACGTTGGAGTTGGTTTGGCGTAGGCTCACGTCAATGGTGCCCGAATTGAGTAAGTGGTGGTCGGGACTATTGGAGAAGTAGGGCAGAATGGCATCCACACTGTCGGAGGCTTCGATGCACAAGCTGACCTTGGGGACGACGACTCGTGGTCGAGATTTGGGACAGTCTTCCAACACAAGTGGGCTTATGGATGGCACCGATGAGGAAGAAGAACTTCGGCCCAGGTTTTCGGCTGCAACCGACCGGGGCCTTAGCGCTCGTGAAGCCAGAATGGACTTGGCCTGCGTCCGGGTCATGACGGTATGCGAGTTGGCGGTGTCTCTTCGTTTGAGTGACAGAAATATGCCTCTGGGAGGGGTCGATGACTTGAAGGGTCCAGACAGGGTCAGGGACTTGTGGGCACGTCCGGGCCAGAAGGGGATGACTTTCAAGAAGGCCGTGAAACTCATGGTGGCAAACGAAGCACGGGCACTGGTTTATGTAGTTGTTGCCATTCGGACGAGAAGACAAAGTGAGCTGGGCCGATGGTGGGGACCCGCGTCCGCTTATTCCCGGCCGAAAGGTGCATGAGAACGACGCGCTTACCTCAGCGGAAGACGGTTTTTGCAGCCGGGCGGTGTCATGGCGGAGCACCGTCAGGGGCCAGGGGCGGCGGGGCACGGCCGGTGAGTACGGCTGAGATGCTGGGGGTGCAAAACCAGGTGGAGGGTTTGGGGTTGCGAGTGCGTGTCGGACGGGTTGTCAGCCGCATCGTTTTACCGGCCGGACCCTCGGCCGAATGACAACGTCGTTGTGCGGTACGGGCTCGGAACGGGTGTTTTGAGCAGCCGAAGCGGCCGCTTCCGGGTGCACGGAGGTTTGGGCGAGGCGCACGTGATGCGTCTTGCCTGGGTGCGGCTGCTGTCTCCACCAAGCGCGGTGCGCACGTGACGGCTCCATCGGGTTGCCCATTGCGGTTAGCGGCTCGCGGTTCCGCGAGAGGTTAGCCGCCAGAGGGCTCGCATATAAGTGGAAGCTACCATTTCCAGATCCTCATCAATGGCTCCTACTCTCAAGAACCCCAACCTCATCAGACACCAACCCTTCATCAACGGTGAATGGCACCAGTCCAAGTCCACCAAAACCTTCAAGGTGTACGACCCAGCCACCGAGGAGGTGATTGCGGAGTTGCCAGATCAGACTCCCGAGGAAATCGATGAGGCCATCCGGGTGACGGCCGATGCGTTCAAGTCCTACAGAAAAACCACCGCCTGGGAACGGTCCAAGTGGTGCAGAAACTTGTACGATCTCATGGTGGAGAATCTCGACGATCTTGCTGCCATCATCTCGTGGGAGAACGGTAAGAGTTTGGCCGATGCCACCGGCGAGGTCAAGTACGGTGCCTCTTACTTTGAGTGGAACGCCGAGGAGGCCAAGAGAGTGTACGGAGAAACCATCCAGCCCTCAAACCACAACAACAAGATCATCACCTACAAGCAGCCCGTGGGGCCCGTGGGCTTGTTGTGTCCATTCAACTTCCCTTCCGCCATGGGTGCTCGTAAGGCTGCTCCAGCATTTGCCGTGGGATGCACTTGTATCCTCAAGCCCGACGGCCAAACGCCCTTGTCGTCGTTGGCGCTCGCGTACCTTGCCAATGAGGCCGGATTCCCCAAGGGTGTGTTCAACGTGGTGACTGTCTCCACCGAGAACACCCCCATGGTGGGCCTCAAGTTCTGTGAGAGCGAGTCCATCAAGAAGATCTCGTTCACCGGCTCCACCCCCGTGGGGAAGTTGTTGATGAAGCAGTCGGCCTCCACCCTCAAGAAGTTGTCGTTGGAGTTGGGAGGAAACGCCCCCGTGGTGATTTTCGACGACGCTGACTTTGACCTTGCCGTCGAGCAAGCCGTGGCGTGCAAGTTCCGGACGTTGGGTCAGACGTGTGTGTGTGCCAACAGATTGTACGTTCAATCGGGCATCTACGACAAGTTTGCTGCCGCGTTTGCCGAGAAGGTCAAGTCGTTCAAGATCGGTAACCCCTTCGAGAAGGGCGTCACCCATGGATGCTTGATTAACCAAAAGGCCGTGGCCAAGGTCGAGGACCAAATCGCCGATGCCGTCAGCAAGGGCGGCGAGGTTCTCCTCGAGGGAGGCAGATTGACGGAGTTGGGTAACAACTTCTACGCTCCCACCATCATCAAGAATGTCACTTTGGACATGAAGGTGCTCCACGAGGAGACTTTTGGTCCATTGGCCGCGTTGGTCAAGTTCGACACCAAGGAGGAAGTGTTGGAGGAGTGCAACAACACCAAGTTCGGCTTGGCGTCGTACGTGTTCTCGCAAAACTTGAACACCGTGTGGTACATGTCGGAGTTCTTGGAGAGTGGGATGGTGAGTGTCAACACCGGTGTGTTCACCGACGTGGCCTTGCCCTTTGGAGGAGTCAAGGAGTCTGGTTTCGGAAGAGAGGGCTCGTTGCACGGAATCGATGACTACACCGTGCTCAAGTCCATCAACTTGGGTAATGTGTATGCCTAAGCACCTAAATATATTCGCAGTCAAATTTACACCCATTTTCGCATGCACGGGTTTTCTGCCATGGCTGGTGCGAAAACAATTTCATGTGTATGAAAAACCCCGTTCCCAAAATGCCGGAAGTTGATGGAGAAAAGGTCAATTTCGATGCCGTCGAGTTGGAAAGGCTCGAGACAAAGCACATGTACGAGCTCCCGGCCCCGGTGTCGCACAAGCCGGTGCATATCCGCCGCCGGCTAAACAAGTGGGCGGTGGTGGTGAATGTCTCAGTGTTTGTCATTCTCGGGTCCTTGACCTATGTTCATCACTTGTGAGGCGACGACATATTCCGATGATGCCATGCTTAGAATGCCGAGCGCTAGTCGTTCGGCTCACTGAACTATTCCGGACCGTCCGAACACCAACCATCAGGAACATTGAAACACTACTTCTGACAGTTTGATGACTGCTGCATCAATTACAATGATGCATCTGAGCGCGGTGACGTCCACTCACACAAGCACAAGCCATATCATCGCAATCTTGATTGCATCATTTGTTTCAAGTCCAAACGGCCAAAGCCTCACACTGAGGCGCCGTTGCCTTAATCGCATGAGCCACGCTCCCTCGCAACAACAACTCATGGTTGTGGGTTCGAGGTCTTCACTTCTCCTAATACTAGTTCACTTTATAGACACCATTTGATGCAATCCCGCTGCCTCGCTCGCTTCTGCACCCCACTCACGTGTCACCACTAAATGCGCGTAGGTCTAGATCGCGTGCCTACACGACTTTAGACGACGCCCCGCCTCAAGCAATGAGGCTTGGGCCATGGCCAGTGGGCCAAAGATCACAGACCGTAGATGGTAGATGGCCCCTCGGCGAGGCGCGTAGTCTGGTGGCTGGACAGCCGAGTGGGTTGTGTTATTTTTTCTGCTACATCAAAGGGTAATTTTTTCCACATTGAACAATCGCGAATCAACCCAGCTTCTTCTAGTCCCTCATTATGACCCGGGTGTTTGTTGTGCTCCCGCTACTACTTCTACTACGCCGTGTTGTCGGCGACGATGCCATCGGGTGCTACACGTCGGTGGACATTGCCGAAACGGTGGGCTACGACCAATACCAAACCGATCTGTTGTGTCTGGAATCGTGTCTGGACTACGCGTACATTGCCATCAAGAACGGCGGAACATGCTACTGTCTTTCATCCAAACCGTCCGACGACGACGAAACCGACTCGTCGCTGTGTAACGTCAAGTGTAATGGTTATGGTGAGGCAACGTGCGGCGGAACCTCCACCTACTCTGTGTTCAAAGGAGCGGGAACCAAGGGCCTGGGCTCGAGCGACGACGACGACGACGACACCTCCAGCGCGGTGGAATCCTCTTCCACGGCAGCTTCCTCTTCCAAGTCGTCCAAGGCCAGCTCGACAGCCACCTCATCGGAAGAGACTCTGACTTCCACCGAAGAAACATCCTCCATCACCGAGTCCCCGCTGACATCAGAAACAGAATCATCCTCTGACGAAGTGTCCACCAAGGTTATCACCACGCTGTCGTCGGCGGCCGATGGGAAAATCATCTACAAGACCGTCACGTCCACATCGACCCCGACGGACCTGAGCGAATCGGACGAATCCACAAGTTCCGACGAGGCGGACGATTCCGGCTCCAAGTCGTCCAAGGTCGGCCCCATTGTGGGCGGCGTTGTGGGCGGAGTCGGCGGCATCATTTTGATTGCCGCGATAGCATTCTTCCTCATACGTCGCCGAAACTCCGACAACGAGGAGGACGAGGAGGAGTTCTACGACAAGGATCCAGCTGGTTTGGGCCGCGGCGGCACCAGCAAGTCGAGGAAGATCCCCGCGGCGCTCGAGATGCCCATGACCAACCCCTTTGTCCATCCCAGCGAGGAAATCACCGACCCGCGATTAAACCCGGTGATGATGGGCCGCCGCCGGTTGAGCGTGGGCTCGTTGGCGGACGAAGCCGACTACTCCCGCAAGATTCTCCAGGTGGCCAATCCGGATAACAATTGAATGTACGAGTGAACGAAAATTAGAGTGTAGAGATGGGAGGAGAGAACAGCACCAAAGTAGGAAGATAGAGATGATACGTCTGAGATCACAGAGATCCCCGGCAGTCCGGTCGGCCGAGGAAGCTCGCCGGCGGTCCACACGTGCCGGGGTGCCCGGGGGTTTATCGCGCCCAAGGAAAAAACATCGATTAAATCGTGCCCCATGACCAACAAGCAAATCCCCAAGGTGGAGAAGGAGGTCTACGACAACCTCCAGAAAATCTACCTTCAATTGTCGGACCTTAAGAATAATCGGTCCAAGTACATAAATTCCAAACAGGTGTACTCCATTTACGACGACTTTCTTTCCCTGCTCCATGACCTCTCCATCACCCGAAAGGACGAGGAGCTCAAGGGCATGACCTTGCAGCTTCCCAACGCCAGCGACACCATCATCGACGACATCTGGCAGCTCCTCTCGCTCTGCTTTGTCACGTGTGGGCTCATCAAGTTTGCCCCTGCCACGTACTCATCATTGAGCACGGTGAATAAGTTATTGGAGCATTTGAAAGAATGCCAGGTGTACACGGTGGATGACTTGAAACCGATTGAAAGCAGGCTCGACGAGATCCGGGTGATTATCGCCTCCAGCGAGGACCAGGCCGTGGACGACGACGTGCCTGAATTCAACGATGGCAACGCCTTCCCGGTGGCCGACAATGCACAACGCCACATCAACCACAAGCGCGAGGAGCTGTTGTTGTTACGAAAGAAACTCAACAAGTGCCAGCAGCTGCTCAACGAATTGAAGAGTGGCTTCAGCCAAGTCCCCCAGGACCTCGAGTCCGTCTACAACGAGTTGATCACCATCCGCAAGTCCCTCTTGAACTACCTTACAAACTCGCCTCCCAAAAAAGACGACAAGGCGTGGCTCTCGCTGAAGGTGAGCGAGCTCAAAAAGCAACTTCGAGCAATCGAGGCCAAGCGGGACGACGACGGCAAGTTCCGGTCGCTGGTGGCCACGCCGGAGCAATTGCACGCGACGCAAATGGTGCTCAATGGATTGCTTGACGACTGTAACAACTTCATCAACGACGTGAGCATCCAACAAGACACCCTGGACATCTCGTCCCTTTTCAAGTTGTTGGAGTTGGATGACGACGACAACGTGCTGCATCTTCGCCTGCTCTACAGCAAGCTCATCGACCTCAAGTTGACGCTCGACAACTTGCTTGTCACGCGGCGGTGGACCATGCGGGAAACCGATCTTTACAACTACCAGAAATCCCTCAAGAGCATCGACGACGACCGCATTGCCCTCAACTCCAAGATCGCCGAGGCCTCGCTCTCGCCCAAGAAATTGAAAAACATCAAGAAGTTCCAGGTGGTGATTCTCTACCTCTTACGTCGGTGCTACTCCCTCATTTACAAACTCCTCGAGCTGTCGGAGCCCGTGAGCGAGTCGCTCCAGCCCATCCACAACCAACTCTCCACCGTGAGAAGATGTCTTCTCGAAATCAAGCGCGTGGATGGCCTCAACAACCTTCGGGAGCTATACCCCTTCCAATTCAAACTTGCATCTCTAGACAACCTCAGAAGTGACGGCAAGTTCATCATCAACAACCAGATCCCCGAGGGCCAGGGCACTCTCAACGCACTTCTTGCCGAGTGCTTCGACATCATGCATGAACTCAAAATCGAACTAGAAGAAAAGGAGGACGACGACGCCGACGACGATGATGACACCAAAACCAACAACATCACCGATGACGAGGACATCAAGTCCGACGACGAGGTCGAGCTCAAGCGCAACCGGTACGTGGGCTTCAACGAGGCCGACTACGACCAGGAGAGCGAGAGCGACTTTGACGTGGACCTGAACCCGAGCGCCAGCGAGTACGAGGATAACGACTACTACTAAATAGGGTGTGGTTAGCAACGCGAAATGATTACGTCAGCGGTGCGCAGCACCCAATAAACGAAATTAAAACCACCGTCTCATCATGATGTCCACCGGCTTTGCGTGGAACTCCACTCAACTCGAGCCTAGCCCGGTGCCCAACTACAAAGAGGCCGTGGGATTTGGCAACCGCAAGCGAAGATTTGACGACGACGCCCCGAAACCTCAGAAACTGGGGCCTCGTACGGTGGCCACGCCATCGTCACGCTACAAGCGAACCAAGACGCCCCGCATCACGGGCCAGAACCTCCCCATCCCCCGTTTGATCGAGGTTCTCGACCGCAAGAGCCTCCAGAGTTTGCTAGACAACTTGGTCCAGACCCACCCCGAGGTGGCCGAAACCATCCAGAAGCTATCGCCCAAACCGTCTGCCAAAGACTCCCTTGCATTGGTGAAAGAGAAATTCACGTGTATCACCCACCATCTCCCTTATAAATGTGACGTGGAGAGTGATTACCTGTATGTGCGGGTGAAGCTGTACCTCCATGAATTTCTCGACTGCGTCTCCGACTTCATCCTTAATGTGTTACCCCCTATCGAAACCAACATCTCCAACTCCATCCAGTTTCTCGACTCCATCACCAGCATGATCCACCAGCTCCCCAACTTCTCCAACAGTGAGTTCCAGTATACAAAGAACATGGCCTACAACCAGATCGCCAACACCTGGCTCATCGTTCTCAGCCAGAGATACCAAGACGACGAGGAGAACTTGGAGTCGACGGTGGAGCTCATCAAGGTCATTGAGGACTTGAACCTCCAGCATCGTCTCCAGCACCACAACCAACGCTCATCCGACAAGTTCAAGGTGGTGAGTGACTTTGTGGCGGCCGAGGTGGCCAACTACGACAAAATCACCCAGTCCATGTCCAGCCAGCCGCTGTTGTTGAGCGACCTCATCACGGTGGACTACTCCAACTACTCTCTCTCGGCCCGCACGTCCCACTAATGTCCTTGCATCGATCCCCGGCGGATCCATATCAATACAAATGATAGAACAAAGTGTAGGAACCTATACCTTGCCGGCTGTATAATGTACATGAGATGCTATGACGAGACGATAAACTACTTGAACCGGGCCAACGCCGAGTCGAGTTCCGACTGCTCCTCCTCTTCCTCCTCGCCCCGCTCCTTTGCCAACTGCTCCAAGCGCTTGATGCGCTCCTTGTGCATGGTTCTGGCGTCCACCACGTTTTTCTTGACGGGCTTGTCGTCCTCCTCGTCTTTCTTGGCGGCACGGTACGAGTTGGCCTTGGAGTTGACGGTACCAATGACATTGGGGTCCAACATAATGGTGTCGGCGGGAAGCTTGTTGAGCAAGCCCTTGACCTCGGCCTGTTGTCTTTGAGTGGTTGTTTCGAATGGATTGGCCTCCAACGAGTCGAAGTTGGCCTCACCCGAGCCAGGAATGATGAGCGAACTCACCCCCTTGGAGTGGCCCACGCCGAGAATATCTTCGTAGGGCACGTACCGAATATTCTCGATCTTGCTGCCTGGCAACAAGTGGGTCATGTACGGCTTTTCTTGCTTGGTGGTGAAGGCGTCCTTCCACACGGTGACGTGAGGGCCCCACCCGACACTGAGGAGACCGTTGTCGGAAATATCCAAACTGCTGGCGGGGGTTGCGGTCCAGTAAGACTCGAGCACCTCGAACTTGCGCAAGTCCCAGATCTTGAGCGACTTGTCCATGCCGCTGACGGCCATGTACTTGCCCTCTCTGTCGATGGCAATGTCCCTCACGGGGCCTCGTGACGACTGCACCTTCACGAGCGGCGTGTCGACCTTGGGCGACCACAACGACACCACGCCGCCGGCGTGGCCAAGATGCATGACCCCGTTCCAGGGGTTCTGCTTCAACGCTTGCGTGGGCCCCAACTTGGTGCGGATCTCACTCACCTCATCACCGGTGGAAACATCCTGGTATCGAAGGAATCCCGAGCGTCCGGCAGTGACGAGAAGAAAGTGGTATGGAAGAAAGTCGAGGAGCGTGCAGTCGACGTGCTTGTTTAACCGGTGGAGTTCGATTCCCAGCTTGTCGTAGATGAAGGTGTACTTTCGCTGGGCAGCAGCAAAGTACTGATTGTTGTGGAGGTACTTGGCCGCGTGGACGGTTTCGCCAAGATGGAGTTCACAATCCAACTTGCCGGTTCTCCAGTCCATGGAGGCAACGTGGCCGAGCCGCCCGGCTATGAGGAGACCACGACCGTTGCGGGTGTAGTCGATGCGATAGGGTCCGAACTCATTCAACTTGAGCTCGAACCGCTTGTTGGCGGTGCTCACGTCCACGGCCTCGACAATGTCGTCTTGCTTGAACTTGAAGGTCTTTTCCATGGGGCCGTCCGCCTCCAAGAAACCCGCCTCTTCTTGAAGCAACATGTCGGTGCCCGCAGCCGAGTTGACGGCATCGCGGTACTGCTGGTCGACCCGTTTGAGGCCGGCGTTGAGTCGTCTGTTCTTGGTGGAGTACCGCGCCTTCTTGGCCTCCCGGGTATACTTTTCGGCGCCCGGCCGCTTGAACTTTTCTGGTTTCTCGGTGGACATGCGATGAGCTTTTTCGCGATGTCAAAAACGATGTGGTCTGGTGCCAAAATTTTGGGGCGAGAATCGCACGAGCGGACCGAATTGGCGCGAGCTCGTCGGCCCAGCTCGCGCGCGACGAACTCTCGTAAAGCCAACCAAATGGCGCGAGGTGCTGTGAACATCTCCACAATCTCCTGACGCATTTTTCATGTTTCGTGCCAACGTTCGAATGCTCCGGGCGTCGGTGGTGCCCCGTCCCATTGTGTGGGGACTTGGGGTCACTGTCGCAGCCGTTGGCGGCGTGTACTTGCTCGATGCCCGCTCTGCCGTCCACGAGTACGTCTTGTGTCCGATATTGAGGGCCACCACCAGTGCCGAACAGGGCCACAAACTCGGCATTTTCTTCATGAAGTGGGGCTTGTCGCCTCGCCTCTTGGAGCGTGACGACAAGCACGCCGATGTGCTTGGCGTCAATGTGTTTGGCACCCGGTTGAACTCCCCCATCGGCTTGGCGGCAGGGTTGGACAAGGACGGAGAGGCCATCGATTCGTTGTTCAACACCGGGTTCTCGTACGTGGAGATTGGCTCCATCACTCCGGAGCCCCAGCCAGGGAACCCCACCCCTCGGTTCTTTCGGTTGCCTCGGGACGATGCCGTCATCAACAGATATGGCTTCAACTCCACGGGCCACTTCAACGTGTTGGCCACGCTCAAGATCCGATTCGAGCGCTTTAAGTCCACCGTCACGGGCTACAACTCGTTCAGAGAGAACAAGCTTCTCGGAGTCAACCTTGGCAAGAACAAGTATGGTGACGAGGTCACCGACTACGTCAAGGGTGTGCAGCGGTTGGGGCCATATGCCGACGTGTTGGTGATTAACGTGTCGTCCCCCAACACCCCCGGGTTGCGGGACTTGCAGAGTGAAGGCCGTCTCACCCAATTGTTGACGACTGTCGTCAAGGAGAGAGACGCTGTCGGAAGCAACAAGTTGGGCCGGGTTCCCCCCGTGTTGGTGAAGGTGGCGCCGGACTTGACGGAGCCCGAGATCGAGTCGATTGCCACGTCGGCCAAGACGGCCAAGGTCGATGGCATCATCATATCCAACACCACCATCCAGCGCCCCGCGACCCTCACCTCCAGCCACGAACTCGCCAAGGAGACGGGCGGCTTGAGCGGCAAGCCCCTCAAGCCATTGTCGCTCCAAGCCCTTCGCACGTTGCACAAGTACACCAAGGGCTCGGGCCTCGTGTTGGTGGGCTGTGGAGGCATCTCCTCTGGTAAAGATGCGTTGGAGTTTGGCAAGGCCGGCGCCACCTTTGTTCAGTTGTACACTGCTTTTGCATACAAGGGCCCCGGTCTCCCCGGCAAGATCCGGGACGAGTTGGCGGCCGAGCTCAGAAAAGAGGGAAAGACGTGGGAGCAGATTATCGGCACGAATTAGCAGCCAGTATATACACGCCGTTGAAGTTGCGCGAAACATAAACAACCATGTCCACGTCCACTCCGCACGAAAAGCGCCACCTGCGGCGGTCGCTGGGCGTGCCGCGGCTCCTCACGCAGTCGCCCAAGGTGCACTATCCCGTGGAGCTGGAGACGCTCCCGCTCGAAACAGAGGCGCTCCAGGAAAAGCTCGGGGCGGTGTTGGACCAGTTCCACGAGCTTGAAAAGTCCATGACGCAGCTCCACAAGATCCACGGGCACATACTGGACGAGTTCAACGAGTCCTTTGCCAGTTTGATCTACGGGTTGCTGGTGACGATGTGGTGTGTGAATTTCCCCCACTGTCCTCTGAAGCACTGGTGGGAGAAACGGCGCGATCTCGAGGGCGTCGACTCCCGGCTCGAGGACTTGCAGCAGCGGCTTGAACAGAAACGAGCCGAGAACGCAGACCTCAAGCAGAAGGTGGCTCTGCTCAAACCAAAGCAGAGTGCCCGGGAAGCAGCGCGGGCCCGACGCCCGTGGAACCGCCCGCCAGCACGGCGTTCAGTCAAGATACAGCCCCCGGGGCAATACGGCTCCGACGACACCTACACGTCCAACGACTCGTTTGTTGACAACCCGCGGGCCTCGCGCATCCCCCAGCCCATTCGTGCCCGGCCAGCCACCGTTGGCATGGGCCCCAACCTCAACCAGCCGCCAAGGTACCTCAGGGATATGTACGAGCGCACGGAGAGGGGGCGGGTGGTGAAGCCAAGGGCCCCGATCAAGAGCCGACCGCCATTTCGTTAGCCAGCGGTCAAGGGGCTGATCAGAGCAAACATGGGCTACATTGTACATTAGGAAGGTATCCATTACGCGTAAGTCATTGAGTGTGGTCTTGGTTTGTCTCTGCCACTTCTAGGTGTAGTCTGGGTTGTCTCTGCCACTTCTCGGTGTAGTCTGGGTTATTGTCTCTCGGCCAACTTCTTCATCAACTCATACTTCACTTGCTGCACCGACTTGTTCTGCTGGCTGGCCAACACCAAAAGATAGTCCCTGTTCTCCATGGAGTTGGTGATGATTTGCTTTCTTAGTTCCTCCGAGTAGGACATGTGCGAAAAATATGTCTGAACTCTCCGCCGAAGAAAAGAAGCGGATTCTCCGTGAGCGGCGCCAGGCCAAAATGAAGCTGGGCCAGGCGTCGGCCCGGCTCAACAGCATCTTGGGCCAGGGGGGCTCCGTCAACACCGCCACCACCTCGGTGCTTGACAAGGAACCCACCCCCTCCACCACCGAGACGGTCACACCAGTTCACCACGACGACGATCCCGAGGTCCAGGAAATCGACTCGCTTCCTACAATTCCATCTCAGCAACCCGACGACTTCGACGCCATGCTACAACAGGTGTTGGGCGGACAAGCAGGTGGAGCCGCGGGCGAGGACCCTTTTGCCCAGATGATGAAGATGTTCCAGGCGGGCGCGGGGGGCGCCGACGCCGGCGCCGCCAACTTCGCTGCCGAACCCCAGGACACATACTCCGCGCAGCTCCGCCAGTACCAGGCGTACCAGCACAAAACATGGAAGGTGCGGTTCCTCGTGGCGCGGTACCTCGTCACCATCACCAACTTCTGGTGGCACTACACCGACTCGGACGTGTTCCGCGCGTCGCTGTACTCGTACGTCAGAGGCTTGGTGCTGGAGCGCAGCTCGTTCGTGGTGTGGTTCCTCTCGCTCGAGGTGGTGCTTCTCACCACGTACTTTGTCATTGGCCTGGCAAACGGCCTCTTTGACGCTGCCGGCGAGTCGCACTGGCTCCTTGGTCTCTTACGCATGGGCTCGCTGTTCAGCCCGCAGGTGGCGGCGGTGGTGCCGGTGTTGACGCGGGTGCTCGGGTACTACGAGCTCTTGAGCATGTTTGTTGGTGATGGACTCTTGGTTGTTTTCCTTTTTGGATTAACCAGTGTGCTCTAGGCCAATTCGGATTATTTCGGCTACTATATACATTAAAAAGTTTTCTTCATGTCCTGGCGCTTGGCCTCGATGATCTTCTCGGCACTCGAGAACTGGCGCTTCTTCCAGAATGTGTAGATGAGAAGTCCCGCCAGACAGAACGAAAGCCCGAACCACGTCACGAGGTACTGGAGATGGTTGTTGGTGAAGTTGACCTTGGGCACCGTGCCAACAGGCACGCCCTGGTTGATGAACTCAAACTCCTGGAACTCGACGGTGGCGTCCTTTTCGGCAAATGTCAGGAGGTAGTGCATGTCGTCGTCTTTCTTCTTGGTGCCAAGGAGCTTGGCCCACACCAGCTGCTCCCGCTCGTGCTTGAGGTCATCGGGACTCTTCCACTCGGGATGGTCCTTCAAACTGTAGATGGCCTGGCAGTACACGGGGAGAGCCCCCAGCTGTTCCGCCATGGCAGGAACATCGGGCACATGGAAGAGACGCAGCCCGTCCTCGTGCTCGAATTGGAGCGACGACCGCAGCGGCATCACCCGGAAGAGCCCGTGCAACTCCACCTCGCCCTGGGGGAACGCCAAATGCGACAAGTACCCGTGGGCCCTGTTTTCGGGGATCACCTTCTCCTTGCTGATCCAGCCTCTCTCCACGAGAATGGGCTTCCCTCCCGCGGACCTGATGAACGGCGTGACAACAAGGTACCCGACAACACCATTGCGCATGCGGGGGCCAAGGAACATCTCCTGGGAGTAGTCGTAGTGGCCCTTGATCTTGAACCGGCGGTACTCGAACTCGGGGATGACATCGGGGTCAAGCTCGGAGGGGAGCTCCTCGAGCGGAGCCTTCGACAACAAGTCCTCGCACTTCTTGATGAGGTCCACCTTCCACTGGAGCCGCCGCACCTGCCAGCACCCAAGGAAGAAACTCACCACGGGCATGGCAATCATGAGTCCAAGGAAGAACTTGCGGAGCCGCGGCATCTTGCTCTGGTACTCTGCCGTTCGGAGATTGGTGACGCTGGACGTGAGGGGTTTCCAGTCGGTGGTGGCGGTCTTGACCGTCCGGCGCAACACCATCCGCACGGCGCTTCGTGGTGGCCCCATGGCCCGAAGTCCTAGGGAGAACATACTTTTCGCGAACATCACCACAAGCCTAAGGGTTGCTGATGACATGCCTCCAGAGTCCAACGAACGTGTAGTCTAGCATTAGGGATTCAGATTGTCACTTGTGAAGATTGGGGATTGTGTTGTGTATATGGTGGGAATTTATTGTGACATGTGGTGAGACTGGCGTCTGAGCACCAGATGCAATTTCAAGTTAATACATTAGTCTAGTAGTCGTATCGTCGTGGCAGGGGAAGCAAGCATCATGGGCCTAGCGTGGTCTTGGAAGAAAGGCGAGGTGCTTCCGCTTCACTCCTCCTTGGTCTGTACATTGGTCCTCTGCTTGATGTTGGCCACCTCGGCCTCGAGCCGAGGGAACTCCTTCGTCAACTTGTCCCCCAACACATCCCTCAACTTCCTGAACCCCTCCATCTTGCCCTTCAACCGAGCATTACTCTTGGCCGTGACTTCGACAAACTCCCGCGTGTAAATGTCCGGGTTCCGCCCCTGCTCAATGTACAGTATCACGTCCATGGGGATCGGGTACTGTGCTGCTTCGGGGTTGCTGGAAAGCGTAGATAGCTGGCTGACAAGCTGGTTGGTTTTGTGGGTGAGGGCCGCATGCGACTGCTGGGTGCCCTGGTTGTCGTGGACCAAGACGCCGAGCTCAATCAACAGTTCAATGACTTGCTGGAGCTGCTCGACGGCATCCGCAATAGGTTTGTTGTCGGAATTAATGGAAGAAGTTGTCATGATGTGTGGTCACCTGCTCGTTTTTTCGTGCTGCCGTTTTTTTGCGTTTCTGCTACCTGCCAACCAACAGATTTTCAACTATCTAGGGTTCTTCAAGTGATATTGGTGTTTGTTGGTGAACATGACAGATAACTACTTCGTCACGTTCCGCTACTCTCCGGAGCGCAAAAATGGAACGGGCAACCTGAAACGTCCATTGGGCGATGGGCACCATTCTCCTTCCAAATTGCCTCGTCTCGACAAGCCCCAGAAATCCCCGTCCAGATCTCTTGCACGACAAATCTCACGGACCCCGACGCCGTCCTTCACGCCGCCATCGTCGGCCACCCAGGAAATCGTCGAACCACCCAAAGCTGGAAAACTGGCCCCTCCCCTCCTGGGACGAACCCTCCTGCAATCGCTAGAGTCCATGCGAAACTACAAGCTCTCAGTACCATTCGAGCATGCCGAGCGGATCTGGTATCACGACGTGCAGAACGTATCGCAGAGGCTCCATTACCTTCGAGAGGTGTATCGAGCCATCCAGACCCTCAAGAAGAAAAAGAGTGTCAGAGACAAGTCGTCCTCGTCTCTCCCCAGCACCAACAATCCTCTGGAGGATGAGCCCAACCCGCAAAACTTCGAGGAGGACACTGAAACCGACACAAATAATTCCGCCAACAACGACGAGCCGTCGACGCCGTCCGACCGCCGAAGACGAACGCCTCGGGCATGACCCGAGAGCATGCCGATTTTTCGGCCCCACCTGCATCGCACCTACCCTACACTATATCTGCATAATTTTCACCATGACCCCTTTCTCGCAGTAGTTGCAAAATTTGGTGTTCACACGGACCTGCACTTATCCGCGGCACGGGTGTGCGAATATCCTTGTCCAACAACCTCGTTACCATGAAGGCAGTCGTATCCACGGGAAAGGCGTACTTCTGTACCATCTTGTCCAGTTTTGCCATCGTCATTTTGTCTTTCATCGGGTACTTGTTCAAAACCGGCCATGAGTCGATGATGGGGTCCATCTCCGACCCGGAAGATGGCGCTGCCGTGGCCAAAACCGTGTTTGGAGCGGTGTTTGTGTACTTGGCATTCTTTGTCTTCTGTGGGTTGCAAGTGGTTCTCATCAGAAGACAGAGTCGAATCCAGCTTTGAGCTGACCCGATCGAAGCGAGGAGGAGCTCAATGAGCCAACCTCTCAGCAATTGAATTGCTCCATTTACTTCCACGCCTACCCATCAGTGTACACTACACCCTCAGTATATACATTTGCCAATGCATCATTGCTATACTTTTGCATTCTCGTAATTATAACTTGGCGATGGACTCCTTGCCGTCTCTCCAGGTGACATTCCCGCTCCAGTCGCAGAGATCCACCACCAACTGTCTCAAGTCACTGAGCTCCTCTTTGGTGGCTCCTTCGTTGATGGCCCCACGCAAGTGGCCCTTGAGTTGTGGGTTCACGTCCTGGGGGATCAAGCACGACACTATACACAACGACGTCTCCTTCCCCAGCAAAATGTCGGTGAAACTCAACAACGGCGAGTACACGTGGTGATAGGTGTATTGCCACAAGTCCGGGTACGCCGTGTACATCTGGCGCTTGATGCGCGTGTTGATCTTGTTGGTGTACACCGAGTTCCAGAAATCGCTTCCTCTCTTCAAGTCTGTGAGCACCTCCTTGGTGTTGACGGACTCCTCGGATATGGGCCCGTCGATGGTATCGTGAGCAAACTGGGAATTGTCTCGCTCCTCGAACCGCGTTCCCCCGACATCCTCCTGCACAATCACCGACGACTTGACGTGGCCAGGCACCACGATGGGGGGACGCACGGGGCCGTTGCCGGGCCGGATGTTGGTGGGGGTCACCGTCTTCAACGTGGTCAACGCGTTGATGGTCTTGGGCAACCCCGCCAAGGCGGTACTTTTCAAAAGCACCTCCCGGACCTTGTTGGCAATCACGAGCTGAGCACTGTGGATCTCCTCGGTCTTGGAGTACTTGAATGCAAGTGGCAACTTGTCGTAGATGGAATAGGGAATCAAAATGTCTGGCAACTTGACCCCAACGGCAGTGAACTCCTTGTACTTGTCGGACGATGTGATGGAGTCCTGGGCCAACTGTAACAAGTACTTGTCAGTCAACACGGACGCCGAGTTGGTGGGGGTCTCCAAGAGTTGTTGTCTCAAGGCAAAGTGGAACACCTTGGCGATTTCATCGGGCCGGTTCACCACACTCAATGCTGCCAGAGCAATGAGGTACCACGTGTTGTGAAGACTGGGGTGCTTGTACGCAAGACGTACAAGTCTTTCTGGAGTTAAAATGGGCATGGACGTGGACATGGGCCAGGAAGGTTGTATGGTTATATTTGCACCTGTGATTTTTCTTTTGTGGGGGCTGAAATAAACCGAGGGCCATGTTTTCCAACCGATGCGTCCGCCGTGCGGACGCGGGCCGACCGATTGCTTCGAATTTTGGTCGAGCTCGCGCGCCGGCCCAACGAGAACGGGCCCACCCACTGGGCCCACCCACTGGACTCACACGTTGTCTTTCGCAATGTTGGGCTAGCATTCTGTTCAGACCCTTCACATGGTGCTGACGACCCTGCGTGCTCTGCTTGCTTACTTCGTTGCTGTTGCCCGCCTGGCTTAGCGCCGGGGCTTAAGTGTCGTGTATTCGTACGTCGCGCCTATGCCTTACGGGCCCTGATCCACCTTTTGGCAATCTCGTCCTTGAGCCGCTTGCCCTGGTCGCTGCGCCACGAGCCCATGGCCCAGAAGTGCTGGAGACTCGTGAACAACGGCGCCACGCGTGAGTTGAAGAGCCGGAACGGAATGTCTAGCAGTTGCGAGTAGTCTCGCGGGAGCTGGTTGGACAATTGGGCCCGGATGTCTCGGGGCGAATTCTCCTCCATGTACTTATCCATGAGCTCGTCATTGTAGGCGAACGAGGACTTGACCCCAAGCACCTGGCCCGCCACTTGTTCCCAGGGCCGCATCAGCTGGTCAATGGGCACCCACTGGCTGCGGCGCCAAACCTCCGAGTTGACCATCTCCTTGATCCGCGACACCGCCCGCTTGTAGGCGAACTTCTCGTCTTCTCCGGTGAAGGCCTTGGTGTTGGAGAAGTCAAGCTTGCTCTTGAACTCCTCCACCGACTCGTGCTCGGCCTTGAACACTTTGTAGTCGTTGTAACTCTCTGTATGCTTTTGGTCGTACGACAGCACATTGGGCCGGTACGGATTCGACATGGCAATGGCGGTTTTGGCAAACATCTCCTCGTCCTGAACTTCCAACCGGTTCACTTCTCCGTCATTCTTTGCATCGGGGAAGAAGAGGCCATCCACGGGAACATCGCTGCGCATGAAGAACTGGCACTTGGCCTCGTACACGGCATCGAGCAACGTGATGAAGCGGCGGGCCTCGTTCTTCATCTTGGTCGTGAGCACCGGCACGTTGTCGACAATGATTGTTTTGAAGCGGGACGCGAGCGTGATGTAGTCGGACGAGGAGTAAAGACCCTGACAGATTTGCGAGAAGTCGAGGTACGCCACGCTCTGCCGGTTGAATGTAAGCGGGATGTGCGTCGTGCGGTTGTATACCGTGAAGGAGGCTGGCTGCAGCTCCAACCGGTCGATGGTGACGGTGTTGTCGTGCAGTTTGACTTCGTCAAGCGAAAGCGCCCGCTTCTTGACTAACCGCTGCCACGTGGTTTCGTGGTTCTGGTCCTCTTCTTTCACCACCAAGTGGGGGTCAGAGGACCGTTCAGCAAAGATGGACCGGTAGTCCTTCTTCGATCTCATGTCAATGGTCTGACACCGAGCGTTGAGAATCGACACGAACCCCTTGAACTTGGTTTTGGAAAACTCGTTCGAGTAAAGCTCCTCGGGGAGCTTGTTGGAGGTGGCCACCAACACCCCACCAAGCTTGAAGTAATATGTGAAGAGAATCTTGATGATGTTGGCGGCAGCAATGTCGGGGAGCATGAACTCGTCAAGCATGAGCACGGTGTTCTTGTTGATCATTTTCTGGGCCACCTCGAAGAGAATGAACTCGTTCTCCATGCTCATCTGCTGCTTGTTCTTGCCGTTGCCGACGTTGGCGGTGAACAACCGCTCCTTCTGGATCTGATGCATTTCGCTGTACACCCACAAGATGAAGTTGTTGTAGTGCCACCGCATCTTGGACTTGTGGGGAAGCGACGCGGCAAACATGTCCATGAGCATGGACTTGCCACAACCGACCTCGCCGTGGATCATCAATCCCTGGGGGGACGCAAAGTTGCTGAGCTCCTCCTCGTCAGTAATGTACTTGATGAGCTGCATCTTTTCGGCGTTGGGGTCTTTTCGGAACAAGTTATGCAACGCATTGATCCGGAGGGGCGAGAACCCGCTGTTTTGCTGGGCAATCGCCTGGGCATGCTTGATTTCAATCTGGCGGAGAATGAGACTGATTTTGATGGAAAGTTCTTCGGGCGGGGTATAGTCCACCACGCGATGGTACAATTTTTGGAATTCCTTCATGACGCGTAGCTGTAGCTCATCTTTTTCTAAGAGGCCTTGTGATATGTAGTTTTGGTAGAGGAGAAACGGATCGGTGATCAGGACCTCGGTGTTCCGTGGCCTGGGGGTCTCGTCGGACACGGGGAAAAAGGGAAGCCGTCCCTCCACGCCGTGGGGACCCAGCCCGATGGCCATGGCCGAATATCCTCGTCTGGACCCTTGCCAACACGCCCTGGCCGCTGCTCTGGTGGAAAGAAACATGAGCTTATCTTTTCCATCTACGCACGTTCGCACCCCGGCCCCTTATCCGCATCGGGGGTCTATATGCAGAATCAGGCCATCTCACGCCAAATGGGCCGCAGGCCCCGGCGTTTGCACCCCAACGGCCTCGGCTTTTTGTACCTCCGGGGTGGGTGTTTTGGAGGCTGGCACTGACTGGTTCTCGTTCTCCCGTCGTCCCATCTTCATCTGGGCAAACTTGCGGTCGAGAGAATTGGAGAGCCCGTTCATTTCCTCGTCCAGGCGGCCGTAGAGCTCACACCACCACTTGACGTCGGTGAAATTGAAGAAAATCACCTCGTCACTGGCCACGTACTGAGGGTTGGAAAACTCCTGGGGCCGGGAGTTGAAGTAGTCCCACACCGACACGGTTTGGTCTGGGAGTTTGAGGGTCCGCCTCTCGCGTTCACTGTCGCATAAAAATGTCCCGTACTGGCACGAATAGTAGTGGTAGAGCAACCGCTTCAACAATCGCGTGTTGAACTCGAACTTGTCGGGGTGCTGGCGGAAAATCTGGAACACACAGTCCAAAAACTGGTGGAAGACCGGCAGCCGCTCGTTACTTCCAGAGTATGTCGACACGGCCTCGCCGTCGTCGGACGCGGCGTTCTGGGCGGTGGTTTTGATGTGGTTGGCGGCCCGGGCGGCCCGCTGGAGAAGCATGCTCATGCCGTTCTTTTCGTCGGGCTCCCCATTCTCGGGGGGTGTCTTGGGGGTGATGGCACCGATACATCCTCCGTGGTCTGCTCGGGTGGCAAACTTGAAGCCGAAACTCACCCACTCTTTCTCTATGAGTACCTGGAACCCGGCAGTGGTGCGGTAGTAGGGGTCGAGACACAATTGCGTCAACGCCGACACTTGCGATGTGCGATCCCACCCGTCCGAGCAGTGGATGATGACGTTGGTGTTGTTGAGATGCACCGACTTGGAAATGCGGTCCACCGACTGCAAAATGATGGAGAGGCGGTGGAGCCACAGGGTCTTGGTCAACCCATGCTGGAAGTACACCATGGCCGTCGACGGGTTGCGGTCCAAGTCATCGAGCGCCGCCGCGAGCTTGTTGATCAGGTCTCTCATCACGTGAATGTTGTCGATGTTGCAAAAGATCTTGTCGACGTTGTACACCTTGGAGTCCTGATCAGCCTTGCCTCGGTAGTTGTCGATATTTTCGGTTCCAGCCCCAAGTGCATGCTGGGCCATGGCGTTGGTTAGCGGGCGGAGATCCACAATCAAGTTGCGCTGGGGCTGTTCCCGGAAAGCATCGTCGCTGGGAATGGAGCTGCGCTCCCGGTTCTGGCACTCGAAAATCTCCAATATCAACTTTTCATCCTGAATCAGCCGGTTCTGAATGTTCAACCCGACTAGCGGCTGCGCACACCGCGCAATCACGTTGTGGTTGGGTCCGGAGCGATGCCGATACACTATGGCCGGGATCCGTTGCTTGGAACGAAACTTGCTCGCATGCTTCAACACATTGTCTGATATCAGTCCGGGTACGACTATCGAGTCGGGGTACGAGGGACAGAACCGGTACTCCTGGTTGATGGTGGAGAGGCGCCAGAACTCACCCGTGAGTCCCTGCCGCTCATACTCATGTACTGGATCATACATTCCCCAGCCGTTATGGGCGAGGTTCTTCTCCAACACATTGGGCTTGTAGTCAAATGCATATAGCGCCCGTAAGCTGGTGAGCCGAGGCGCCGACACGAGGCCGCTGAGTTTTCGGTACACCTCGGTGCAAAGCACGTCGTTGACAAAGTCAAACGAGTAGTACGTAAAGTCTTTGCACTGCACGCGAATGTGGGATGCACAGTAGTAGTCGACGTCGGTGTCGTCTGTGCCGTCATTGGTTTTCAACCTGGCCGAGCCTCTGCTCTTGTTCATGCGTTCAATGATGGGATAGCAGATCCACACTTCCCGAAATGCACTGGGCTCCTGGGGGTTGGGGTGGAATCGAAACACCACATGGTATGGCGAGAGGATCAATGTGCCGACGATGCTGAAGCCACGCCGCACGAGCGTGACCTCATCCACCCGGAGCACGTCCATCTGGTCCATGGGGTTGCGGAGGTGGTGTGAGGTTGGGTTTCGCACGACGCAGGCTTATCGGATAAGAGGTGGGACAAACTCCATGAGCCTAACGTAGACAATGGTGTATTAGAAGCATATGTTGATCCAAGAGTAGACGGCTTAGATGGTGATGTACATCTTCTACAAACACGATTTGTGCAATTTCGCAACTGGTGACCATTGTGTGCAAAAGACGGAAAAATCTATAAACCCTCAAACTTTTTGATACCTGGCTCTTGCAGCCGGACACTTTTCAACTTTGGCTGCATCTTGGTCTTCTTGGTGGGCTTTTCGGGCTCAGATGCAATGGCAGAGTTGAGCTTTGCAGCGGGGAACCGGCTCTTTGTCCGGAGAATATTAGGCTTGGTGCTTTGGGCGTCTGATTCGGGATCTGAGTCGTTCTCATTGTCTGAGACATTGTCGTCGTTCGAGTCACTTTCCAGACCACTGCCACTGACAAGACTCCCAAGGTCACTGTCAAGGTCACTGCCATCATCACTCTCATCACTCTCATCATTTACGCTCTCCCCCTCACTCACATCCTCCCAGTCCTCGCTTCCCTTGGACCAGATCTTCACCGAGTCCATGCCTGCACTGATCAACCGGTAGTCGTAGTCAATGTCGAGAATACCCACCTCATCGATGGCCCCATGCTTGCCGGTAGTACGCGAGTGCACTCTGGTCTCCACCACCCGACCACGCTTGTAGTCAATGCGATGGAGCAATCCGTCAGAGTCACCGCACCACACCGAGTTGGTCAACTCCTCCGACTCGTTGTTCATAGTGGGCATAAGAACATCAATGGAGGCATTTTTGTTGACCTTGATCCGCGACAACTGGTCCATGAACTTGTTCTTGGAGTTCTTCCAGATGGTGACGATTCCTTCGCCGTGTCCAACCAACACAGTATCATTCTTGTGGTCATTCACATGGTCCGTGGGGTAGCACATCAGGAGAAGCTCGTCGGCCTGGTCGTCCGACTGGGTGATGATGCCCTTCCTGACGTCTATGTGACTGAGGGTTGTGGAGCCAAGTGTCAAATAGTGGTAGGGCGAAACGTTGGCCATGGGGAGAATGTCGTTGATGGCGTCCTCGTGGGCCTCGTTCACCTTAAACTTGAGTTCGGCACTGAGATTGGCACTGTCGTACACCAACACGTGTCCGTTCTCCGTTCCTGAGAGCAAGAACTTGTGGGTGGCCGAATGGCAGAGCTTGGTGATGTTGTCCTTGTTGGAGAGATGCGCTTGGGTCAGGGTCTTGCTGATGACCTTTCCTGTTTCTGTATTGGCCTTTTTGATGATGTAGTCGGTACCAACTGAGTAGAGAGACTCCCCCACAGACAGTTCAAGCGGGTCGAAGATCACCGACCGGCACGAGCCCTTGTGTCGCTTGGTCTTCCATGCGGTGGAGATGTGGGGGTTGGTGATGTTGGCATGGTCGTCCACCACCGTCCACCACGGCTTGCCCTGGCTCACCGTGATGACCTTGTCGCCCTGAGCCTCGGCCCGGGCCTCACGGGCTTTTTGTGCTTCCTCCTCTAGTTTGTCCGCATCGTAAGTGTGACAGAAGAGATGCCCGGTTGCCAATCCTGACAAGAGAAGTGGCTTGGTGGGGTGGGCTGCAAGCGAAAAGAGAGGGTCCGAGTAGGCAATCTCCACGATGGGAGCCACCGACGACTCCGACTGCACGTTGGTCTTGGACTTCTTCTTGGCCATGTTCGCGATGACTTAATGATGCGATGACTTAGTGATGCGATGAACTTTAATCCGCACAGTGCGTCTATACCCAGGCGCCTTTGAATTAAACCATAGAGTAGAGAAGAGACCAACACGAACATACCCACCAAATATTTCACATCTTGTCCACCTTCCATTTGGCCTTTTTACAATTTATCTCAACAAAGGTTGAGTAGTGTAGTGGTCATCACTTCAGATTCTGATTCTGGAAACCCGGGTTCGAATCCCGGCTCGACCTTTATTTTTTGACCGTCGTTCCCTGTTCATTCAATTGGCGTCTGCCCCTCGCTCAGTCCCTTGTCTCTAGTATTGCCGTCTATTACGGTTGACATGCAGTTATTTATGCTTTAAAGACGTCTTCATCATCATCACCTTTTTTGACCTTGGGTGCGTCAGCAACACCGCCAATCTTCTCCGCGTTCACGGCGGGCTTGTTGATCTTGGGAACCTTGATATCCTCCACGATATCATCGAGATTCACGACAACGTCCGAGTCCTTTACCGCCCCCTGGGTGTCCTTTGTGGCCTTGTAGGTCTTCTTCTTCTTTGCTTTTCTTTCTGCGTCGTCATTGCCAACGATGGGGGCTTCGTTGGCAATGCCACCCTTGGGTGCTTCCAATACACCGACTCCAACGTCTCCCTTGGACCCCTGGGCCATGTTGTTGGCCAAGCCCGCGTTCTCCGATTCCTTATCAGCATTCTTGAGATTGTCCACCATCTTATCGATGTTGCCTTGCTTTGGCTTCTGGTAGTCGTTGGAGTCCACCACCTCGTATATGGGGTCGGGGACGGGCTTCAACTCTTGGGACATCAAGAAGACACATGTTCCGCATAGGAGGAGGAGGAAAATGTACCCAAGGAGCCTGCGCCGATTGTTGTTGAAGAAAGAATTGGCCATCTTGTCGTATGGTGAGTTCTTCTTGGACACCGGCTTCATGTAGTACGGCCTGGGGAGACCGTTCTTGTGGGTTCCTTGCATGTTGAGAGGCCAGGTAGTTGATCAGATGATGAGAGATCTTGGGGCGCGGAGCTTATGTCAGCGGGGCGTCCACCAAGGCTGGGACAACGACGGGGAATACCATATTTTGCCATGGCTATGGTAAAGCTGAATACTTCACCGTATATATAGATGTCGAAATGGTTTTTCAAATATTTTGTCTATAGTGTTATATTCTAATGGGTCGACATTTCCTTTACTGGTTAGGTTGGTTGTATAACGCTGACGTTAAACAGAGATAATCTGGTCCCGACTCAACGCACCATGTCTCTTGCAGAGATGTCGCAAGTGTGGCCGTGTCGCTCCTCGTAATCACTGTTTGTGCAAAGTAGCGGCTGCGAAATCACAAACAACAACCACCTCTTCTGTCTCAACAATGATGAAAGCCTGGCCCTTGTCTCTTCTTATTGCCGTTGCCCTTGCGACCCCACCCGCCTGCTTCCTAGCCTGCATCGGGCAGGTGTCCCGAACCTGTGAGCGGAACCACCATGACTTGGCTTGTCTTTGTAACAGCAAGACGGCATTGTTTGACTGCATGGTGGACAACTGTCCGTACGGTGACTTTGAAGCAGGACGCGATCACTTCTTTGGGACGTGCTTGGAGCACGGGTATCCTGGCCCCAAACCGCCACCATACGATGGCGACACAAAGATCCCCCATGTTCCCGGCCACGAGCCCCATGTGCCGGTACACGAGCCGGCGAGAGAACCAGGCCACACTCCTCATCCCGAGCACCCAGCTCACCCCCACCCTGACCATCCTGTTGACGAGCACCCTCACCCTGGCCATCCTGGCCACGCACCCGTGGTTTCTCCAGTTGACCCCGATTACGATCCTGACTGTGATGACAAGGACAAGGAGGAGCCCAAGGAAATCGAGTATGATGACGACTGGGACTTGGATGACTGTGAGTGGGAGGAGGAGCACATTGTTGACGACAACGGTGACATTGTGATTATTCGGAGGCCCCTTGACAGCAATGGCAACTACAAGAAGGCCCACGAGCACTATGCACGGTAGCTAGTGTCGAATGCATGAGATACACTGTGAACAGACCTTCCTTCACTTCCTTCTTTTGGCCTCAAGGGTACGGCGGCCCAGTTATATCACTCCCCTGTCTTTTGAATGGCCTCATGGGTACGGCGGTCCATTTTGATTGTCCTGATGGTCTTTCTCGGTATACTGACCAAGCCCAACTCTCTCCGGTGCAACTTCTTTGGGTCTAGGCGGTCCACACTGGATTCATAGGTGTTGGAGATGAGCAAATTGCCAAACGGATCAATCACCGTGAGCACGCCTTCAAGCACCCGGTTGTCGTCTAGGTCCACCTGGAGAGTGGCCCCGATGTACTTGTCTGGAGTCATGTGGTTACCCGGCGCGGCGCAGGCATATATAGATTGCCGACGGAAAATTTCTCTTCAACATCAATCGCATGTCCGTCCTCACCAGTTGGTGGTGTTTCCCCATACGCTGCCAATGAGGTTCAACCACGGATGGAAGCGTAGAGTGACCTAACGGAGCACGTTTCTGGGCGCCCGGTGATGACATTATGGTGGATCACTGGGAATCAGTTGTGTCTAAATCTTATCAGACATCTTACACATCTCTGACGTAGTTTTACATTGCCGGGTTTGTGGGAGCTGGGGTGGTGTTGATGTGGGAATTCTGGCACGACTGTGCTGGCATTGCATTGTGACCAAATCCCGTCCATTGTCTTTTTATAGAGGACCCTCGCTCCACTTCATCACCCAACGCTCACTCCCATGTCGCTTCTGGCCCACGAACTCAACACCATCTACGACGAATACCATCTGTACTTCACCAGCTGCTCAATATCCACATCCCCAGGTAACGAACACATTGATGTGATCACAACAGAAAACATCTCCATGCGAGTGAAGATGGATGCGGGGGGCTGGTACTCCGACAACTCCCGCCGCTACGAAACCTTCGAGTCATTGATGATGGCCAAACTGCCGGGGTTCGCCCATCGCTTCAACCTGGAGTTGATGGCCCGTCTCAACAAGGTTGCCCGGGGAGAATAACCAGGCGACACTGTCAGCACTGTCAGCACAGAGTGTCTTTTACTTGCAACAGCAGAAAGACATACTACACAGAGAAGACTTGAACACATGTATGACATGCACAACATGAACCCATTCGACAGAGGTCATCGGACATAGACCAACATTAGGTCTTATCTGACAGCACGACCCAGGACTCCCAGGCGGAGGTATTTAACAGCATGATACAGTTGACACTACAGGCTGACATGTGCTAACCTTTATGAGCAATACGTCTATGTACATTATTTCTTGGTTTGTCTCACAAGCACCTCGAGGTCACCCACGTCGTGCTTGGTGTTTCTGATGTAGTAATGCTTTCCTCTTGGAAGGTACTTCTGGGGCTTGTGGATCACCTCGATGTTTCTGATGTTGGGGTTGAAGACGGGCACCCGGACCTCCACACCTATGCGATTGACCTTGTTTCTGATGAGGATGTTGGTTCCCACGGAGTTTATGGATCTCTTGACGGCAAGCACTTGGCCGATGACGCTGGTTCTGTCCAAGTAGGTGACCTTGATGACATCCCCGGCCCTCAAGCCCGTCTTGCTGTCCACCAACGCCCGTCTCTTTCCCGTGGGATCGTATTTTTCGAGGAGTTGTTTGTGCAAGTGGATCATCACGTCCCCTTTTCTCTTTCTGGGTAGAGGCTCGTACACGGTGGGGATGGGCTTCTTGATGGGGAAGTACGTCCGCACCGCCGTGAGCGTGGTGGCCACACGGGGCATCCGTTTGGAGAAGAGACCGAGCATGATGAAAATTTCGCGGTACTAAAAGATGTAATTATGACATGAATGAATGGCTGGGCCAAATGTGATCTAAAGGTGACGGCGTGCTCAGAATCTCGGCCGTCTTCTTCTGGCGGTGAACTTCGAGTCGTGGGCCACCTTGCGGCCCCGCCTTCTCATGGTCTCCTTCTTCCTGTTGATGTAGTCCTTGGTGGACTCGAGCTTCTTCATTTGCTTGCGAGTCAACTTCTTCTTGGCGTCGGGGGCGTCCATCTGGGCTCCCGCCAAGTTTATGCTTCTCTCAGACTGTCCTGCAACCAACACGAGGTAGTATTTCTTGTTTCTCTTTGACTCCGGCTCGTCGATGATGAGCCCACCGCCAAAGCCCGCCACCTTGGCGGCATCAAGCAACTGCTCGGTTTGTGCGTCGTTCATGGGGTAGAACTGGGCCACGAACTTTCCTCCTCTTTTCAACGAGGCATAGAGCGTATTGAAGAAAGTCAACGTTCTCTTCTTGGGATCCACGTTCGACAGGTCGGCATTACACAACCACTGGATGGCGGAAATGGAAATGGCCGCGTCGAACGTACCGGCTCGGAAGGGGATGCCGTTACCCAAGTCACTGAGAAACAAGTCGCCCTCGACGTCCCGGTCCAAGCCGGTGGCCAACATGCTGGGCGAGATATCCATGCCAATCCAGTTGTAGCCCTCCTCGGTAAGGATCTCGCCACTGAGACCGGATCCACATCCCAAATCAAGAATGAAGTGGGGGTTTTCCTGGTCCAAGTTCAAGAGCTCCAACGCTCGCAACGTCATCTTGGCCTGGATGTGCTGCACACGCGACGACGACGTGTATTTGAAGGACTCGGTGTCGTTGTAAAACACCTCCGGGGGTGCCAACTGCTCGGGTCTACTCATGAGATGAGATGCGTGGGTTTTTAGCTGCGAACTAGAAAATGAGATACAGGGTGCACACCATCAGCGGCCCGCTGATGAAGCCGAACCAGCAAATGATGTTGCCTAGCACCTTCTTGTTTCTCATGAAGGGCGTGTTGGAAATCATCACAAGGGGGATCTGCGACATTTGAAGACACAACAAGTAACCCCGTAAGCGTCCGAAAATGACAAACATCACCAACTCGTGCACCAAGCTCAGGAGTATGAACGTCATCAACGTGGCCAGGTGCTTGTTGAGCGACAAGGCACTGATGGACGAGTGGTAGACGTGGCGGAGAAGGAACTTGTGCACGGGCCGGTTCCAGATTCTGGCAAACTCCGACCAGTCGGTGCACGACCACCAGGGACCGTAGAAGTCTCGGTCGGCATACCGGCTGAGCTCGGCAATGGCGTTGAGAATGGCGTCCCAGATGAGGAAGAACGTGAGAAGGTACACGAGCAAGAACGGCGGGATCATATCGAGCAAAATGAACACATAGGCCTTGCTCTTGTCGAAATAGTTTTCAAGAAGGTTGGCCTGTTGGGCCCGAACCACAATTGGATAGAGGAGGTTCTGCGCCACAAACACCATGAGGAAGATGATGCCGAAGATGCCCACGATCTTGGACCCCACGTACCGCCAGCGGATCCGGGGGGTGCGGGGGAAGTTGAGCGTGTACACCACGGTGGGGAACATGGTGTACTCCCAGTAGTTGAAGAGGTTGATGTTGTTGGGGAACGCGACGGTGTTCTCCTGCTGAAGCTGCTTGACCTCCTTGTCGACATCGCTGGTGTCAACGTGCACGTCGGCATTGATGGTGGTGGCCTTACTCTGGTACTCGAGTTCGAAGCGACAGAAGGCAATGCTCTCTAGCACCGATTTCTTTACTGAGTCGGTCACCTCTAACGTGCCCTTTTCAATTCGAGCAAGAAGCTCGGTGGAGGTCTCCAACTCACGAAGGATGCGCCAGAGATACCCGTTGTAGAACCCATACGAGTGCATCTTCATGAGAAACACAAGACTGTGGAGCACCAAGAACACCTTGCCGATCCAGGTAAAGTCCATCACCAAGGGACTGGCAAACACGAGCCAGAAGGCAAGGTACAAGAAGTCGTACACCACCTGAAGAAGCCACCCACTGCGATCCCACAGAATGTACCCGTGGAGACACGCCCACTGGAGGGCGTAGGCAAAGTACGTCAGCAAGTACATGGCCAAGTCGGTGAGGCCGATCTTCCATACGTCCTTGCGTAATGTGCGAATGACGGGCCCGTCGTAGATCCAGTCGTCATGCTCAAAGTACGCGTGCACCAAGCTGTTGATCATGATGAAGGCGGTGCCAAGCCAGAACAACACGTAGATGCCAAAGAACTCGCTCGTCTGGAACAGCGGCGCATCGAAGATGGTGGTGCGGCTGGCGTAGAAGTTGATGTCGGAGAACTGCGAGCGGTAGTCGCCGCTTTTGTTGCGGCGGATCCGCTGGTGGTTATTCTTCTCGATGGTGCTGAACCGTTGGCGGATGTTGTCCTTGTCCAATTGAGCCTCGGAGGGCTTGGCCCGGTTACGTAGCACCCGGCGCGGAGCTTCGTTGTCGTCGGGAGTCTCCGTCTCCGAGGGCATGTTGCTGTCGTCATGGTACTCGTTGGCCACGCTGAGGGGCTTTCTGGTCTCGTTGCGCTGGCCAATGATGGAAAGGCGTTCGTTGGTGGGACGTTTTTCCATCTTGGCGGCGGACGGAGATTGGAATGCGACTATATAGATTGCGGGCCCACGGACCGGATGCGAGGGTCCTGTCACGCGCCGGTTCGGCCGAGCCGGCCGCTACTTGATAAATAATTATCGACAGCCGTCGGCCGACCACATGGGATTGGAAATATATATCGAAACAGCCGTCGGCCGAGCGATGTCATCACCGGTACACCCGCTCGAAGGGACGGGTGTCGTTGAAACACGAGGGCCACACCATGTCCACCACCTTTTGGGCCTCCTCCACACTGGCACACTTGGGGTTGGCCAGCACCGAGAGCACGGCCCGGCGGCGGATGCACAGCTGGAACTTGGCGCCAAAGTCCGCGAGTCCCGTCTTGCGGATCTCGTTGTACATGCGGCACTCTCCACTGAGCATGGACGCCCGGATCTCGGTGCACGCGTGATGCTTGAGGTTGGTGAGGTCCACGTTGAACTTCACGTGGTCGTATGCGTGCACCAACTCGTGGGTCAAGATGTCTTCTAGCTGCCACTTGTTGGTGATGCGGTTGGCGCAGAGAAGAATGCCGTGTTTGGGATGGAACCCGCCTCCCTTTAGGTCGTCACACATGTCGCAGGTGATGTTGTTGGTGCTCAAGTTGCCGCCGAGCCTCTGGACGTGGTCCATCATGAACCGCACCGACGGCGAGAACTTGAGCATCCAGTCTCGGTACTCGACACACTCATTGCAGTTCTTGGGCAGGTGCTTGGCGCGGTAGTCGTGCTCGTACTGTAGCTTTTCTTCGGGAGAGAGGCCCAATCCCGTCTGGTACAGGAGGGACCGCCGCCACCACTCAAACCCCGTGAGCTGGTGCGCGGGCGACGTTTGCAAATTGTCCTCTAGAGCCTTGGACATAATTTTTCACCTCGCTTCGCACTTTTCTCAGTGATGGTATCCAACATCTGGGTGGCTGCTGCCGACAACCAGATCGAAGTGGTGAAGCAACATCTCGACGCGGGGGCCTCGCCCAACGCCAAGGATCCCAACGGGTACACCGCCATCCACGCGGCGGCGTCGTACGGGCACATTGATCTCTTGAGATTATTGGTGCAACGAGGTGGGGACGTGAATGTCCAAGACACCGAGGGCGACACCCCGTTGCACCATGTGGAGGACGTGGCCCTGGCCAAGGTGCTCATTGAGCTTGGCGCCGACTACAACTTGAAAAACAACGAGGGCCAAACCCCGGGCCAGTACATCGACGATGAGGACGAATTCCCCGACTTGGCATTATATCTCAAGTCCCTTGCACATGACAAGCCCAACGAGCTTCCTGAGGGGTTGCCAGTTCCAGGGACCATCGACGGGCACGAGATCAAGTACACGCTTGAGAATGATGTTTCGGTCGATGACGAGGAGAGGAGAAAGAAAATCGAGGAGATTCTCAACAGCGAGAACCCGGAGGAGGCGTTGCGTGACTTGGTGACGTCGGCGGTGAGAGAGGGATTGGCCAACTATAATGGAGAAGAGGAGTCCTCCAAGAGGAAAAGAACATAAAGACCAAAGAGACCATAGAAGGGAAGAAGAGAGAGGCATAGAGAGCCACAGGGAAGAGCATAGAGTCAGCGCCCATGGCTGTAACGATGAACGACAACGCAACATTAGTAGACGTGGTATCGTGGTTCACTTGGCGATACGCAATAATTGTCCGCCACACGAAATCGCTGAAAAATCCCTATCACCATGTTGGCTTTATCCACGCTTTTCCTAGTTGCCGTGGCCGCCGCCGAGGAAGTGTACGTAAAACCAACCCAGACTTTATCTAACAACAGCAAAAAACCATTCAACCAGCACACGCTCGAAGAATTGAATGAATTGACTATTCTCCAGAGGCTCAAGTTGCACAACTGGACGTTGGAGGCCACCACGTTGGGCTTCACCGCCGCCTTCGTGGTGTTGTTCTTCATTGGGGACTGGTACAACAAGAATCGGGTGGTTGGATTCCTCACTGGGGTCAAGTCGGTGTTCACCGACAACTTCTTCCAGTTTGGGGTATCCCCCACCCAGTTGTATGTGAAGGACTCGTCGGAGAACTACTCGTCGTACGCCACCGGCAGAGCCCACATTGCGTCGGTGGACCTCACTTTCAGATTGAAGCCCAGACACAACTTCTTCTTGTTCATCATGGAGACGGTGTTGAGTTTCTTCACCGAGTCGGTGCCCACGCCCGTGGACCGTGTCGACATTGTCATCACCCCCTCGCAAGATGCCGTCTACGACAACTTCATCCAGGCCATCGTGTCCAAGTTCGGCATGAACGACTACCGCAAGTTCAACTACTTCTTGTCGTTGACGAAAACCATTGACTCGGCGGACATCCCCGAGTCGTTTGTGTTCATGACCGAGGTCAACGACATCCAGGAGCACGTCACCAACGACCAGATCAGAAGCACGTTGACCCTCGACTCCGCCAACTACATTCGGTTCATTGCCTTTACCGACCAGCCCACCGAGAAGCCCGAGAAGATCTCCGACTTGCTTCCTCGCAGAAGAATCGTCATCTCCACCAACTTGGTCACCGGCAAGGCCCAATTGGAACAATTGAGCAACACTCTCCGTGCCGTGTTCAAGACCATCGATGCCTTGGCTACCAAGACCATCAAGTTGCAACCCGAGACCTTGAGAAAGGTGGTGAAGACGAGAGAGGTGGAGGTTGCCAAGATCCAAAAGCTCATTGACGCGGCGAGAGCCGAGGCCGAGGCCGAGGAGAAGTTGAAGCTCAAGCAGCAGGAGAAGGACAAGTTCAGAAACTTGTCGAGAGAGGAACAAATCAAGGCGGAGAAGAAGGCCCAGGAGAAGAGACAAAGAAAGCAGATCAAGAAGCAAAAAGTTAGAATGTAAGCATTTATGTATTGATTGTTGTGGATGGTAATCCCCCAAAAATTTCAATAGAGATTTCTTCAGTATTTTGCAAAATCTGGTAATGGATTTTATGCTGCACATATTGGCTCCTACCACTCTCCCTCACAATAAGGCACTCTGGCCGAGTGGTCTAAGGCGCCAGGGTAAGGTTACCTTACCATACATTCCTGGTCTCTTCGGAGGCGCGAGTTCGAACCTCGCGGGTGTCATTATTTTTTAAAGCTTGCCTGTTAATTTCCAACCTCTACCTACCGGGGTGTTGAACACCTCCACGACGCCTGCTCCCAATGCATCCGCGAGGATCCAGTAGAAGTCGTAGCCGTAGAAGGGTTTGCGAAAGTTGGTGAGTTTTGACGTAGTTTGGGTGACTCCTTCCCACTTATCGTGAAGACTCAGTTCCAAGGACTCCTTGAATGTGTTTTTAGAGAGAGTCTTGACGAGCCACGAGCGGCCGGCGTTGATGAGTTTGAGAAACGTACCGCAGTTGGGGTACGAGATGGAGTACTGGTGACTCTCGATCTCGTTGTGGTGGTTGGAGGTGAGGGTCACGTAGCCTAGAGGCACCAAGATTGAAAGATCCTTGGCACTTAGAAGCTCGTTGGGACCAACGAAAAGCTCGTTGCGGTGTTGGGCAACGTACTGCTGGAACTTGCGTAAGCTTGTGAACTGGGCGTACTTGGGATCCTTGGGTCCCGAGGCTTCCTTCTCAAGCGTAGCGATACTTCTGTCAATGGCAGCCTCGTAGTCGGAGTTTTTGGCCACCACGACAGCGTCCTCGAACCCATACGACACCTTGCCCGTCTGGAACTTGAGCGGTGACCGCGAGATGATTGGCAGGGCGTTGGTGATGACAAACTTGCGGATGGTCCCCTCGCGCATCTTGAGCTCGAGACTCTTATCAACAAACGTATGGCCTTGATGCTCGAACACAGTGTAGAGTTGGTTGAGGGTGACGAGATTACCACTGAGATACGAGTGGCGGTACTTGACAATCTCCGCCTTTTGTTCCATACTAATGCCCCGCAACAGGAAGAGAAGGTCCTCCTGGCTGCACGAGTGCACCACCTCATTTGAATGGAAGCGGTCATGGAGAAGCGACTGCTCGGCCCACTGGTTTTCGAGCACCGTGTCGATGGCAGCGAGAATGTCGTCGCCGTTCGGGAGTTGGAAGTCGAGTTGCACGTCGTAGTTCTGTATTTGCAATGGCTCATCGGGTGATTTGATGGTGGGACTGGGCGCTAGCTTTTGCTTGAGGCGGGCCTGTCCCGGTAGGAGCTTCTTGAGACTGTCTCTGTGCTTCTTGATGGGCGAGATCGCGGGCCGCTTGCGGACGCGAGACGAGTTGGCGGCGGTGGATCTAATGTTCATGATAATTGTCGTTGCGCATTCTATGTACACTATATTGCACTAAAGGGACCAAGTGGGGAGGAAGTTTGTGGGACGGTGATAGCACTCGTCTCTTAAACAACCACTAGCTGGGCGGTGAAGGTGGCTTTCTCGACAGGAACAGCCACCAGCCAGTTGAAGGTGCCCTTGGCGTCGATCTTCTCCGTTCTTCCCTCGTTGATTTGAATGTTGGAGGCTGCCACTCTGATACCACTCTGCTGGAAGATTATGTCCGATAAAGTGTCGACGGTGATGGGGGATTCGAGAGTAACGGTGTGCTTCGATGCCACGGACTCTTTCAAGTCATTGAGGGTGTAGAAGTCGCCGTCGGCGCTTGTGGTGTCGAGAGTGAGCTGAGACCCCTCTCCAGCGGAGGCTCTTCTGGACTTCTTCATGGTGTTGAACAAGGTGGACAACTCATTCAACGACATTGCCGAAACGTTTTCGCCGGCGGTCTCCTTGACCACGGACTTTTCCACCACTGGCTCGGCCCTCTGTGGCTTGTGCTTGGGCTTGTCGACGACGGGTAGACGGGGCCCATCTGTGAGGTAACAGGCCTTGTTACCCGCATGCAAGTAGTTTCTCATGAAGGCCGGACGAACCTTTATGATTTCGCCGGCAACGCCGAGCGTGGGGTGGTCCTTCAACAACTGCACCGAGATCTTTTCCGGGATCCTCCGTCTGGCCGACGAGGCGTGTCTAACGGCGGTTCTAAACATGGGTGGTGCACTGGACGCTAATTTTCACCTTATGTAAGCCGGTGCGCGGGTGCAAGCGATGATGGATGTGTGTGGGATTTGCCAGGAGGAAAAGCCCAAGTACACGTGTCCCGCGTGCGGTCTCAAGACATGTCTGTTGACCTGTGTGAAGCGGCACAAGAAGCAGATGGAGTGCTCGGGCCAGGTGGACCAGACTCGCTTCATCCCCAAGAAAAGTCTCGCGGAGCTGAGCACCCATATCAACAGGGACTACAATTTCCTCCTGAGGTTTGGCCGGGACATCCAGCTAGGTAAGCAGGATGTTTTGAGCCATGCCTTCAGTGTGTTCAAGCGAGGCAACGGGCCCAATCGGCCAGCGAAACGCTTCAAATCAAACAACGATGAGCGCATCAAGGCCATCGCACGAGCATTCCCCCACGACCCCCCGGTTTCCGTCAAGCGAGAAAACACCTTGGTGGTGCTGCTTCCTAGTGGCATGAGTCGGGCCTCCTCCAACAAACTGGGCTACGACAAGAAGCTGGCCAAGTACACCTGGACGGTGGAGTGGGTGCTTGTGGATAAGAGTGGGACTGAGCAGGAGCAGTTTTTGAGCTTTCGCCTCAAAGAGCACCTTGCCCTCAAAGACATTGTGCCAATGAATGTCGTGAACGAGTCGCTCAAAGTGCTTGGCCTCGAGAAGAGCCTGTTGTGCTTCTACCTAGACAATGTTGTCAACCCGCATAAACCGAGACGGAGCCTCATACGGCTCGATCCGGCCAAGCCGCTACTGGAGAATCTTGCCAACAAGATTGTCGTGGAATATCCCAAGATCTACATTACCTTGGATGGGGAGACGTGGGCGGAGTTTGCCGAAACTGAGGAGGAGGCATATGGCCTACACCAAAGCACGAGCGAGAGCGAGAGCGACAGTGACAGTGACAGTGACAGTGACAGTTCTGACAGCGACGACGCTCCCGAGGAGACCTCGTCCAAGGGACCAAAAAGCGGGAAAATGGAGGCCGCCCCCACCGACGAGATTGACCTCGACATGGACGCCCCCATCGAGGCCCCCACCGCCGCCTCCTCGGAAGAAATGACGGAGGTTGTTCTTTAGTTAGCATATACATTAGCATTCGCACGTGACCGCATCTCATGAGCACCATTCTCCGCCGCCCCGCCGACAACGAAAAGAACGTCCAGGCGTCGCTCTACTTCGGCAATCTCGATGCCCAGGCCTCGGAGGCGCTTCTCTACGAGCTCTTCATCCAATTTGGTCCTGTGCGATCGCTCTACCTTCCCAAAGATCGAGTTCTACGAACGCACCAGGGGTTTGGGTTTGTTGAGTTTCGAACGGTCAAGGACGCCGACTACGCGCTAGAGATCCTACGAGGGGTCCGCCTCTACGGTCGGATACTCGTGTTGAAGAAGACGGACCCATACAAAATGAATGAGGATGCTGGCACCAACGGAGCAATTGACATTGGGGCCAAGATCTTCATCAACAACCTCAACCCGTTGATTGACGAAAAGTACCTCCAGGATACGTTCTCCAAGTTCGGCACCATCATCAAGGCGCCGCAGATTGTGCGTCACGACGACGGGCGCCTGAAGGGACATGGTTTCGTGACATTCGATGACTTTGAGAGTAGTGATGCCGCCATCGAAAAGATGAACGGCAACGTGCTCATGAACCAGACGGTCACGGTTACGTATGCCTACAAGGACGACGCCAAGAAGTTGAAGCACGGTGATGAGATTGAACGGCAGTTGGCGGAAAGTGCAAAGGAAAACCGGGCAACCGTCAAGGCCAAGGTGACCAAGAAGAGGAAGCCCAGGGGTAAATAGTAATGACGATATGACTAGAGTTTGGGGCGCGAGTTCTCGTACTTGGAGAGGTCCTCGGGCGTAGCAACGCCATACACAAAGTTTTCTTGTTCGTTGGTGATGATGGCAAAGTACACCCCCCGGTTGAAGAAGTCTGCGAGTTTCTCCAACGGCGTGAGCGGGGTGATGACGTCGTACCGCTTGCCCTTGGGCTTGAGCATCTTGGTGGTGGTGGAGGTTGGCTGGAGGTTCTTTTCCTTGTGCTCCTGCTCGTAGGCTTTCCTTGAACTCTGATGGAACCAGAGCATGTAGTTGAACACCAAGGGCTTGAGGAAACTGCGGCCAAGCGCCTCGGGGTTCTTTGTGAGTTGTTCCACGTTCAAGATGCCCAACAAGCGCTTGTTCTCTTCATGGATGACGGGAAGGTAGGTGAACTGGTGCTCGTACGCCAACTCGAGCGCGTGGTCGAGGGTGGTGGTCGGGTTGATGCTGATGGCGGGGCGGATGTCGAGGTCCTCGACGGTGGCGCCCCGGTAGTCTCTGCTACTGAAAAGAATAGGTGGGGTCATGAGTGCGATTTTCGTGAGAATAAATAAGATGGAGGTTTACGCCGCCTCCGCCGTGCGGTACGCCTTGGAGTCGCGGCGGGCCCGCGTGCTCACCTCGTTCTCCTCCAGCACCACGCGGCGCCACACGTCCTCGTCGTTGCCCGAGTCCAACACGGCGATGCGCATCGTGGCCAAGAGATTGACCGCCGCGGTCGAGTGGCCGTACACGCCGCCGTAGAACGCCCGGGTGGCATCCTTGCCTCGAGACGCTTTGAGGAGGGGCACACCGCCGGGGTGCTGGTCCATGAAGGGGGTCACGTCGTGGATGATTTGCTGGATGACAATGTACATGCGGTCCGAGTTTTTGGGGGACTGTACAAGCTGGTTGAATTCCCGAGCACTAATCACCGGGAGCTTGGAGATGGGCGTGCCCCAGTTCAACAGACTCTTCATGCGATTAATGGCCTCTTGCTGTTGCTGGATCTGGAGTTGCATGATGAGGTCCTTGGGGGTGCGGTGGAGATCCTCCACGAGGTAGAGCTGCGACAACGTCCAGATGAACCACTTGGTTGGGTCGAACGCAAACATCGACGACAGTCCGCGGTAGTCGTGGGGAAACTCGTGGTGGTAGTTTTGTTTGGCCTGGCCGTAGGTGAGAAACGACACTAGAGGGTTGTTGCAGTTGATGGAGGAGTTCTTGTCGTTGAATGGCTGGGTGGGAATGGTGACCTGGATGGCCCGGAAGTGGCACACGCTCTCGGTACTGAGCATGCACTGCTGACAGAGGAACATGCGGATGACCCCAGGGTAAAGAAGCCCATTGATCCAGGTGTCGTGACAATAATAACGGGTAATTACGGCAGGAAGAAGAAGCCCACTGAGCACAAACAACACTTCGTACGCCTTGTCCTGCCATAAAATTAAGGAGTGGGTCTCAAGGGTATAGTTCTGGTGGGTGAGGTCCTCTGCCTCATACTCAAAGTCATCCGTCTCGATCCCCTGAAGCTTCTTCACCTCGCGCACGAGATTGCGGTTTGCCGAGGTGGGGAACTCCTGTTCAATGAACTCGTCGTAAAACGACACGAGCTTGGGCTTCTTGACAAGCCAGCCCCAGTGGGCCCAGAAGAAGCCGCGCTTGATGGAAAAGGGGTCTTTCTCTGTATCGTCGGTGAACTGATGGTGGGCCCGATGTAGCGAAGCCCACCACCGAATGGACCCGAGCCCAACGCCGGCGCCCAACACGGCAAACGCCGCCAGCACCACCCGGAACCGAGGCCGGAAGCTATTGTGGGTGAAGCACTTGTGGTAGCCGGCAGAAAACGCCAACATGGTGAGGTTGAAATACACCACGGAGAAGATCAACGTCCGAATATTGGCAGGCACTAGCGCCACCTGGTACTCGAACATGTAGATCAAGGCCGCTGCCGGGAGCACCACCGCAGTGAAGGTGTGGTGGTAGTTGATGCGCTTGAGGAAGTCGCGCTTGCGCTTGCGCATCTCGTTGATGTGGGCGTTCTTGAGCTGCGACGCATTGCGAAGAAGCTCCTTGTCACCACTTCTCCGGCGAACTTTGGTTCTGCCGGTGGAGTCTGACATGAGGAAAGGACTGACTTGGGGTGCGGCGCGACATGCGACATGCGACACGCGCGCTCAACGAATTTCTTCCCACTGTCAACACCACCCTCATGGCCCACATCCCTCCCCACAATCTTCCCCCCAACGTGGCTGGTGCCGGTGCATACCAAGGTGCCACTGTGCCCGCACCACCACCACCGGGCGTGGCCCCCCGGCCCAACGGAGCGCCTGCTCCCGCCATCTCATACACCCCAACCGACGTGACCATTCCTCCCCACTTGTATGATAAGGTGCCCAATCTTGAGTTGTACAAGAAGCTCAAAGACGCCGAGCGGCAAATCGATCTTCTCATCACGCGCAAGGGGCTCGACTTCCAAGCCATCCACTCGAAGCTGATGCAACCTTCCAACTTCAAAAGCGAAACCGGCGTGCTCCGGGTGTTTGTGTATAACACGACGGAAAACCAGCCCTGGCAACACCAATTGGCCCAGGAACAAGGCCAAAGTGTCGCTGACCCCAGTGCCGAGGGCACGTGGACGCTCCGGGTCGAGGGAAAGTTCATTGGTGACAAAAACACCGAGGTCACCGAGGACCTCAAGTTCAGTTCGTTTTTATCCGGCATCACCATCGACTTGGTTGCCAACGCGCAGTACCCCGAGTTCCAGAATGGCCAAAACGTGATTGAGTGGCGCGACGACGCCGCCAACGCCGTGGGCCCCAGCGCGTTCAACGGGCAGAAGAAGTCGCAGTTCGACGGCTTCGACGTCAAGAGACCCGGCGTGTACAACATCAATGCCAAGATCGCCATCATGGTCAAGGACCAGTCGCAGCGGCTCAGACTCAGCGACGCCATGGCCCGCTTCATCGGCAAGCGCGAGGCCACCCAGCAGGAGCTTTTGTATTCTGTGTGGCAATACGTTTTATACAAGGACTTGTTCAAGAAGTCGGATGCCTTCGCCAACGTGCCCGCGGTGTCGGCCTCTAGTGCCAGCAACGGAGCCATTGGTGGATCTACCGAGGAAGCCAACGACTTGACCCTCATTGAGAGCGACCCCATACTAAAAGAGCTCTTGCTTGTGGACACCTTCAAGTTCACCGATCTCTACAAATTGCTCCAGCCCCACTTCCGTCCTCGAGAGCCCATCATCTTGGACTACGAAGTCAACACCCGCAAGTCCACCACGCTCGGAGAAATCGTCATTGACATTCCGGTGGAGCTTCCCGTCAACGTCACCAAGTACCAGCGCGAGATCATCGAGTCCAACAAACAGGCGTTCGAGAGCATGACCAAGGCCGACGCCGTCATCCAGCACACCAACCAGCGCATCCTGCTTGGCGTGGTGGGGTTGCAGAACGCCTACGCCAAGGAGTTGTTCTATCGTGAATTGGCCAAGTACCCGGTCAACTTCATCGAGCAGTGGCTCGAGTCGCAGTCCCAGACCCTCAAGGCATTAAAGAGCGAGGAGGGGTATGACGAGGAGGTGGTTAGAAGAGCCAAGTTTTTTGAGGAGAATGAGGTGTTGCTTAAGCAGAAGATTGATCTTTTGTTGGGGGCCCACCGGTTTTAGTATTTGTACAATATAAATGATGACGCCAACTGCTCATTGGTCCGCGTAGTCGTCGTCGTCGTCCGCGTCCTCCATCTCCACATAGGGCTCGTCCTCCCAATGTTCGTGGGTGTCCTCGTCGGTCCGGGATTTCTTGCTTGCAGCCACGTCGTTGTAGTTGAGGCCACGCTTGCGGGTGCGCCCCTTGCCCAAACGCAGGCTCTCCTCCTGCTTCTTCAAGAGCGGAAGAATGGATATGAGGAAGTTGTAGAGGTTGAGAAGAGGCTTGTGGATCAACAGACTGGCGGAGATGGGGTCGACGTCGGTCATGCGGGACTCGATGTGGTTGGCAAACGCCTCGAGCTCGCCGACGCTGGCCGCCACCTCGTACCAGTGGGGCTGGTTTGCTGGTGGGGGCTGTTTGACCTCGTTGCCTCGTTCGTCGAATTGCACCCCGTATTCCGTCAACAGGTCCTCCAACATGGCATGGACGTCCTGGACGTAGAGTTTGAATTGGGATGGCGGCACCGAGATCTCGGTGCTCTGGGCCAGCCACGCATAGCTCATCTGGTCGATGGACGCAAGCCCGCCGGACTTTTCGTCAGCCATCCGCACAAAGTAGAAGCGACCAACGTGGAACCCGACGTCGCCGCACACAAACTCGTCGAGTCGAAGCCGCATGGTGTGCGCGAGCGGGTCCGACGTTGGGTCCACGTACCGTAGCTCCGGGTCATCGAGGGAGCCCTTGCGCTTTTTGATTTTGGTTTCGGTTTCCTTCTTGACCTCCTCGGTGTTCTTGAACCCCCGAAGAATGGCCCGCGGGCCGTAGTATGTGTCCTTCTCGCCAACAAGGTCCTGGGCTTGGATGCTCGCCGAAACATATTCCTTCACCGCGTTGGACGCAATGAACAGCCACTGGATGAGCACCCTCAACACCACGATCCTCTCTAGGGGCTCGAGCCCGCGGAGGCCCTGGTTCTCGAACGTGCTGGACCGGTCAAACGGATTCGGCAAGATCGCCGGCGACTGGTAGTATGTCACCTTGTCGAGAACATGCTCGGGTTGGTTGGGGTCCACGGGCTCCAGGGTGATCTTGGAGGTTTCCGGCACAAGCAAGTTGGAGTCGTCGCGCCACTCCTTCGGAAGCCCCAACGTCAACGCCTGCGCCTTGAGCTCGGCAATGGCCTTGCCCTGGCTGTTTGTCTGGACGGGTTTTTTGCGATTGAGCACGAGGGTGAGAAGTTGACAGAACACCAGCTCCATGAGGGGCAGCACCAGGTCCCCCACCTCCAGCTGTATGAGCCCGAGGCCCTCCTCTATATCCTGCGGGCCAATGTTGTAGAGGTAAATGACATCCCTGAACTTGTTGAGGAACTGCATCACGTACATGAGGTCGGCGATGTACGGCTTGGGCACCGCCTTGAAGCCAAGCGCAATCTTCTCCTCGGCGGCGGCGGCGTTGTCCGCCGCCAAGATGGTGTTTTCGTCGTAGAGATCATAATACAAGGGGAGAATGGGACCCGGCCGCTGGCGGGTGATTTTGTGCCGGTTGTTGATGACGGTGGTGCGCGACGTCAGTGGCTTCAACACGAGCAGAAGCTTCTTGATCTTCTTGGCGGGCGCCTTGCGCTTCTTGGGTTTGGCGGCGGCAGGAGACGGCGACGTGCCCGTCTCCGGCGTTTGCGTCGCCAGGTCCACGGCATCGGTATCCACCAGCCCGTTGTTGCTATTAACTTCCTCGGGAAGCTGGTCATCCTCCGACTTGAAGAAGTTCATCAACGATGCCTGCTTCTTTTTGCGGGTGGTCACGCCACGAGGCTCCTTCTTGACCTCGCCCGTTCCACCTCGGGACCCGGGGCCGTCCACGGGCAACCCGTCGAAACGAAACTTCGACACCATGGCGTTGTCCAAGTTGTCGACAGCAGCCTCTTCATCAGCAGCAATGCCCGTGTTGTTACGGGGCCGGCCCAAGCGCTCAGATTTTTCACCGGGTTCGTACTGCACCACGTGAATGTCTTTCTCCTGAGCAGCCGGAGTCACCTCCCTGCCCTCGGGTTTGGCGGCTCCTTCAGCCACTTTGTCCCCCTTGCCACCAGCATATTCCGCGAGCTGGAACACATTATCGATGTTGTCGTCCATGGGCGTACTTTTCACGCGTGCGCGCGACTGCAAAAGGGCAGCTACCCTCAGTGAAAAGGTGCCCGAGCCAGACGGGGTGTTTGTTCACCAGAGGGTCTGAAAGGTGCTTGAGACATGACGTCCATAGTCTCAGCCTGGGGATTTCCTCGGACATGTTTTGTCAGGATTCAAGGACCCTGTCACCGGTCACCAACCTTGTCACGCCTCGGTAGAAGCTGGCCTCGGGGTAGCCTCACTGATTCATCTGACTACCATGTCTTACAATCTATTTTGGGGCTTGCTTTGCACAGCCGCCGGTTGCTCGCGGCCGATCGGTTGCGCAGAAGCCGATGGACTTCTCCGCGCGGTCACTTTATTGCCGTTGCACCTGCGATGCGCCCAACAACGGTTTTCAGATCCATGGCGATGGCAGACTTTCTATAAGCCAATGGACCCGCCTGCCACCCAATGGGAGCAAGAACCCTCGTATTCGTGTCTCCATCCTTCCGTTGCTCCGTGCTTCGTAGCACCCTTGTAGCCAGTGGGGATGCTGTCAACAATGCGTCTGTTTTCTTTTTTTTTATTTTTGCTCCCAACTGGGTATAAAAGATTTCAAGTCCCCATTTCCGCCGCGTGCAATGTCCGACACAACCTCGTCCACGCAGGTTTCTCTAAACCACGTCAAGAGCGAAAACAACAACGAGGTGGCTCCGTTCGAGGGCACCTCCGCCGACGTGCATGCTCGCAACACCGAAGACCTCAGTCGAATCGAGTCCAATGCCGCTTCCAGCCGTCGCTTGAGCAGAGCAATCACGGGCTCGGAGAAGTTGATTGAGGACGCCAACAACACCAACGAGCCTCTTCCCCCAATGGGTGGCGGCAGAGACTATCCTCCTCCATTACCATCGAGAGACCCATACACGGTGTCGTACGATGGCCCCAAGGACCCATTGCACCCTCAGAACTGGTCGCTTCGGACGAGGGTGCTCCAAGCCGCCGTCGTGGGGTTGTCTGCCCTTTCCGTGTCCTTGGGCTCGGCCATGTTCTCGGCAGCCACCACCAAGATTGTTGAACTCTATGGTGTCGGCACCACCGTGGCCACGTTGGGCACGTCGTTGTTTGTGTTTGGATTTGCCAGTGGCCCCATCATCTGGGGTCCTCTCTGTGAACTCTACGGCCGCAAGATCATCATGCTCTGTTCCAATCTCGGGTACATTTGCTTCTCGTTTGCCGTGGCCACCGCCCACGATCTCCAGACCATCATGATTTGCCGGTTCTTTGCCGGGTTCATTGGTGCTGCTCCGCTTGTGGTTGCTCCAGCCGTCATGGCCGATATCTTTGGGAATAAGTCCAGAGGCACCGCCGTCACCATTTTCGCGTTGGTGTTGTTTGGCGGCCCCATGTTGGCGCCCATTTTCGGGGGGTTCATCATGAAAAACCCCAAGTTGGGCTGGAGATGGACCTCCTACTTCTGTGGTATCGTGGGAAGCTTGGCTTTGATTGGAACAACGTTTCTCCAGAAAGAAACCCACCACGGAATCATCCTCGTGCAAAAGGCCGAGAAGTTGAGAAGAAGAACCGGCAACTGGGGCATTGCTGCTCCTCACGAGGAGTTCTCCTTGTCCATCAAGGAGATTGTGGAGAAGAACCTTTCGCGGCCATTGGTGATGCTTTTCACCGAGCCCATCCTCCTACTCATCACCATCTACAATGCCTTTGTTTACGGTATGCTCTACTTGTGCCTTACCGCTGTGCCCTACATCTATTCCGTCAACTACCATTTCGGCGGGGGAATCGCCGAGTTGCCCTACCTCGCCATGTTCATTGGCATTTTCATCGCTGCCCCCATGAACCTTCTCTTCGAAAGAAGATACAACCGCATCATGGAGAAGGTGGGCCGCCCCGTCGCCGAAGAGCGTCTTCCTCCCGTGATCATTGGAGGCGTTGTGTTTGCAATTGGTCTTTTCTGGGTCGGCTGGTCGGGAAGTTTCCCCGACAAAGTCCACTGGATCGTCCCCACCATCGGGTTGGGCTTCATCGGGTTCGGATTGCTTGCCATTTTCCTTCCATGCCTCAATTACATTGTTGACTGCTACTTGTTCTACGCGGCATCCGCGTTGGCCGGCAACACGTTTCTCCGGTCGGCGTTTGGGGCGGTGTTCCCGTTGTTTGCCCGGCCCATGATTGTCAACATGAAAATCAAGTGGGCCGTGACGTTGTTGGGATGCATTGCCGTGGTGTTGGTGCCCGTGCCAGTGTTGTTCTACAGGTACGGCAAGGCCATCCGGAAAAACTCAAAGTTCTCTCCCAACTTCTAATTGCATACTCGGCATTCGTATCTCACTAATAAACACTTGTATTGCAAACGTATGCCGGACCTTGCCGGAAAATGCGGCCGACACCCGTCGCGCACGTGACTTCGGGCCGACCCACAACCGACTCCGGCCACCCCCCACTCCTTGCCTGCTCCATTCACGCCACTACCTCAATGCAAACTCTCCCATTACTGGTGATCGTAACTTCTCCAACGAATGCAAGACTCCCCTGACAAGTCCGCCAATTCTCGCAAGGCAAGCCTCTGTTTTTTGGCGATTGCTCGGGCAACGGGATGACAAATGCGCAGGGCACGGCGCGCGATGGCCGCAGTGTTATCGAAAACGGCGCCGCTTGCGAAATTCATACAAGAGGAGGCCAAATCCCCGTTTCTCTCGCATGTCCACAGCCATGAGCCATTCGGACGGGTCCCACTCGGCCCAGGAAAAGGACTTTGGTCCCGACAGTGAGGTCCAGGCGTTCCACCCTGACAACGAACCCCACGACGACTTCAACCTTGCCCGCCTAGAGTCCCGTGGCGGTGATTCCATCATCTCCCGTCGTCTCACGGGAGCCCAGGAACTTATTGATGAGGCCCACAAAACCGATGCCCCATTGCCCCCAATGGGTGGTGGGAAAGACTACCCTCCCCCGCTTCCCGACAGAGAAGCGTACCTTGTCAGCTACAATGGGGAAGACGACCCCACGTTCCCACACAACTGGTCTCTCACCAAGCGAGTCTGGCTCACGTTTGTGTCCGGGTACACGGCGCTCTCGTTGATTCTCGGCTCGTCCATGTTGGCGGAGACCAACCCGTATATCATGGCGGAGTTTCACATTGGCAACACCACCGCCACGCTCACCACGTCGTTGTTTGTGTTTGGCTTTGCCAGCGGCCCCGTGATCTGGGGCCCCATCTCCGAGTTGTATGGCCGAAGACTCCCGCTTGTGTTGTCGTCGCTCGGCTACGTGTGCTTCTGCTTCGGGGTGGCTACCGCCAAGGACATCCAGACCATCATGATCTGTCGCTTTTTTGCTGGGTTCGTCGGGGCTGCCCCGCTAGTGGTGTCACCCGCCATCATGGCGGACTTGTGGAACAACCATACTCGGGGTAAGGCGGTGTCTATCTTCGCCATGGTGTTGTTTGGAGGCCCCATGCTTGCCCCAATCATTGGTGGTTTCACCGTCAAGAACCCCGATCTAGGCTGGCGCTGGACAGGGTACATTGTTGCCATCATTGCTTCCTCGGCATTGGTGTTGTCAGTCTTTTGTTTTGAAGAAACCCACCACCAGCTTCTTCTCACCTACAAGGCCGAGGAGCTTCGCAGAAGAACCGGCAACTGGGGCATCGGTGCTGCGCACGAGGAAGTCCACTTGAGTCTCAAGGAAGTGGTGGAGAAGAACCTCACGCGGCCCGTCGTCATGCTCGTGACCGAGCCCATTCTCCTTCTCGTCACCATCTACAACGCCTTCATCTATGGCCTTCTATACTTGTTGCTTACCGCCATCCCGCTCATTTTCATTGGCGAATACCACTTCTCTCTGGGAGTGGGCGAGCTTCCCTACCTCTCCATGTTCATTGGTATCCTTCTCGGCGGAGTGGTGTGTGCCATGTTCGAGACCCGCTACAACCGCAAGATGGCCGAGAACAACGGCAAGCCAGTACCGGAAGAACGCCTTGTGCCCATGATGCTTGGCTCGTTTGTGTTCACCGCCGGGTTGTTCTGGCTTGGCTGGGCGGGAGGGTACGCCAGTAAGGTGCACTGGATTGTCCCCACCCTCGGTGCCGCTCCCTTGGGCTTTGGCCTCATCACCATCTTCCTCCCCTGTTTGAACTACATCATTGACTGCTACTTGTTCTACGCCGCATCTGCCGTTGCCGGCAACACGCTTCTCCGGTCGGCGTTCGGGGCGGCGTTCCCGTTGTTTGCCCGCCCCATGTTTGAGAAGTTGACCATCAAGTGGGCGGCCACGCTTCTCGGATGCGTGGCCTTGGTGATGATCCCGGTGCCTTTTTTGTTTTACAAGTACGGCAAGCGTCTCAGATCGGGCTCCAAGTATGCCTTTGATCTCTAGCAACTATGATTTGAAAGACAAATGTAATGCTTACAGAGAAATAGAGACGTACATGCCATCAATTCGCAGCCATTTGCAAGATTTTGCAATATTCACACAATGCACTGGTTTGGGGGATGCTCTGGAGATGCTCTGAAACACACACCACAGTCGACACCAACACGACTCACAAACAGTGATGTAGGCAATGGTGATTGACTCAACGGTGCTACGAAATACAGTTTTCGAACGGGCGAAATCCCTAGTTCCCAACCACTCCAGCCACTACTTCTGAGTCAATATACAATTGCAACAACTGCCTCAACACAAGCGGAGCATCACGTCTGTCTGGATTTGGTCATCACTTGACTCGTTGCGCTAACCATCACTTCGTTGCGCGCGCGCGTTTTACGCGTCATGGACTACGGGTACGAAAACTTCTCCTACAACGAAGGCGGCTTCAACGCCGACGACAACTTCCAGAATGAAGGAAACAGTCAGAAGCCTCAGATGCGTCAACGCATCACCCCGGTCACCATCAAGCAAATCAACGAGGCCGTGCAGTTGGTGCCCGATGGCGACTGGACCATCCACAATATCGAGTTGAACATGGTGTCGTTCGTGGGCGTCATTCGCTCCATCACCAACAACACGCTGTCAATCACGATAAGTCTTGAAGATGGCACCGGGGGAATCGAGATTCGTCGGTGGATCAATTCCGAGGACAACTCGAGCGACGCCGAGTTCGAGAAGTTCGCTCCCTACGAAAAGAAGTATGTCCACGTCAGTGGCGTGTTGCGGTCCCAGGGAGACAAGAAGACCGTGCAGCACTCGGTGATCCGCCCGATCGAGGACCACAATGAGATTCTCTACCACCACCTTTCCGCCATCCAGGCGCACGTGAAGGCGCAGGGTGTCAAGGAAGGCGACTCCGCCAAGAAGGAGGACAGTCTCTTCGTGGCGGACGACACCAACGCGTCGCTCCACGACCGCGTGGTTGCCGTCATCAAGGAAAACTCCGAGGCCATGGCAGAGGGTGTGCACGTGGCGTTGGTGGCCCAGAAACTTGGCATCACCGTCGACACCGCCATGAACTTGTGTAACGAGCTCAGTGAGTCCGGCCGCGTGTACGCCGGCTACGACGAACAGGCGTTCTTGTGTTTGTGATGATATGACGAGATAGTAATGTATATCTAAAGTTTAGTCTGGTCGAAGGACTCGACAATGGGGTTGGCCCGGCCCCGGGCACAGAAGAAGGCCTCCCAGAGATCTTCGTTGGTGACCTCCTCACCATCGCCGTGCTTCTTGCCCACAAGCGAGGCGTTGCCCTCGGATTGCATCAACGCCATCGACTCGGCCAAGTTGAGGTCCTGCTCTTCCAAAGCCTCCTTGTGAACGCTCCGCATCCGCTTCTTGGTGGACATGAGCACGATACTCTCCTCCACCGAGTTCTCAATGGCAAACATCCACACGGTGGTTTTCTTCTTCTGGCCAATGCGGTGAATCCGGGAAATGGCCTGGAGCTCGAGCGATGTGTTGACAAGCGGCTCACACAAGAACATGTGCGTGGCATTCACCAACGTCAACCCACTGGCCTGGGCCCGGGCATTGAGGAGGAAGCACGTGATGCCCTTGGTGGGGTCCTTGAACTCGCTGATGCTGTCGCTGGACGAAGGCCGTTCCGAGATGGTGCCTCTGGAACCAACGAACGAAATGCCGTTGGCCTTAAACGCCGTTCCGAGAATGATAAGGAGGTCCTGCCACTGGCTAAACACCACGATCTGCACCAACGGGTCCTGGCGCTTCAAGTTCAACACCTGCTTGACGATGAGGTCCACCTTCAGCCCGTAGGAGCTCTTGAGAGTGATGTCCTTGATCTCGTCGCTGATGTTGCTTTCCAACGGACGATAAATGGAGTAGAGTGACTTGATGTCGTTGCGTGGGGCATCTTCAATCGACAGAGACACGTTGGGCTTGTAGTGGGTGAAGTGGTATACTGTCGAACTGTCACAGCGGGCCTTGCACGTGGGACAGGTGGGGTTCCGCTTCAACCACTCGCCAAGACACCCTTGACAGTACTTGTGACCACAAGCGGTCAAGGAACCGACGGTGATGGCGGAGCGACAGATGATGCAGAACAAGTCGTCCTCCTTGGTTCCCAACACGGTGAGCGTCAGCAAATACCGGAGCTTGGTGAGGTCCCGGGTGATTTTCTTCGACGCCACCTCGAGCTCGCGGATGGACCCGATGATGCGTAGTTGCTCTGCCTCGGGAGTCAACTCGTCAAGCGTGAAGTTGAATGTCTTGGCCTTGACACTGTCGGAAATGGACTGCAACTGCTTAAAGTACTCGATACGGGCGTTGAACACCGCATTAAAGTGGGTGCCCACCTCCTTCTGGAAGAGCACCTGGGCCAATTTCTCGTTTTCAAAAATGGCTTGCACCACCCGACCGATCTCCGCCAATGCGTCCAAAGATTCTGGGGACCCCTTGATTTCCGCCTCAATTTCCTTCACCTCCGAAACAAGGTCCTGGAGCGAGTACTCCGCACGAATGCGGTTCTTGCGGAGCTGCAGTTCTAGCGCCGCCACAAGCTCGTTGTCGACGTTGGCGTCGATGTTCTGGCGCACTTGCTTCACTCTGGCGGAGAACTCGGGGCCGAGGGTGGCCACCAGCCGGTCGCCAATGGCCTTGGGCAAGAGCTGGAGGTACGCCGCGGCCTTTTCCTGGTCGTGGAGCGACTGCTCGTACTCCTCACCGTCAGGCCCCTTGTTTTCCGCCACGAGGGGCTTACTCAAGATCTCGAGGAGATCGTGCGCCCACTCGTTGACACACAGGGCGTGGCCGTTGAGCTGCGAAACAAGGGTCTGGGCGCGTTGGAGAAACGTCTTGATCTCAATGTGCCCGGCAAGGTCATTCAAGTCGGCGATGGAGATCTCGGGGAGGGCGGAAAACACCAGGCGGGTTGTTTTTGGGAGAAGGTCCTGGCCGTCGTTGACAAACTTGCCAAACACGGGACGCAGGGAGATCCGGGTCCGCACGCTCTTTTCCACCGCCCGGAACGACAGCCCGAGAATGAGCCGCCGGCACTCCTCGGCCAAGTCGTAGTACCGGCTTTCGAGGCGTTGGTTTTCGGAAACGTCGACATCGAGGGTCTTCTCTTTATAGTGAGGGAAAATCGGTAGCTTGTTCTCCCCCGTGTCGAGCTGATGCAAACTGTGCTGCAACTCAAACTCGATGCGCTCCACCACCCGGTGATACTCGGCCACGTTGCGGTTCACCAGGTTCAGCACCACCTTTTTCTGGTACTCCTCGTCATATCTCTGGAAGTGCGACGACGCGAGGAGAAAGTAGAGCTTGTGGAGCGTCACGTACCACAGCCGGAGCCGCACGTTGGTGCTGTTCTTCTCCTCTCGGTATTTTGCGAGTAGCTCCTGGTCCACAGACTCGGCGTTGGTCTCGGTGTCGCTGACAAACTCTTCGTCTTCCGAGTCCACCTCTTTTGAGAGCAGCCGAAACCTCCGTACGTTGTCGGCATGAGTCTTGCGCAACCGGCGGATGATCTGCTCGGTTTCTCGGGCCCCGATGGCCAACACTTGTCCCGCAAGATCAGGCAATAAGGCAAACTCGTTGAACTGGCCAATTTCCACAATGTGGGTCACGAGTCGCCGCTCGCCCTCGTTGATGTCCTCGTGGGCCTTGTGCATCATGTCGTCAAGCACCTTCTCGAGTGTCTTGAGCTGGGGGGCGGTCTGAACATTGGTTCGGCTGCGAGACTTGTGTCTGTACCGACCCTGGAAGATGTTTCCAATCTGAGGGTTCCCACACACCTGCCGGAGCTTCACGAGCCACGTCCGCATCAACTGAAGAATGAAGTTACTGGGGTACCAGTCGTCGGTGACGGGGTTGCCGTTGATGTCAAGGCAAATCGAGGAGAGACACTCCTCGAGGCGCTGGTTGTAATTTTCCTGTTCCACCACCGTGAGCGGCGTGGTGATGAGGGTTCGAGTTTGCGGGGGAAGCTCAAGGTCGTTGCGCACCATGTGCTTGGTGTGCCGGAGACTGAGGGACTCCCACACCTGCCGGAAGTCGCTCGGGTGGGACTTGAGTCGTTCCCACGCATCCTTGGCGTTGCCGTAGTTGAAGGGAGCCACGCGGGCGTACTTGAGCACCGAGTGGAGGTCGTTGAAGTTACGTTTGATGGGGGTGCCCAGTACACCCCAGGCGTGGAATCTGGGAATTAGTTCGGCGCTCTGAAACGCCCGTGACACGCTGGATGATACCATCTGCACTTCGTCAAGACACACCCGCCAGAACTGGAGAAGCATGAGGGGCAGCTCGTACCCGCGGGCATGGTGCACGTTCTGTCTCTTGTTGTGTTCGAGGGCAAGGATGATCTCTTGCTCGGCAATCTTCTCAAAGTCCTTGGAAGGGGAGCTTTCTGCTTCAGGTTTGTTGAGGGAAAGCTGGAACTTAGCCCGATAGTCGTCAAGCATGGCTGCCTGGTCAACAACCTCCCCTACGGGTTCTTCACTTTCGGCCGGCGGCTCGGCCTTGGCGAATATGCTCGTCAGGCGCTGCTTCCCTTGACGAGTGGCATGGTGCCGAGACAGATAGAGGGCGTAGTCCAATTCTTTCGAGAGCGTCGCATAGGTGGCTAGCACCACGTCGAAGCGACTCAAGTACTGCGCCACGTACCGAGCATTGCCCTCGAACGACTCGTACTTGGACACGCCCTTGTATATGGTGACGTGAAGGCTCGGTGCAAGCTGGGTGAGCTCGTCGTACCACTGTTTGAGAATCAGCTCGGGGGCCACAATCAACGTGGTCTTGGCCATGACAAGCGTCTTGAGTCCGCCGCCCGCCTGGAGCTCGACACTGATTTCCTGGTTGACCTGGTGGGTGGGCCGAGGGTTGAGGAGCATGAGGGCGGTCACCTCCACCGTCTTGCCCAAGCCCATTTCTTCCGCCAAGAGACCACGGCCCGGGAGAACCTCCGAGAACGAGGCGATGTAGTTGGCGATGGCTTCTCGCAGACAAAAGCACCCGGTGTACGTGTTGAACCACCCACGCTCAATGTACTGCCATCCGAAGCACACTCTATTGAGCACTTGTGTGACTTCAGATGCAACGGAAGCAATGTTTTGAATGGCTCTCTTGCTTAGCTCAGTGCTGACAAGAGGCACGGGAACGGTTCTGCCCGTGTGCTTGTCGTAGCGCACGCCCTCCTTGGCGAGAAGCCAGGCCACCGTCTTGCGCTGAAACTTGATGAGATCGGTGGTGAGTTCCGGAATGTCAAACGGGTCGGCGGCCTCCATGGCCGCGGTGTGGTTGGCAATGGTGTTGTAGAAGAACGGGGCATCGGTGGCACCCACTTGTGGGGGAATGTCCAACACCACGTTGAGATGGTTCACCACGTCCGACGGAAACACGTTGTACACGTTGTCTCGCATCTGGAGGTCGTAGGCAATGTCTATGTGCACCTCGTCTGTTGCTGGGAACAAGCTCACGGTAAGAGCCATGGTATCTGAGGAAGGTCTCATTAGTGGCTTGAACCGCTTGGGGCCATTCACCAACAGCACCTCCGACTTGATGGTGTGATTGTCAGCGATATGGAACGTCAAGAGGGGCACTCGGCGATTGGTTTTGGGGTGGGTGCCGGTGATGGCAAATATGTCCGCTTGTGGGGTATACTTGAGTTCGGCCAACGAGGTTCTGAATTCGTAGTGGTCATCGACAAACGGGAGCACCGACGTGGCGAGCGAGTCCACGGGCACGGGACACTGGGCCTGGAGGCGAAGGGACCGGCGAAACACCTCGACCCAGGGGTCGGAGGGTTCGAGCTTGACTCGTTTGGGCGCCGGTTTCTCTTTCCCCAGGCCCTGGGCGTGGGCAACGATGTTGGAGAAGGAGAACTCCAAGAGCGTACACGGCCTCATCAACAGGGTGGAGCAGGATGGGAGTTTCGATGGCGGGGCTCACAATGGGATGCGAAATGGTGCCAACTCCGTCAGCCGCGAGCTTTTGATAAAAGCTCCTTCATTGATTGAAACCAATCTTATACCAGGTTCGTCGGGGTCTTTGCTTGTTCATCGTACTATTTTGACTTTGTTCAATTTTACCGTGAAATTCTCTTGTTCATTTTCGTATCATACATTGTCTATTCATGCACTCCCCCTGAGACTCAAGGGCTTGTTCTTTCTTCTCTCCAAGATGGAGGCCCCGCCGAGGTTCAAATCAAACACGTTGGCCTTGACCTGCGGCACCGTGTTGGAGTGAATGGTGTGCGGAGAATTGGTGTCGTCGTCCTCATCCTCTTCTTCGAGGGTATCCTGGATGGCGGGCCCGCGGGCCAACGCCTTCTCCTCACCCATGCGATGCACTGCCGTGGAGATGTCAAACGCATCCCGCAATGCCACCGCGGCGGGCAGGTAGAGGTCCAGGTTGATGAACTTCTTGGAATATTTGTAGTTGGCACTTTGAATGGGGTGGTCCTTGCGAGCGGATCGGGCCGCCTCGGGCGCCCGCAGCGACGGCGGGCGGCGCTCGTTGGTGATCCAGGGGTCGTTCAACAAATCGTCGATGGTGTACCGCTTGGACGGGTCCACCGTCAAAAGCTTCGACACACAGTGCTTGGCTTCGGGCGAGATCTCGTCCCACCATGGCTTGAGGAAGGTGTACTCGCCCCGGGCCACCTTTTCCGTCAACAAGTCGATGCGCTCATCATAGAACGGAGGGAACCCGCAGAGAAGCGTGTAGAGAACACACCCAAGCGCCCACATGTCCACTTCCTTGGAGTACTTTTCGTCTCGCACAATCTCGGGGGCGGTGTACCCCACCGTGCCGCACGGCGTCTTGGTGTTGTGCTCCCAGATTTGCTTGGAGAGGCCAAAGTCCGCCAACTTGACCTGGCCAATGCCGCCGCCGCCGACGCCCGGGGTGAACTCGCCCTCGTCGGCCTTGGTCTTGGGGTCGTCGCTCTTTCTCAACTTCAGAAGCGGGTTCAACAGCGGGCGGAACTCGATCGGCGTGAACAAGAGGTTCTCGGGCTTGATGTCCCGGTGCACGATCCCCACCTCCTCGTGGAGGTACCGCACCGCATGCGCCACTTGCACAATGACGTGTCTCGATAACTCCTCACTCAAGTAGGTGTAGTTGACGATGGCGGTGAAGATCTCGCCGCCGGGCGCGAGCTCCTGGACAATGTAGTAGTAAATGTCCGAGTCGATGAACTCGATGAACTTGACGATGTTGGGGTGGTTGAGCTGTCTCATGATGGTGGCCTCCTTCAACACCGCCTGTTTCTGGGCCGAGTCCATCTGGAACTTGCGGAGAATCTTGATGGCCACCTGCTTGCCACTGGGGAGATGGTTGGCCTTGTACACGATGGAAAAGGCGCCCTCGCCCATTTGCTCAAGCACCTCGTAGTTATCGAGATTGGGATACTTGACGCTCTTTTGTCGTTGGCGTCGTTCTTGTTCGACGATATGAGACGCTGCCTGCGAGTAACCCTCTTCATTTTGGTTCGGGGTGTAATCCTTCAAACTCTCGATGGCGGTATCGTCGGTGGATGACGAAGCAGGCACCACCTCCACCTGGCGGTAGGTATCAATCAAGTCGTCGTTGCTATTGGTGATGGGAACCGAGGCCAACGTCACGTCCAGCGTGTTGGAGAAATGGGTAGCGAGATCGACGGACGACGCCGGGTTTTTCTTCTTGAGTTCGTTGGCCTGCTTGCCGTGCCGGATGAACGCCTTGAGATTTTCAAACATGGTACTTGTCGATGCCTGTTGTCGTGGCGGGAGAAAAAGGTGATGAGAGGTAGCAATATTCTACGGAAAATTCTCAAAGTGCACTAGGTCGGTTTGCGCTTCTAGCACCCGCAAATCCACATTTACGGGTGACATAAGCACCAAGCGGTGGCAGATGCCGAAAAAATATTGGAGCTCCGTAGTTTCATAACAAACAGCAACCACGACAATTGCTGAGGGTAGCGCTGATGCGACCGCACCTGTATGGGGGCATGTCGAGCCGGGTGTGGGGCGAGGGGCCCGTGTCGCACGGCGGAGCGAGATGTCGTGCTGCGTGCATCACATGCTGGCCGAGTCACGTGATGACCGGGCTTGCGGTCGCGTATCATCATGACTCCTCCAGCGATTGTGTTCACCGACTGGGACGGTACCGTGACGCTCCAAGACTCCAATGATTACATCACCGAGACGCTTGGGTTCGGACGCCCCCGGCGGTTGGAAATCAATGACGAGATCCTCAACGGCCGCATCTCCTTCAGAGACGGCTTCCGCCAGATGTTGGAGTCGATCCCCGTGCCCTTCGACGAGTGTGTGGATGTGCTCCTCAAGAACGTCAAGTTGGACCCGGGGTTCAAGGACTTTTACACGTGGTGCGATGCCCGGGGCATCCCCATCATTGTGGTGAGTAGTGGCATGCACCCCATCATCCACGCGTTGTTGAAGAACTTGGTGGGCGACGAGGCCATTGCCAAGATCGATATCTTGAGTAACGACGTCAAGATTGACGGCGACAAGTGGGACATTGTGTACAAGGACCCGGAGTCGCCGTTTGGCCACGACAAGGCCAAGTCCATCAAGGAGTGGTTGGACGCCCACAACTACACCAAGGAGTCGGTGCCGTTGTTGTTCTACGCCGGCGACGGGGTCAGCGACTTGAGTGCGGCCAAGGAGACCAACCTCTTGTTTGCGAAGCACGGCAAGGACTTGATCACCTACTGCAAGAGGGAGAACATTCCCTACACCGAGTTCAATGACTTTGAGGATATTTTTACCAAGGTCAAGGCCGTGGTGAGTGGTGACAAGACGGTGGAGGACTATCTTGAGAATTAGAGGCCTGGCCAGAGACACTGTGCCATCCATTAGAACTGATTTTGAATTTGTAGTGCTATAGCAATGGTCATATCATTAGGAGTATTTATACCCGAAGCTCCGCATTTGTGCCAGTGTCCTGGCTGGAGTGGTTGCTGGCGGACCGACTGCCCGAGTCGACGCTGGGTCGCTTCTCGCCCACCTGGTCGTCCACATCGAGGCGCTTCTTGATGTGGGCCAACTTCACCTTGTTTTCCCGCCCAAACACAAACAACGGGTGGAACGGCACCGCCAACAACCCCGCAATCGCCACCATCATGGCGTCAAGCACCATGAGGTACACCTCGTGCGTGATGAGGTACCCGTCAAAGCCCTGGAGCAATTCCACCACCCGGTACACGCACCGAATGTAGATGACGAGCACGGAAACGGTCAACGCCAACGGGAAGAAGCCAAAGAGTTTGCGGCTGCGGACATCGGCAAACTTTTCATTGTAGAAAGGCTCGAGGTGGTGTTGCTTGTACTCGCGAGCGGACTTCACATTGAGGAGAAGCTTGAAGAAGTTGCCAATGGACCGCTTCTTGTATGGGGAGTCGCCCTGCACCTCATTTCGGAAGCGAAAGAAGATGCGGTGGAGAAACTCAAACCAGAAAATGACAAACACCGACATGGCAATCACCTGGATGATGATTCCCGCCGACATGGTGCGGGTGCCCGGCATGGGGTCCTTGCTCTGCTTGGAGGCGGAGGACGCGGCGCCGCCGCCGCCGGCCTGGATCATCAAACTGAGCACGTCAAAGGTGATGAAAAAGTACGAATACCACATGGGCTTGAGCACGGAGAAGTGGCGGCCAAAAATCACCACGAGCTGGGCAAACAAAAAGTACACCCCGGCCATGATGAAGGCGGGACTGATGGTGAGCGAGATGTACTGAAGAAGATAGTAGTTCATGTTGGTGTTGTCGGAGAATGAAAGCACTCTGCCCAAGAAGCCCGCGAACTGGAGGCCGTACCCACAAAAGTACGTGACATTAAACCAGTGGTAGCGAGACCACGGCAACAACCCCACGATGGAGATCCACACGGCAAAGAAAATGATGAGGTAGATGATGTTGCCCGGGCGGTTGAGCGTGAGCGAGTACAAATTCTCCTCCCACTCCAAGTCCTTGAGATTCAACGTCGAGTTGAAGATGACTTGCGTCGCGTACAGCTGTATCAGGGAATCGGTGGCGGTGGCCAATGCCTTCTGGGCCTCGATGATGGACAATGATGCTTGCGCTCCTCGCAACTCTCGAGACAAGGTGATGAGCGGCCCCCATTTTTTCTCGGTGGATAATCGGGCGGCGGCCGAGGTGTATGTGGCAATGAGACCGGACGCGGCGGTCGGGTCCACCAGGCGGAGCGTGGTGGACGTGGGCAACAGCGAGGGGGCCCAGGTGGAATAAGACATGCAATCAGGGAACAATTGCTAAGCCGCGCTGTTGCTTCTGCCGTTGCAGTGCGGCGAAGCGAAAAAGCTCGGCGGTCGTGTTGTGGCTGCCAAGCCGAATTAGGCGAAGAAGTGCCGACTATTTGCAACTAAGAGACGTGGAGGGACGGGATGGCGGCACGGGTCGAGTCGTCGCCATGACGTCAGCGCGGCTCGGGTGACCCGGCGAAGACGAAATTAGTGTATTTAGCTTATGCGAGAAGACAAGAATAAGAGATGCAAGGTGGTGACATGGGCCAGGGCGGTGTACTGGGGAGAATGGGGCCACCTGGGGTGTTATAAAGCCTGACCCAGGTATTCTGGTCAGATGAAAAGATTGTGCTTTTTCTTCTTCCACTTTTTGGCAGCCTGCTTCTTTGGGTTGTTGTGGACGAGGCGAATGTGCCGCGTGAGGGTATCCTTTCGATAAAAGATGCGGCGGCAATCGGGCTGGTCGCACATGTAGGTGTGGGCCGTGAAGAAGGCAAACACCTTGGGGTTGGAGTTGATGATGCGCTGCTTGACCTCGATGTTGCCGCTGTTGTACTCGTGCATGTGGACGTGGGTGATGTGGACTCGTAAATCGACCTTGCGCATAAACCCGATTTCTGAGAAGGGACACAGGCGGTCGGCGCACTTGTAGGTTGTGCTCAAGTTATACTGGTCGAGGTGTTGGGTGAACAACTCGACGTTTGCAAAAGTTTGTTCACAGTGGGTACAACTGATTCGTTTCGAGAGCGTTTTGCGACACTCCGAGAAATACTGCGTTAGGCAAAAAGTATAAGAAGGTTTTTTGGGAAGCAGTCGCCACGAGGGGGGCGACGCCGCTGCATGCGCGGCCATGGCTCCCGCTGGCAATTGCACGACTTGATTAGGAGGGTGCAGGTGATGATTGGATGCGACAAATGGAGAAGTGAATTCATGACGGTCATGGGATGCGGGGGGATGATTATGCTGGGGGATGGGTTCGGAGTGAAGTTCGTAGACTTTTGCCTCGGGTTTTGTTTTTGGTGTTTCCGGGGACGAGGGCGAGTCGGGGGTGTGGACAAATGGGACGGGGTCATCGATGGATGTGGCCGTCAGAAGCAGTCGGTGGGTTCCGATGCTCGATGACGAATGTGTCATGACAACCGGGTCGTGATGAGGGTCATTCAAAGGTTGCGACACCGGGCCCAACATTAATGACATGTCATAGGAGGCCCATGAGTCACGCACTTGGTCGAGGGCCGGTGACGGGGCGAGCGGGGCGTTGGTGGCATGAAGGGGAAAAGATGGGTGCGGTGGATGTTGCACCAGCTGCAAATGCGAAGCCGGTGCATCCAGGGTTTGGAACAGGAATTCGGGCAGTTTCCAGACGTTGAAGGAAGAAGGAGGCGACATGGATTCAAACGAGCATGTAAAGTCCAAAGGTTCTTGGAGCCAGTCGAGGCATTCCAACGAGGGCGGCACCATGAGCTCGGAATCCGACATGTAGCGCGGGCCCAGCAACACGTCGTCGGATCGGAACACCCAGGCCGAGGCACCCAACTTGAGGCCCAAGTTGATGTTGTCTTTCATTGGGTAATGAAGCGGCTCGTTCAAGATGGACGCGAGTTCGGGCGAGATGTTGAGGGTGGCCGAGTCGTCGTTGGCGGTCATGATAAATGAGGCGAGTGCGATATGCCCACTGGCTGGGATCAGGGATATATAAACGCCAGTGGCCGGGAAAGGTCGAGAAAATCAGGGACTACCCCTCCGGCGCCGGAAGTAAGCACGAAGGTTTATCACACGGGTAAGAGGTGATACACTATTCGCGTGCTGCGTCGTTGGTTTCAGCTGCAAAGCTTAAAGCTAAACTGCGGGTCGTGGCATTGTGCGCCGAATCAGCATAGGGGCCGGCCCAAAAAAAATTGTTGGTGAAACCAAGCAAAGCGGATTTTAGGTGTTGCACATGGGAGGTGCGTCATGACCCCATGATTGTCACGCAGAGGAGATCGGACTATTATGACAGCCCAGGGCCCCCGGCCCGGCCCCTTACATGGCGGTGAAGAGGGCTGCAAACCACCCACCACCGAGAATGGGTGTTGTGGCAGGGCCCTTCCCCGACAAGTGCCCCTCGGCACTTCACGCCGGTTTGGGGGACCATGAGCACACATGCACGGGAATAGCACCGTGGACAACCCCGGTCGATTGTGCAAGAAAAGAAGCGGAAAAAAAAATAAAACGAATCCAGGGGGAATTGGGTGCGTCGCATAAAGGTGACAACTTTGGGGCCCGCATGCTCCATCTTTGCACAATGTGGATACGATAGCCGATCCTGTGGGCGCATTCGTCTAGGGTCGCCCGGATCCTGGCCCGGCGGCAGTGGTCCATGCATTGTTCTCATGCAAAGCCTGGTGGGGGCCCATGGTGACATTTGTTCCAGTGATAGGGGGTGAATAAGAACTCATCAATACCATGGGCTTGGGTGGTGCCGTGGCAGGCCTGATTCAGACACACGGCCGCCTCGATCCAACCGAGATATTTTCCGCGGCTCGTCGCCCAAATGCCTTGCATGGATCTGTGCATATTTCCGAGATTGTCTTGTTTGTCCAAAGATTTCCGACACTATTTCTGATTTAGGGTGCCTCCATCCATTGAGCTCACACCAACGGCGTTGTGCCATTGTTAGAACAAGTCCAGACGAGTGGTGGTGTCCCACGGCCGTGCGGCCAGATCAAATGCTTGCCATGCACCCCATGCTAAACGCCCCGCTTGCAGCACCGCCTCTGGCCAACCACCAGCGACGGATTCGCCAGCGAAGAGTATCACAACAACCTTCAGCCGCCTCTTCGATCCTTTGCTCTTCCACCCCTTTCTCGTATTGACGAGCCTGGCCATCACCCTTTACCCGCCGCACAGCTTCTGAAACGACGCACGCCATCATCTCGTGCAGTGCACCCGCCCGGCGGCGGTTTATCTTTCGTATTGAGCACGGCATTTTTTTGGTTGTTGTTTGAAAATAGCCGTCGGGTGTGGGGCATCGCCGGCCCACGCTGTCGCAATTATGCCGCACCGCCCACGCCAAATCGGCGCATGGCGGCGATTGAGGCACCCCTGGAACGTCACATTCCGCCGTGGTGCTGGGGCCCGGCGGCACCCGCCTTGCCTGGGGGAAGTGTGCAAGTGTTGGCGGACGAAGGCCAGGGTCCTTCCACCCCTTTCTTGTTTTGTGGCGCCGCGTATCTGTCACATGATCAGGCCATCCTGGCGGCGACGGCCAACGCCCGATCGCCGTTCTGCCCGTTGCACTAGCCAGGGGTGACGTGTCGTTGACGCTAGATCAATCAGATATTTAAGTGCCGTCCCCTGATTTTTGTTGGCTCATCCTCTGGCAGTTTGGCACCTTGTCATTTTCAAAAAATTTCTTGGAAGTCGCACCATGTCCCAATTAGTGAAGATTAGGCACAAGGTGACCCATGTCCTCCGCAAGTACGCCACGTTCATCGGGCCCGGTCTCATGATCAGCGTGGCGTACTTCGACCCGGGCAACTACGCCACCGGCGTGGCCGCCGGCGCCGCCAACCGCTACTCGCTTCTCTTCATCACGCTCTTGTCGAACGTCATTGCCATCTTTCTCCAGAGTCTTTGCATCAAGTTGGGGTCCGTCACGGGCTATGACTTGGCCCGGTGCTGCCGGGAGTTCCTCCCCCGCAAGTTGAACTGGGTGCTTTGGGCGTTGGCAGAGGCGGCCATCATCGCAACCGATATTGCCGAGGTCATTGGTACCGCCATCGCGCTCAACATCTTGTTGAAGATCCCGCTCCCTGCGGGCGTCGTCATCACCATCGTCGACGTGTTGCTTGTGCTCATGGCGTACCGCAACGATACCTCGCTGACCAAGTTTGTGCGGTTGTTTGAGTACGCCGTGGCGATCCTTGTGTTTGCCGTGGTGATTTGCTTTGCCGTCGAACTTGCCGCCATCCCCGGGGACTCCAGCACCGTCAGGGACGTGTTCCGGGGCTTTGCGCCCAGTAAGGAAATGTTTGCCGATAACGGTCTCACCATTGCCACGGGAATCATTGGTTCCACGGTGATGATCCACTCGTTGTTCTTGGGTAGTGGCCTCGTGCAACCCCGCCTCCGGGAATACGACGTCAAGCACGGCATGATCAACCTCAACGAAATCTACGACGAAAAGGAGGACAAGGAGTCAAAGTACCTCAAGGAGGCAGACTACTTCTACACCCAGTACCGGCCCTCGTACGAGGCCATCAAGTGGTGCTACAAGTACCTGATCTGGGAGCTCGGCATCACTCTCTTCACGTTTGCCCTCTTTGTCAACGCCGCCATCTTGATTGTTGCCGGTGCCACGTTGTACGGCACCGAGGAGGCCATCGACGCCGATCTCTACACCATCCACGACCTTCTCTCGACATCGTTGGCCCCCATTGTTGGCACGGTGTTCATGCTTGCCCTCTTATTCAGTGGCCAGAGCGCCGGTATCGTGTGCACCATTGCGGGCCAAATGGTCAGTGAGGGCCACATCAACTGGACCCTCAAGCCGTGGAAGCGCAGACTCATCACCCGGGGGCTCTCCATCATCCCGTGCTTGATCATCAGTGCGTGCATTGGACGCGGCGGCTTGAGCATCACCCTCAACATCTCGCAGGTGATCATCTCCATCTTGCTTCCCCCACTCACGGCTCCGTTGATCTACTTCACGTGCAGCAAGAAGTACATGCGGGTGCCTGTCGACCAACAAGATCTCTCCAAGGGCTACCACTACATGCAGAACAACTGGGTCACCACGGTGTTTTTGGTGTTGATATGGTTGTTCATCAGTGCGTTGAATGTGTATGCCATCGTGCAAATGGCCATGGACGGTGTATAAGAACTGCCAATACCAGATGGCACCACCGTTTCACTCATATCAATGTCGTTCTCACAGCTTTTGTGATTTTGCGGACCGAGGTCGCGATAACAACAGTGCCCACTCAGATAGACGCTATAAATACGACTCGTTTCCGAAAAACATCCTGGCTACAGCTCTTGTATATCAGTCGATGGCAACAGCCCTTGTATTAGTACCCCGTTTGTTGCGTCCTGCTTCTCTGGGTCGGTGCACGGGTTTCGCACCCCTTATCCAAATGAATTTTACCCTTAATCCCCAGCGCCCACGGTCGGCCATTGAACACCCCCCGTCCCAATTGGCTCGCACTGTATGCCTTCATCCAATATTTTGAAAAAGCTCCACATCACCAAGCTGAACCACGCCTCCCCTCACACCGCCGAAGTCACCGTGAATTCCCTCAACAACATCGAAACCATGAACTTTTACAACCACCAACACCAGGAACCCGTCCAGCAACACATTCAGCCAATTGCCCACCCCGTGCTGGCCGCCGAGGAGGCCATCCACCAGTCGCTTCTTCCCGAACGGTCCACCGTCTCAAAAGGGAAATACTCGCTCTCGGACTTCCACATCATGCGGACCCTTGGCACAGGCTCGTTCGGGCGGGTGCACCTCGTGCGCTCGGTCCACAACGGCCGCTACTACGCCATCAAGGTGTTGAAGAAGCACCAGGTGGTGAAAATGAAACAGGTGGAACACACCAACGACGAGCGCAGAATGTTGAAGTTGGTGGAGCACCCGTTTTTGATTCGCATGTGGGGCACCTTCCAGGACTCCAAGAACTTGTTCATGGTGATGGACTACATCGAAGGAGGCGAGCTCTTTTCGTTGTTGAGAAAGTCCCAGCGCTTCCCCAACCCCGTGGCCAAGTTCTACGCGGCGGAGGTGGTGCTTGCTCTTGAGTACTTGCACAGCCACGACATCATCTACCGTGACTTGAAGCCCGAAAACATTCTCCTCGATCGCAATGGCCACATCAAAATCACCGACTTTGGCTTTGCCAAGGAGGTGCTGACCGTCACATGGACATTGTGTGGAACCCCCGACTACATTGCGCCCGAAGTCATCACCACCAAGCCCTACAACAAGTCGGTGGACTGGTGGTCGTTGGGCGTGTTGATCTTTGAAATGCTTGCTGGCTACACCCCATTTTACGATCTGACCCCAATGAAGACATACGAGAAGATCCTCTCGGGGAAGATCCACTTCCCCTCCTTCTTTGGCCCGGACGTTGTCGACTTGTTGTCGCGACTCATCAGTGCCGACTTGACCATTCGCTTGGGCAATTTGATGAACGGACCAGCGGACATTCGCAACCACCCCTGGTTTTCCGAGGTGGTGTGGGAAAAGTTGGTGGCCAAGGATATCGAGACGCCCTACGAGCCTCCCATCACCGCCGGCGTCGGTGACTCGTCGTTGTTTGACCACTACCCAGAGGAACACTTGGACTACGGGTCCACGGGGGACGATCCTTACGCCCAGTATTTTGTTGATTTCTAAACGAGTAAACGGTATAGTACATTGTCCCGTCGCAACGAGTAAACGGTATAGTACACTGTCCCGGTCGCTTGCGACGGGACGGCAAAGGCCAGGTGACTTGGAGTAAGGGGCCCTAAACATTTCTCCCGCCAATGGCTTGACGCAAGATGTGAAGTCGTGGAATGCATGAGAATCTCGATCGCGGATGCTCCCACTCGCTACGCTCGTGAGAGCAGAGCTATGCTCGGAAGGTCGTCTTGCACTCCAAACACACATAGAACAAAATCATACTCGTGTCCTTCCTCTTCTGCTGCGACTGAAAAAACACACAGTCATGGTTCCCACAGTTGGTACACTCCTTGTCTGATCTTGGCAAAGTTGGGTCGTTCCCAATGTCCTGGACCACGCCCGCCGTCTCACCAATGTTCGTCATCAACTCGTGACGATACACCTTGGGGTTCTCCGCGAGCTCGGTGTAGTCACAGTTCCGGCACGAGTAAAGCAACCGGGCGTTGTCTTTATCCTCTCGGGGATACAACATGTTGTTGCACTCGGCACAGAATCGGAAGGAAGCCATGGTGAAAAACAAAAAACACCCGTGCACCCAATTGTCCCCGAGTGTGCGCGGTGAAAAAATTGTATCGCCTTTTTCACTACACCATGTCTTTGATTCGTCAATCCGTCAGACCCTTGAGACTCGCTTCAAGAAGGGTGGCTGTCCGGTTCAACTCGGCGGTTGCCAAGGCGCCCGTGGACCCCAAGATCTCGGCCATTGTGGACCAGATCTCCACCCTCACTCTTTTGGAGACCTCGACGCTCGTTTCCGAATTGAAGGAACGTCTCAATATCCCCGACATCTCGTTCCCCGCCGCCGGCGCCGCTCCCGCTGCTCCTGCTGCTCCTGTTGAAGAGGAGGTGCAGGAGGTTGTCGAAGAAAAGACCATCTTCTCCATCAAGTTGGAGTCGTTCGACGCCAAGTCCAAGCCAAAGATCATCAAGGAGGTCAAGGGACTCTTGGGGTTGTCGTTGGTGGAGTCCAAGAAGTTCGTGGAGGCCGCTCCAAAGGTGTTGAAGGACAACGTCGCCAAGGAAGATGCCGACAAGATCAAGGCCACCTTGGAGGGATTGGGAGCAAAGATTTCGTTGGAGTAACTGTACATAGCATATAAATTGACTGAGGGCAGCTCGTAGAATCAGATAAGAGAGTGCTATTGATCGGATGATTGAGAGACAGACTAGAGAGCGTATACGAGCTACTAAGTCATGAAGAGCTTCAAGTCTCTGCCCCTGCCAAGCTTGAGCTGACACTCAAACTTGGCCTTCAACTTGGCTGCTATGAAAGTCTTGGGGCCGGGCGCACAAACATGGACTGGGGCCTCACCTTCTTGTACGACTTGATTGGCTCAAACAGTGCCTGGACCGGGGGCTGGAATGCTCTCACCGGCAGCGGGTGCACCACCTCATCCTCGAACTCCGAGTCGTCGTCCTGCTCATACTGGTTCATCAGATGCGAGGTGAGGGACGGCGACAAGTTCAGGACACGGTCCTGGAAGATGCCGATGCGATTGGTGTGCGAGCCCGAGAGATGGGCCAAGTTGTGCTGGAGCACGTCCCGACTCGACAGCAATTGGCGCTTGGGCGGCACGGGCCCCGTGGTGGGGTCGCCCGACGCCCGAACCAACCGGGTGACGTTTTCCACCAACAAGTGGAGCTTTGTGTAAATGTTCTTGGGGATGTCGTTGTCGGTGAACTGGATGGCAAGGCTCTGCACGAGGGAGTTTGTCGACACGAGAACGTCGTTGAGGGACGTCTTTTGGCCCTGGGTCAACGTTCTCGACGTGATGACGGCGTCGTTCAACTCGGTGAGGCCGTGGAGAAGCGTTTTGTACGACGAGGGGCCGTGCTGGATCTTGTGGAGAAGGCTCTGGGCATGGGCATGGGACACGTCGTAGGCGCCGTGGTAACTGTGACGTTTGTAACTCATACGGAAATCATTGTCTTAGACGAGGAAGTGACGGTGAGTGCGCATCAACATGAGCAAGTACCCAGTGCACCACTACCGGCCCAAGGTGCACGCGCCGGCGCCGGCGCCGGTGGCGGAGGCCGACGAGTCTGATGCTGCGCTTGGCCTCGACGGGCTCGACCTTGAGCGGCAGCGCTTCTCGCAAAAGGACGACATCAAGCCCTGGCTCCTGAAGTGCCTCAAGCCGAGGAATGTGTTTCTAGTCATTGAACGTTCCGACAAGAACAAAATCATCTTCAAGTGCAAGAACTCCCGCCGCAAGCACCAGCATCCGTGTCCGTTCAAGTTGCGGGCCAACTACCTGATACGAAATAAGATCTGGCTGTTGTCGGTGATTAATGACCAACACGACCATGGCGACGTATACGATGACCGCAAGCACAAGGCGCACGACGACGAGGCCAAGCGAGTCACCGACTCTCTATACAAAGACATCAGTGGGCAAATAAGTGCCCAGGTGCTCAACAACAAGGACCTCAGTGAAAACGAAAAGCACACCGTGATCAAAGAGCTCCTCCGCCGCCTTCTTGACGACCAGGGCGACGACAAGATGTGGCAGCCGCACGCCAACCTCATCCCGCTCTCGCCGCTTCTCAACGACAACGACGCCGACCTCACCAGCTCGTCGTCCCACACGGTGGACCAGCTCCCCGTGCTCAACCAGTTTCCTCCGCAGGCCCAGCAGCTTCCGTCGTTCAACTCGATCCAGAACCAGCTCCCGCTTCTGCCCAACATGCTCAACACCTCCACACCGCTGCTCTTCTCCGGGGGGACCCTCCTCTCCAACACCACCCTCAACCCGTCGCACTTGCTCAAGTCGTCCAAGTCCACCAACACCGTCAACTTGAATGACTTCAAGCTCCTGCTGGCGGTGCACGGGCCCTACTTTCCCCTAACGGGGTTGTCGTCGCCAAACAATAACCTCATCACCAGCAATCCGAAAGACCACCAGCACGGACTAAACCTTGGTCTCGGTGATCTGTGGTGATCCACAAGCACACAACACGACATCGCAAGATTCCACGACAACAAACACCACGACATATTTACACGACAATTACAGCATCATGACAATACTACGAAAACCATGACACGAAAAATTACAAACTCTTTGGAAGTCCAGACTCCATCTTCCGAATCGAGTTTCCTTCTTCCTCCACGTAGATCAATCGACCTCGTCAACCCCAAGTTGGCGCTTCTCGTTTTTGAATCACGTTTTCTGCGGGTTATTCGCACATGGTCCATCTCCCCATTGACGGGTCCACGCTCGTGCTACCCGCCGTGTCCATCGGCAACGTGCCCCAGCTAGCGGCCGACCTCCTCATCCACACCTACAACTTGGAGAAAGTGGGTGCCCTTGACGGAAAATACCTCTACCCGTTCCTCTCGCCCCAGGACACCGCCGACGGCTCATCGTCCGACGTGTCATTTGCCCTTGAGGTGTTCCACAGCCCGGAGCTTGCATTGACTGTTCTCCAGCAACGGTCGCCCATCATCCCATCATACACGTTGCAGTTTGTGCTGGAGGTGGTGGTGCCTTTCATTGCCACCCACAACTTCAAGGCGGTGGTGGTGCTCGAATCGTCGGACGCAGGCTTGATCGAAAACGTGTCTAAAGGCGATGTCCACGTCTTGACGTCAGAGGACTTGCTTGCCTCCACGTTGGACTCCATGCAACTCGGGCCTCCCTCTTCGCATGGCCTCTCGTACTACGTGCGGGTGCTCCTTCGAGAGACTTCCAACAACACAGTGCTCGTGAGCTATGTTTACGAGGGCGACAACTTCGACGACGCAGAGCTGCTTGCACACAAGACCCAACAACACCTCAAGCTCAAGGCCCAGCCATGGGTGAAACCCGCCAGCTGGCTCGGGGTGTATGGGGACAGACCGGTTCCCAATGCCATGGAGGAGGGGCTCTATGGGTAGTAAGTATGAGCCATGGAGGAGGGACTCTTTGGGCAGTATGTATACGAGCCACGTTGGCCCCACCCCAACGGTCGAAACGATTCGTATCTCAACTAATCACATGAACTCATGTAATAAAAAACGGCCGATTTGCGCCCACAGCGATGCGCCCTCGTCCCCCACCTTGCGTCAAGCACTCACCTCTACCAGGCACTAGGGTACGCTGACGTAGGCACTGCCTCTCGCCCGGGCCTTGACGTGAACCCTTATCAAAAAGTTCTTGGCATCCACCGGACCTGCACAAACTCCGGAGGTTAGGTCCGGCGTGCCTAGCAAGAACCAGTGAGTTCCCCGGATCCCCAGTATAGATGCGCCTATCACCGTCGAGGGGCGCCCGTTTGGCAGGTGGGCTCGCCGCTCCGACGCACGTTGTTGGCTATGTTCGGCGTGGGAACGACTATTGTGTGCAGCATGCGTCATGCGCGGCCGCCGCACCCAGACCCTCTCGGAATCCACCTCGGTTGACCGCCATGTTCGTGAAAACATACATTCTAGATACTGATGGTCTTGAGATCGGGGGAGATGCGGAACTTGGCGGCGGTCTTCTGCTTGATTTCCTCCACCGACGACTCCGGCGAGTACTCCACGAGCACTAACTCCTCGTCGACAATGTCAAACACCGCCAACTCGGTAATCACTCTGCTTACACACCTTTGCCCTGTCAAAGGGAAGGTGCACTCGTCGAGAATCTTGGGGTTGCCCTTCTTGTCGGTATGTTCCATGACAATGAGCACCTTGGTCTTGGCAGGGTTAGAAACCAAGTCCATGGCTCCGCCCATCCCCTTGACTCTGCCCGGGAGTCCCCAGTTGGCCAAGTCGCCCTTGGCGGAAACTTGCATTCCTCCGAGCACCGACATGTTGACCTTGCCGGCTCTGATCATGGCAAAACTCTCTTCGGATCCAAACAACGAGGCGCCCGGCTGTAATGTCGTTGTTTCCTTGCCGGCATTGATCAAGTCGGCGTCGGCCTCGCCCTTCTTGGGGTAGGGCCCCAAACCAAGAATCCCGTTTTCTGATTGCAACGTCACGTTGACGTCCTTGGGAAGGAACGATGGTGCCAACGTGGGCATGCCCACTCCAAGGTTGGCGAACGTGCCGTCTTCAAACTCTTGTGCTGCCCGCCGGACAATCTTTTCTCTCACCCCCTGTTTGTAGTTAGCAGCCAGCTGCTTACCTTCGTTCTTTTCATCGGCGTACTTGAGAAGCTCAATGTCCTTGGGGGTGGTGCTCTGCACAATACGGTCAACGTAAATGCCGGGCAAGTGAACATCCTCCGGAGGAATTTCACCGGGCTCGACAATGTGCTCGGCCTCGACGATGGTCAACTTGGCGTTGCGGCCAAACACCTGGTTAAAGTTTCTCGCCGAGCCCTTGAACCAACAGTTGCCCACGGTGTCAACCTTGTATGCTTTGATGATGGCCACGTCGGCAAAGATGGACTCTTCAAGAATGTACTTTCTGCCGTTGAACTCGCGGGTTTCTCTTGGGGAAGATGTTTTCAACACCTTCTCTCCTGTCTCGTCGTACCGAACGGGAAGCTTTCCTTCCTGAACCCAGGTGCCAACACCAGTGGGGGTGTAGAAAGCAGGTATGCCCGCCGCACCTGCTCTGACTTTCTCCGCCAACGTGCCCTGGGGCGTGAGCTCCAAGTCGATTTCTCCCGTCAAGTATAGTTTCTCGAATGTGCGGTTCATGCCGATGTACGACGAAATCATCTTGGTGATTTGCCCGGTGGAGAGAAGCTGCGACAAACCCTTTCCTTCAAGGCCACAGTTGTTGGAGACTCCAGTGATGTTCTGGATGTCCTTCTTCTCCTTGATGGCGTTGATGATGGTGTCAGCCACACCGCAAAGGCCAAAGCCTCCCGAGAGCAAAGTGATGTTGGACCCGATGCCCTCGAGTGCTTCGTCGGTGGAGTGCACCACCTTGGACTTTTGGGTTGTTTTCGTGGTGAGTTGCTTCACCAAAGCAGGCTTTCTGCTATAAGCAGCGGTGGTTTTTGTCATTTGTCTGAGGAACATTGTGGATGGCGGTTGCAATTTATAATCGGCAAGGGTGCTTTTTTTTTTTGGCAGACTGATCCCCCTGAAACACTTAGCGAGCCAATTTTTCTTGACTGCTTGACAAGTAGGGACTTTTGTACGTGCATGAAAGCCCCGTGGACATGCAGGAAGGGTATTATGTTGCTAGCCGTTTTCTGTTTGGCAGAGGAGGGGCGGGCCCAGTGACAGCTCCGTCGCACGGCCGCAAAAAAGCCACATGCGCGCCAAAGTGTGCAGCGTGCATAATCAGCGGTGCGCGCCAAGGTGTCAAAGCCAACGTGCGTCCATCCGGCGGGACGAGCCAATCCTGACAACGCCCGTCCAACGTTGACAGGAAGGGTCCAGAGGGGAGGAACGACCAATGATTTGCCAGCTTTACGCATTTCATAAGGATATGGACAAGCCACTATTGGCTTCACCCAGCCGCCGCCACGGCCCCCGGCACCGCCACCTCGCTTCATAACCCGTTCCTGAGGCTGGCCCCAAGCCTGCCAATCCATCTGCCATCTTCACATGAAGTCGGAACAACGGATATCGTAAACGTCTGCGGCATGCGCAAGGCGGCCTCACACACATGGAACCGCTGAACCCTCATGATGTCACGGTGGAGCCAATCACGACCGGGCACGGTAATCATCACCACCAATTCCGCCAATGAACCACAAATTTTATACGAGCCCCGGCTTCCCTTGCATTGACAGGTTTTTGACGGCGGGAAGGAAATCCACTTATCTTTGCCATCAGCCAATGTCTGCGTACCAGCTAGTCCGAACATTCACCGACGCTACAACTCCGGCGTTGCGGAGGATTAGCCGCCCACCTTGGTGTTGTTTCTTTTATTGGTGCTGCCGTGGCAGCTTGGCCGAGCCTTGATAAGGTGCCTTCAGCCTACAAATCTTGAGCCACCGAGCCAAGAATTCGGACGTACTCCCAAGGACAAGAGTTTGCGGTTGGTGATGACCATCTCACATCACCCAGCGCCGGGGTGCAGCAAAGCCTTATGATCGTACAACTTTCCATGATCTAATGTTCTGGTGATCTAATATTGGGAAATCTCTGATAACGAGCCCTCGATGGCGTGGCTGTGGCTGATTCGTAGGGCCATCGATGTTTCAGTCCACTAAATAAGTAAACCCGAAAGAAGCCAAGATCTGGCGTCATGACAACCAACACGTCTGAAACATGCCATGAGCGGAGTTGGCGGAGTTGGCCAGTTGGCGCTAATAGTTCAAGGCGTACTCGATGGATGCGGTGTAGCCATACACCCCCAAGCCCGCAACCACCGCCACCGCCTTGTCGGAAAGGTACGAGTGGTGTCTGAAGGGTTCTCTCTGGTGCACGTTGGTGATGTGTACCTCAATGAAGGGAATGGCCGTGGCCAACAACGCATCTCGAATAGCAACCGAGGTGTGGGTGTAGGCGCCGGCGTTGATCACGATGAACCCCACGCCCTCGTGGCGGGCCTGCTGGATGCGATCGACAATGAAGCCCTCGGTGTTGCTCTGGAAGGTGAAGAGCTTGCTGTCGTTGTTTTTACCCGCCACTTGTTCGTGGGCCAAGGCCTCGATGTCGGCCAAAGACGTGGACCCATACTTCTCTGGTTCCCTAAGTTAGTAAAGTACCACCGCAATTGGGGACATACCTGGTACCTGGTGTTAGACAATCAACAGCAAAGCAAACATACCTAGGAGGTTGAGGTTGGGGCCGTTGATGAGGAGCACTTTCTTGACCATGGTTAATTGGTGTGCGGGTGTGAGTCACGATACGGGTTGCCTATTGGGGGTGTCTGGCCGGTACCAATTATTACAATACAAGGCTCTGCCTCAAGGCTCTGCCTCAAGGCTCTCGCCTCCCTCACAAGACTCCGGCAAGTGCCGGTGGCGGCGGTGGGTGCCGCACTAGGTCCGCAGGTGGCCGCAATTGCAATTACGCATTGTGGCTCCATGACCTTTTCTCTTGAACCCAGTCCCAACCCCTCGTGGCAGCCCGGCTCCGGCGCCAACCTGACCGAGTGGAAGAACCACCGCAAGATCGAGCTAAACCCCAACGAACGGCCTTCGGTGGACAATTACCGGACGCTTATTTCCGCCGTGGTGCCCCGGCCCATTGCCTTGGTGTCCACCATTGGTGCCGACGGCACCAAGAACTTGGCGCCGTTCTCGTACTTTAGTGTGGCCCACAGCGACCCGCCCATCTTCACCATTGGCATCAGTGGCTCCTCCAAGGATACCTTTGTCAATGTCCAGAACAGTGGCGAGCTCACCATCTCCATCATCTCCGAGTGGTTTGCCGAGGCCGCCAACTACACCAACGTCAATGCCCCCGCGGGCGTCGACGAGTGGCAGTTGAGCGGATTGACCCCCGCCCCCTCCGCCAAGGTGGCGCCCCCCCATGTGGCGGAGCTGGCGTTTTCCATCGAGGCCAAGCTCGTGCACGTGCACGAGTGGAAGTCGGCCAAGGACAAGGACCGGGTCACGGGGCACTTGTTGATTGTGGAGGGCGTCAACTTCCATGTGCGGGAGGACGTCCAGACCAACGGCGTGGTGGACTTTGCCAAGTTGCAGCCGGTGGCCCGTCTTGGCGGGATTTCCTATGGCCTCGTCGAGTCCGGCTTCGAGCTCCCCCGAGTGAACTACGATGACATCAATTAGAGAATTAGTAAAGTATCTACAAAATACGTAGTATTTCTCCATCGCGCACATCGCACATCGCACATCGCATTGCAAAAACTTCATGTCGGTTGTTGGCTCGCTCATCTTCTGCACTGACTGCGGTAATCTCCTCGACAGTGCCTCCAAGGCACTCGAGTGCAAACTCTGCAACAAGAAGTACCCCGCGTCGAGTCTCGCCAACCTCAAGGTGGTGACCAAGAGCGCCGAAGATGCATTCCCCTCATCGCTCCGAATGAAGCGGTCGGTGGTCAAGACCTCCCTCAAGTCGGCGGAGCTCGACGAGGGCGCCACCATCCAGGAAAAGTGTCCCAAGTGTGGTAACGAGGAGATGCAATACCACACGTTACAATTACGGTCCGCCGACGAGGGTGCTACCGTGTTTTACACGTGTACCTCGTGTGGGTACCGGTTCCGAACCAACAACTAGGCTATGCATAATGATACGTTTCACATATTATTCATTAGGTCTTGATGGTGGCGTACTCCAACTCGTTGGAGTTTTCGTATTCGTACATGTCCAAGGCGACAATGGCCGAGTCCCGCACCACGGTGGCTTCGTCGTTCAAGAACGACTTGAGCACGGGCAAACACTCGTCGGTGGCAATGGACCCCAACGCCTCGGCGGCCTCGTGCCGCACCATGTCGGCCTCGCGGTCGTCCTTCAACACCTTGATCAACGAGGGAACGGTCACGGGGTTGCACAACTGGCCAAACACGTAGGCAATCTCGTGCTTGAACAATGCCGAGGGGTCGTCGAAGCCCGATGCAAGCGCAAGCGCGGCGTCGTCGGTGCCCAAGTCTCTCAACCGGAACATGGCACGGTATCTCTCAAACAACGGCTTGTCCTGGTCGTTGAGGATCTGCTGCAACTTGTCCACCTTGGACTCCACGTCGGTGGCCAAGGGTGGAGCGGGGTCGATCGACGTGTACGCCGAGGGAGCAATGTCCTCCAGCTTGGCCTTGTCGGAGGTTTCCCACTTTATACGCTCAATGGCCAACTCACACGTTTGTCTGATTTCCAACGAGGGATCGTTCTTGTAGTAGTCTTCCAACAACGGGAGCGAGTCGACGTCGTTCAATGCCCCCAACGCCTCGGCCGCCTCGTGACGCACCATGATTTGCTGGCTCTTGGACACAAGCACGTCCCGAAGATACCGGGCGGCGTACAAGTTCTTGGTCTGGCCCAACACGTACGCCACCTCGTGCTTCAACAACTCGCTGTCGTCGTCGAACGAAGCAGCAATGTAGTCGATGGCCTTGTGGACCTCTTCCTCGTTGGAACTCTCGGCACCAATGCACTTGAGGTTGAACAACGCTCTGAACCGGTTGGCCAACTTGACGTTGCCGCTGGTGTTGCACAAGACGTCCTTCAACTGCTCGAGACTGGCGGTGTCCACGTTGATTTCGTCGGCCATGGTGTGGTGAAAAATGAAAATTTTCGATGAGTTATCAGATGGCATGTGCAGGTCGCCGAGCCGGACCACCACGTGAGATGCGACTTGGCGACACGTGAAGATCCAGAGCAGACGAACGCAGAACCGCAGAAGAGGACCCAAGATACTTCGAGTGCCAATAAAGACGGTCAAACAAGAACCCCAAACTGAGACAAGAGGCTGGATGAAGAGGGTGAGCATGAGGGTGGTCCAGTAGAGGTGACAGCCACGACAAAGCCAGCGATACGAGATCAACACAGAGAGCGAGTGGCTGTCAATACAGGAGGTTAAGCGGTGTCCACTACACTTCCTGGAGAAGCTTTGCGTAGCAAGGGTATCAGCAGTACAGAGTGAGAGAACGGCACGGTACTTCCTGTGATCACCAGTTTGTCATGATCTCACCGGCGATATGCTTCGACGGGTCTTGCTTCGACGGGTCTTGCTTCGACGGGTCTCCATTCACGTGTACCGCCTGACTCACGTGTACTGTCTTCACTGTACTGTCTTCACGTGTACTGCTCGACTTACGTGGAATGGTTGGATCTTCATCCAGACATTGCTCACGTTCTTTAGTCACATTCTCAGTCACAACCCTCTGAACTTCGTTCCTTGCTTCACTCTTCTCGTTTATCTCATCTTTTGTATTTCACCTGTATTTACCTCCAACTTCGAATCGCACAAATTTTTACGCGACATGGCAGCTCCTCTTCCAGACATGTCCAACGCCATCGTGGCGCAGGACGAGATGGGCCGTCCCTTCATCATTGTCAGAGACCAGGGAAAGAAACAGAGAAAGCACGGGCTCGAAGCCACCAAGTCCCACATCTTGGCCGCGAGATCGGTGGCCTCCATCATCAAGACGTCGCTCGGGCCTCGTGGAATGGACAAGATCCTCATCAGTCAGGACGGCGACATCACCATCACCAACGACGGCGCCACCATCTTGTCGAAGATGGAAGTCGACAACGAAATTGCCAAGTTGCTTGTGCAGTTGTCGCGGTCCCAGGACGACGAGATTGGTGACGGCACCACCGGCGTGGTGGTGTTGGCGGGAGCATTGTTGGACCAGGCGTTGGAGCTCATAGAAAAGGGCATCCACCCCATCAAGATTGCCAACGGGTTCGACGAGGCTTGCAAGATTGCCGTGGCCCAGCTCGACGCCGTGGCCGACGAAATCAACATTTCCACCGAGCTGAGTGACCTGAACTTGTTGAAGGCGGCCAAGACGTCGTTGGGGTCCAAGATCGTGTCCAAGGCGCACGACCACTTTGCCCAGATGGCGGTGGACGCGGTGTTGGCGGTGGCGGACTTTGAGCGGAAGGACGTTGACTTTGAGCTCATCAAAATGGAAAAGAAGGTGGGTGGCTCCGTCGAGGACTCCCAGCTCATCAAGGGTGTGCTTTTAGACAAGGACTTCTCGCACCCCCAGATGCCCAAGCACATCACAAATTGCAAGATTGCCATCTTGACGTGTCCCTTTGAGCCGCCAAAACCCAAGACCAAGCACAAGTTGGATATCTCCACCGTCGACGAATTTAAAGCATTGCAAGAGTACGAACAAAAGAAGTTCCAGGAGATGATTGACCTCGTCAAGGCGTCTGGTGCCAACGTCGTCGCGTGTCAGTGGGGCTTCGACGACGAGGCCAACCACTTGCTCATGGCCAACGACCTCAATGCCATCCGATGGGTCGGTGGACTGGAGCTCGAACTTCTCGCCATCGCCACCAACGGACGCATTGTGCCTCGATTCGAGGATTTGACCCCAGATAAACTTGGTCACGCCGGCACCATCCGCGAGCTCGAGTTCGGCACCACCCGCGACCGCATGTTGGTGGTGGAGGACTGCTCCAACTCCAAGGCCGTCACGTGCTTCATCCGCGGGTCCAACGACATGATTGCCGACGAGGGGGTGCGTGCGCTCCACGACTCCATCTGTGTTGTGCGTAACCTTGTGCGAGACTCGCGGGTTGTGTACGGTGGAGGAGCCGCCGAGCTCACGTGCTCGTTGGCGGTGGCGGATGCCGCCGACAAGCAAACGGGCATTGACCAGTATGCATTCCGGGCGTTCGCCAGTGCCTTGGATACCATCCCCATGACGTTGGCGGAGAACTCGGGGCTTGATCCCATCGAGACGCTCTCGTCGCTCAAGGCCAAGCAGGTGAACGAGGCCAGTTCGCACCTCGGGGTGGACTGTCTTGGCAAGGGCACCAACGACATGCGCGAGTTGTTTGTCATTGATCCATTGATTGGTAAGAAGCAACAGTTGTTGTTGGCTACGCAATTGACCCGGATGATTCTCAAGATCAACGATGTGATTATCTCGGGCAAGGATGAGTATTGAAAAGTGAGAGTAAATATTGGCTAAAGTAGAGTATTAGGAGCACAAGAAGTGAGTGAGAAAATTTGTGACTTTGGTGAGAATCGTGACAATTGTGCTAAACTAGACGACAATCAGTTGCAACACTGAATGACCATTAGACGACTACGAGCCCAGAATGACGTGTCAGAACAATAAAGTAATCAACTGATACCGATGAGTCACACGAGCTAAAGTTGGTCGATACTGGAACGACAAATTCTCATCCCACCACGCGAGTGCACACCCAATAGCACCACTGTGCAATGCCGTTAGCTGATGGCTTCATACATGGTGTAGGCCTACATGGATAGGCATGTAGTGGTCTAGCACCCAGGCTGGCGACCGACTTTCAAGACTTCAGGCTATGCGCGAAAAACACTCCTTAAAATGGCTAGCATGGGAACACCCGCCGTGGTCATGGACAACGGAACCGGGCTCACCAAGCTCGGGTTCGCAGGAAACGACTCTCCCTCGTTTGTTTTCCCCACCGCCATTGCCACGCTGTCGGCGTCGAGCAAAAGCAAGAGCACCAAGGCGTCACTGTTGAGTGCCAAACGCGGCACCGAGGACCTTGATTTCTTCATTGGCGACGAGGCATTGAGTGCCGCCAATGGCCCCAACTACAACCTCTCATATCCCATTAGACATGGACAGATTGAGGACTGGGATCACATGGAGCGGTTCTGGGAAAACTCCATCTTCAAGTACCTCCGGTGCGAGCCCGAAGACCACTACTTCTTGCTCACCGAGCCGCCGTTGAACCCCCCTGAAAACCGAGAGCTGACGGCGGAGATCATGTTTGAGTCCTTCAACTGTGCTGGGTTGTACATTGCTGTGCAGGCGGTGTTGGCGTTGGCGGCGTCGTGGACGTCGTCCAAGGTCCAGGACCGCTCGTTGACGGGAACTGTGATTGACTCGGGTGACGGCGTGACGCACGTGATCCCCGTGGCGGAAGGGTATGTCATTGGCACCGCCATCAAGAACATTCCCTTGGCCGGGCGGGACATCACGTTGTTTATCCAGTCATTGTTGAGAGACCGTGGCGAGACCAACACCTCGTTGCAGACGGCAGAAAAAATCAAGCAGGACTTTTGTTACGTGTGTCCCGACATTGTCAAGGAGTTCAAGAAGTTTGACCAGTATCCCCAGGAAAAGTTTGCCCAGTACATTGTGGAGTACACCGACAAGAACAAGCGCGATGTGGTGGATGTCGGGTACGAGCGGTTCCTTGCGCCGGAGATCTTCTTCAACCCGGAGATTTGTTCGCTGGACTACTTGACGCCCTTGCCCAACGTGGTGGACCTGGTGATCCAACTGTCCCCCATTGACGTGAGAAAGAAGCTCTACAAAAACATTGTGTTGTCGGGAGGATCCACCATGTTCAAGGATTTCGGCAGAAGATTGCAGCGGGACTTGAAGACGTTGGTGAATGAGCGGGTGGAGCTTTCCGAACGGCTTAGCGGCGTCAAGAGTTCCGGCGTGGATGTACAGGTGATTTCCCACAAGAGACAGCGCAATGCGGTGTGGTTTGGCGGCTCGCTTTTGGCCCAGACGGCAGAGTTCAAGAGCTACTGTCACACGAAGCAGGACTACGATGAGTACGGGCCCAGCATTGTTCGGAACTTTTCGTTGTTCTCTGTGCCATAGAAGGCTCTCTGTTCCATAAAAATAGTAACAAGTATGCTAAATTGCCAAAGTCTCTTTTGTTATCTGTTCGGGTGGTGTCGATTTGGTGCGCCCTTTGCACTAAATAGCGTGCGATCATGTCCCAAGTCGTCGAAGGCATGTCGCTCATCCAAATCAAAAAAGGCCTTCGATCCAAGAAGGAGGACGAGCGCAACCAGTCGGCGTTCGAGCTCCGCAACTACCTTGAAAGCATTGCCCGCGACCTTCCCCCCGAACAATTCAATCGTTACAACAGTGACGTCAAGCTCACCATCCGAGAGCTTCTCGGCAGCAAGGACCTGGCCGAGGTGTTGGGCGGCATCCTGGCGCTCAACTGGCTCATCGACTTGGACGTGGGCATCGGCGAGGACAACACCAAAACCGTCCGCTTCACCAACTACCTTTCTCACTTGATTGTCAGCAACGACCTCGTCATCATGCGCCAGGCCATCAATACCCTCGGCAAGTTGGCCATCCCCGGCGGCCCGTCCACGGGGGACTTTGTGGACGCGCAAGCCAAGAAGGCCATCGAGTGGCTCCAGAGCGACTCCAAACAACACGAAAACCGCCGCCACGCCGCCATTCTTCTCGTCACGACGCTCGCCAACAACGCCGCTCTGCTCTTGTACCCCTTCATCCCGCAAATCTTCGAGTACGTGTGGATCCCCCTCCGAGATTCCAAGTTGGTGATGCGGGACGATGCCGCGGTGGCTCTTCACAAGTGCTTGGATATCCTCCACCACCGCGATGTGACCCAGTGCCGCTTCTGGATCAAGAGCTTTGTCGAGAGTGCGTCGAGAATCCTCAACGACTCCACCGGCACAAAAAACGACTATCTATTGGCCAGCTCCACCCAGCTGAACGAGGCCGTCCACGGCGCCCTCATGGTGTACCGAGAGGTGGTGCGCTACTACAACGACCCGCTCGTCGTGCTGAAGTTCGAGCTCATCTACGAAAACACCTACCGGTACAAAAACCACCGCCTCCAGATTGTTAAGCAGGAGCTCTCCAACATCTTCCCCCTCCTCTGCCGCGTGGCGCCCGACCTCTTTGTCGAGAAGTTTCTCCACAAGACACTCTACTACTACTTGTCACAGCTCAAAAAGTACAAATCCCAGCATTCGGAGGCGGCCAACGCCGAAAAGAGCGCCATTTTCAGGAGCACGGGCCTCATTGCGTTGGAGGTGGGCAACCACATGGCCACGTACCTCGATGCCATTCTCGACAACATCCGCGACGGCCTTTCGTACCCGTCCAACTCGAGCGTGCACCTGATTCTCTCCAGTGCCGTCCTGGCCAACGGCACCCCCGACCCGTCGTCGCTCAACTCCATCCCCACCTCGACAGCATCGTCGTCCAAGCACCGCGCTCTGCGCAAGGACACCGAGCCCGCCATCTTCGACTGTATTGGCAAGCTCTCCACCGCGGTGGGCCCGGCGCTCACCAAGCACCTCCAGCGAGACATCCTTGACATGATGTTCACCAACTGCTCGCTCTCCATCCACATGCAAGAGGTGCTCCAAACGCTTCTCACCAACATCCCCACCCTCACCGACCTCATCAACACCAAGCTCCTCAACCTCCTCAGCTTGGTGCTCTCGGGCAAAACGTTCCAGCCTCCGGGCTCGCCCTACGGCTCCATCAGAATCAACGAGAGTCTCGCCCGTGACTATCGGCTTGTCATGATTAGCAGAGACACCGGGCTCAGCATCAACGCCATCTCGTCGTCCGACGCCTACGACGCCTACGACTCGCAGATCCTCATCCAGGCACTCGAGATGCTTGCGGCGTTCGAGTTTGAAAACTACCAGCTCAACGAGTTTGTCCGGTACTGCACAATCACCTTTCTCGAGCACCAGAACCCCAAGGTGCGGCTTCTGGCGACGCAAACGTCGTGTGCCATCTTTGTCAAGGATCCCATCTGCCACCAGACGTCGGTGAATGCCCTCAATGCGGTCAACGAAGTTCTCGATAAGTTGCTTTCGATTGCAACCACCGACCACGTCCCGGAAATTCGTCTCGAAGGCTTGCACTGTCTCAACAACGGCCACTTTGACCACCAGCTCTCGCAAGCCGAGAACGTGCGGCTCCTCTTCATTGCCCTCAATGACGAGATCTTCAGCGTGCGCAAGGTGGCCATTGCCATCTTGGGCCGCCTTTCCTCCATTAACCCCGCGTACATTGTGCCATCGCTCCGCAAGACGCTCATCCAGCTTCTCTCCAAACTCGAGTACGCCAACACCTCTCGCAAGAAGGAGGAAAGCGCCACCCTTCTTGCGCTCCTCATCGCCAACTCGAAGGAACTCACCCGTCCATACGTCAAGCCCATCGTCGAGACCCTCTTGCCCAAGGCAAAGGACTCGTCGTCGTTGGTGGCGTCCAGTGCCATCGAGTGTCTTGGCCAGTTGGCCTTGGTCGGTGGAGAAGACATCAAACCGTTCATCCCCAACCTCATGCCCCTCATTCTCGATACCTTCCAGGACCAGAGCTCGTCCTTCAAGCGGGACGCCGCGTTGCGCACGCTCGGCCAGATTGCCAGCTCGTCGAGCTATGTCATCCAGCCGTTGCTTGACTACCCCCAGCTTCTTGGCATGTTGGTGAACATCCTCAAGCTGGAGTCGTCGCCCACCATTCGTCGCGAAACAGTGCGTCTTCTTGGTATACTCGGTGCTCTCGACCCGTACAAGCACCGCGAGGTGGAGCAAACCAGCAAGAGCGTCATCCCGGCCGAGCAGAATGCTCCCCCAGTGGACGTGGCCCTCCTCATGCAGGGCATGTCGCCGTCCAATGACGAGTACTACCCGACGGTGGCCATCAACAACCTCATGAAGATCTTGAAGGACCCCTCGCTCCTGGCCCACCACAGTAAGGTGATCCAGGCCATCATGTATATCTTCCAGACCCTCGGGCTTCGCTGCGTGCTGTTTCTCCCCCAAATCATCCCGGGCATCATCAATGTGATGCACACGGGCCCGCCAAGTATGCTCAACTTTTATTTCCAGCAGTTGGGGGCACTCATCTTGATTGTCAAGCAACACATTCGCCCGTTCCTTTCGGACATTTTCGAGGTGATTCGGGAGTTCTTCCACCTGGCGCAGGTCATCACCGAGGTGATTATCATTAATCTCGTGCAATCGATCTCCAAGGCGCTCGAGGGCGAGTTCAAACTCTACTTCCCCGATGTTCTCCCTCTCTTCCTTGAGGCGTTAGAGGACGACAAGTCGGAAAAGAGAGAACCCAGTTTGCATGTGCTCAACAGCTTTGTTGTGTTTGGGCGCAACATCGAGGAGTACGTGCACATCATTGTGCCCAACATCGCCAAGTTGTTTGAGGCACCCGGCCCCGTGCGGCTACGCGTGGCGGCCATCGAGAACATTGGCCGATTGTCCAAGAACGTGCCGTTGAATGATATGGCGCTGCGGATCATCCACCCGCTTCTCCGAGTTCTATGTGAAGACAACGACGCCATCAGGAGCGCCGCCATGAACACCTTGAGTTATCTTGTGGTGCTGATGGGCACCGAGTTCAGTGTTTTTGTGCCGGTGATCAAGAAAGTGCTCGTTCAGCAAAAGATCCACTCGTCCACGTTTGAACACCTTGTGGCCAAGCTCCTTCTGGGCGACTCGCTCCCCACCCACTTGTCCATATACAAGGACCACGACGTCACCACCAACTACTTTGACATTGCTGACGTGGACCTCCCGTCCAAGAAGCTCCCGGTCAACCAAAACGCACTCAAGGCGTCGTGGGACGCCAAGCTGCGCCGGTCCAAGGAGGACTGGCAGGAGTGGATCTCGCGGCTCTCCATCGAGCTCATTCGCCAGAGCCCGTCCCATGCGGTAAGAGCATGCTTGGGTCTTGCGTCGGACTATCCTCCCCTCGCCAAGGACCTCTTCAACGCATCGTTTGCCAGCTGCTGGAGTGAGCTCTACTCGCAGCACCAGGAGGACCTCGTCGAGTCGTTGTGCATTGCGCTTTCATCGGCAGCCAACCCTCCCGAGATCCACCAGATTCTTTTGAATCTTGCCGAGTTCATGGAGCACGACGACAAGCCGTTGCCGATTTCGATTGCCCGCCTCGGTCAGTTTGCCCAGAGGTGCCATGCCTACGCCAAGGCGCTTCACTACAAGGAACTCGAGTTCTACGAAGAACCCACCACCCAAACCATCGAGTCCCTCATCTCCATCAACAACCAGCTCCAGCAGCGCGACGCGGCCGTGGGTATCCTCAAACACGCACAGCTCCACCACGATCTACCTCTCAAGGAGACATGGCACGAAAAGCTCCAGCGCTGGGACGACGCCCTTCGTGTGTACAACGAGCGCGAGAAGCTCGAGCCCGACAACATGGAGGTGGTGATGGGCAAGATGCGGTGTTTGCATGCGCTCGGCGAGTGGGAGCAACTCTCGGAACTTGCCCAGCGCAAGTGGGCCGATGCCTCGCCCGACACCAAGCGGGCGGTTGCTCCGCTTGCAGCGGCCGCGGCGTGGGGCTTGGGCCAGTGGGACCGCATGGCGGCGTGTGTGGACGTGATGAAGACCGAACTGCCCGACCGGTCCTTCTTCAACGCGGTATTGAGTCTTCACCGTAACAACTTCGAGGAGGCCAGCAACAGCATCTTGCGGGCGAGAGACCTTCTTGTTACCGAGATCACTGCCTTGGTGAGTGAGAGTTACAACCGTGCGTACGGCGTGGTGGTAAGGGTGCAGATGTTGGCCGAGCTCGAGGAGATCATCAAGTACAAGTGTCTTCCACAAGGCGGCGAGAAGCGGGCCATCATGCGTAAAACGTGGAACACCCGGTTGCTCGGGTGCCAGCGGAACGTGGACATCTGGCAGCGCATGCTCAAGGTGCGGGCGCTTGTCATCAAGCCAAAGCAGGATATGGAGATGTGGATCAAGTTCGCCAACTTGTGCCGCAAGTCGGGCCGGCTCAACCTCGCCGAGAACTCGCTCAACTTCTTGTTGGAGGAGGGGCTGCCCGAAAACCCCTCCCGGGCCCCGCCGCAGGTGGTGTATGCGCAGCTCAAGTACATGTGGGCCAAGGGCCAACGCAAGGAGGCGTTGCGGCACCTTGTGGACTTCACTACGCGCATGTCGCAGGACTTGGGCCTCAACCCCAACGACCTCATTACCCAGCCCCTCCCATCAGAGGGCCCCGGTATTCCCAAGCACGTTGAAGAGTACACCAAGCTCCTTGCGCGGTGTTTCCTCAAGCAGGGCGAGTGGCAGATTGCCCTCAACAACAACTGGAGGTCCGACACCTCGGAGATCATTCTCGGCGCGTACTTGCTCGCAACCCACTTTGACGACAAGTGGTACAAGGCATGGCACAACTGGGCGCTCGCCAACTTTGAGGTGATTCAGATGTACAACGATACCAAGGAGGAGGTGGTGGAGAACGGCAAGTCCCATGGCTCGGAGGCCCAGATCACCGACATCCCCATGGAGGCGGTGCAGCGGCACGTTGTTCCCTCCATCAAGGGTTTCTTCCACCTGATTGCGCTCTCGCGGTCCAACTCGCTTCAGGACACCCTTCGGTTGCTCACGCTCTGGTTCAAGTTCGGAGGCATTGCCGAGGCCGCGCTGGCCATGACCGAGGGTTTCAACATGGTCAAGATCGACAATTGGCTCGAGGTGGTGCCGCAGCTCATCTCGCGCATTCACCAACCCAACCAGGTGGTGTCGCGGGCGTTGGTCGGGTTGTTGTCTGACTTGGGGAAGGCCCATCCGCAAGCATTAGTGTACCCACTTGCCGTGGCGGTGACGTCGGAGTCGGTGAACCGCCAGCGGGCAGCCATGTCCATCATCGACAAAATGCGCATGCACTCGCCGCAGCTCGTGGACCAGAGTGAGCTTGTGGCGCACGAGCTCATCCGCGTGGCGGTGCTCTGGCACGAGCAGTGGTACGAGGGGCTCGAGGATGCGTCGAGACTCTACTATGGCGAGCACAACACCGACAAGATGTTCGAGGTGTTGGCGCCGCTCCACGACATGCTCCGCAAGGGCCCCGAAACCATGCGGGAGGCGTCGTTCAACAACGCGTTTGGGCGCGAGTTGGCCGACGCCTACGAGTGGGTGTTGAACTTCCGCCGGACCAAGGACACCTCCAACCTCGACCACGCATGGGAAATTTATTACAACGTGTTCCGTCGCATCAGCAGACAGCTCCCCACCCTCCAGAGCCTCGAGCTCCAGTACGTGTCGCCAAAGTTGGAGGACGCCCAGAACCTTGAGCTTGCCGTCCCCGGCACCTACCAGCCCGGCAAGCCCATCACGCGCATCACCAAGTTCGAGCCCACCATCTCCGTCATCTCGTCCAAGCAGCGTCCGAGAAAGGTGTCGTGTCGTGGTAGCGACGGTAAGGACTACCAGTACGCTCTCAAGGGCCACGAGGATATCCGGCAAGATGATCTTGTCATGCAGTTGTTTGGCCTTGTCAACACCCTTTTGGTCAACGACACCGAGTGTTTCAAGCGGCATCTCGATATCCAGCGGTACCCTGCCATTCCGCTTTCGCCCAAGGTGGGTCTTTTAGGCTGGGTGCCCAACAGCGACACATTCCATGTGCTCATTCGTGAATACCGGGAGAGTCGCAAGATTCTTCTTAACATTGAGCACCGCATCATGATGCAAATGGCCCCCGACTACGACAGTCTCACCCTTCTTCAGAAGGTGGAGGTATTTACCGGAGCCTTGGACAACACCCGCGGCCAGGATCTCTACAAGGTGCTCTGGCTCAAGAGCAAGTCGTCGGAGGCCTGGCTCGACCGCAGAACCACCTACACGCGCTCGCTTGCAGTGATGTCGATGGTGGGGTACATACTTGGAGTGGGCGACCGCCATCCCTCGAACCTCATGCTCGACCGCATCACCGGCAAGGTGATCCACATTGACTTTGGCGATTGTTTCGAGGCGGCCATTCTTCGCGAGAAGTATCCCGAGAAAGTGCCCTTCCGTCTCACCCGGATGCTCAACTACGCCATGGAGGTCAGTGGGATCGAGGGCTCCTTCCGCATCACCTGTGAGCACGTCATGCGGGTGTTGCGTGACAACAAGGAGTCCTTGATGGCCATCTTGGAGGCGTTCGCGTACGATCCCTTGATCAACTGGGGGTTCGACTTCCCCACGCGGGCCATTGCCGAAGCCACGGGGATCCAGGTGCCCCATGTCAACACCGCCGAGTTGCTTCGCCGCGGCCAGATTGACGAGCAGGAGGCCCACCGGCTTGCCAAGCAGAACGAGCTCGAGATCCGTAATGCCCGTGCGGCCTTGGTGCTCAAGCGCATCACCGACAAGCTCACGGGTAACGACATCAAGCGGTTGCGTGGGTTGGACATCCCGACCCAGGTGGACAAGCTCATCCAGCAGGCCACCTCGGTGGAGAACTTGTGTCAGCACTACATCGGGTGGTGTTCCTTCTGGTGAGGAAGCATTGGATCAAACGTATATATGTACTGTACATTGAGGCATTACCCTAATCTTGTTCATAACTTCACGAAGTGAAGTTATGAGAGCATCTATGCAATCTTCTTGGAGGCGTTGGTGAACCCCACTCCCTTAATGGTCACCGTCAAGAAGTCATCGTCGTCCTCCTTGATGAACGCCTCCGTTCCAAACACCTCCTTGATATCTCGAAGATGGTGCACCACCAGCTCGTCCAACTGGTCCTTGTGAATTTTGAAGCGCCCCACGTCCTCCTTTCCAATGGTCATGTATGCAAGCACCAAAGGAATCTGACACCGCCCCACGACTCCGCATCTCGTCAACTCATCGAGAAGCTGGTAGGCGACAAGCTCGCCCAAGTCCTCGGGGAGGGTGGCTGCACCTCCCACCCCCTCGGCCACCACCCGCCAGCCACGCTTGGACTCGGCCACGAGCGTGGTGCCGAACCCAGGCGACTTGCCGGCGTTGTCGCCTCTCCACATATCGGCGTCGATCTTGACCTCGACCCCCGTGGGCTTCAAAGCCTTTCTTGCTCCGTCAATAACTCTATTGGCAACGGAGGGAGACACACGAGTACAGTACGACAAGCCACGGATTGTAGAGAACTTGGGCACCTCGATGGCATGGATGGTGAGCGGCTGCGGAATCAACGAGTTACAGAGAAGGTGCACTTCTCCTCCACCAAGTGGGGGAGAGCCTCGTTTGAGGATGTGGAGCGACACCTCCCGCACGCCAAACTTCTCCATTACGGGCAAGAGGCCCCACTTGATGGCGTCGACTCCGGCGTCCTTGGAGTCCGCGGCAGTCAAGCCCTTGAACACGATGGAAAACTTCTTCTTGGAAAATGGTGCGAGGTAGAGCATCGGCTCGACAAAGTACCCGATGGGTTTGCTCAACGGACAGTTGTGGGTCAACTGGCCGCCGACAATGATGCCCGGGCGGTAGATGACGGTGGTACCGGTGTAGGAGATTTCAATGTGCGAGCCGTTGGTGACGGCCTCGAGGAGCCGGAGAAACGACACCTCGTGGTCCTTGAGACCGGGGTTCACGTCGTTGGATCTGATCTTCGAGATCTTGATGGGCTTGCCGGCAAGCGTGGCAAGCACGAGCCGGCGTCGGAAGTTGCGGTGGCCCTCGAAGTTGGTGGTCATTGCGATGAGCAAAATCGTGCGAACCGTGAGATGAGAGGTGATGAAGAGAAAATTGATGAAGCGGCCCAGGCAACGGGTGTCGGACTGCTATGACCAGTCTAGCAATGATCTCTTGGTGGACTAAAGTGAGTTCAGAAAAAGAGAGGAGGTGAAGGCTTCCTAGTGGAGGTTGATTAGTATGGAGACTGAAGTATCAGCGAGGAGAGTAAGAAAGAGTAGAGCGAGATGGCACACAGAGGTACACCATCGCCAGCTTTGTTGGAATCCGAAAGGGTCAAGATATGTATCTGTGGCAATCACCACGCCAAGTCATCTGTTGGCCACGAAGTAGGCAGGTCACATTTGTGTCTTCGCCGTACGAAATGTCGATAGGGTTGGGTGTGGGGCCATTGCAAAGTGACCTGGGTGTATTAATGCCCTCAAACAAGGTGACCAAAAAACTCATTTACTCTCCTTCTGCATTCACCCGAGAAAACTAGCCATAGCTTTGAGATGTGACCGATGCAGTGATACAAATGATGTTCCCTACTTGCTGCAGCTGTTTTTATGCTGTAATTGATGGTCCGGGGTGTTGGGGAGTTTTTGGTGCACCGGTTTTTTTTCTCACAACATGTCCAAACGACCTGCGGACGGCGACGTTCCCGGCGCCAAGCGGGTGCACGGCGATAACGTGGACGGCTTGTTCGATCCTCTTCCCTTCGAGTTGGAGGACTCGCTGTTGGATGTTCCCGGCCAACTTCCCGATGACGACGAGGAGTACGACCCCGTCGTGAGACGGTCGCCGGTCAAGCGGCGAACCATCCCCAGCGCCCCCGCCCCCAAGAAAGTCGAGAACAAAGCAGCAGAAGACCCGCTGAAACTCAACGATGCATTGGCCGCCGCCGGAGTGGATATTGCCAAGGAGGAAGAGCTCCTCACCCTACACAGACCCATCAACAACACATCCATGGCGCAGCAGCTGAGCCAGCGGTACCGACAGCTGGGCGGGTTCCTTTACCCGTACCATGTGTCTCAATTTATGAGCCGGGTGGCTCGAGATAATGGAATCGTGCAGAACTTCTCGCAGGAAACGGAGCTCTTGGACCTCATGTCATCGGCGTGCCACCACTGGTTGCTGACGCTCATTACAAAGACGGTGTTGTTGTCTCGACACCGGCGCCGGGGCATTCCCAACATTAACAAAAAGGACAAGAAGGCGGCCATGCTCGCCCGCCTGGAGCTTTCGAAAGAATTGCGCAACCTCGCCGCCAAACAAAAAGAACAGGAAGAGAAGCGAGTCACCAAGCGCATGCTTCTTGGCCTTGAAAAGTCGGACGGCCTGGATGGCGCCAAGGCCGGCGCGGACGAGACGCTCCACCGGGCCACCAACTCCACCGCGGCGTTGATGACGTCCGCCCGCAAAAAGTACTCGTGGATGACCAGCACCGGCGGCGCCTCCAGTGCCATTGCCCACGACGACGGCAAGAGCAAGCAGAGCTCCATACTCTCGGCGCGTGGCGACAACGGGTTGCGGTTCCGCGAGATCCGCGCCTTCAACTCCATCACCATGAAGGACTTCCTTGCCGTGATTGAGGACGAACGCATGGGCGTGGAGAAGGCCATCATCAAGGGCTACGCCAAGTTGAAGGACTAGTGTATATTATGTAACATAACCCCATCGCGCGGATCGCGCGTAAACAAACATCATGGACTTCTCGCTCTCTTCCTACTTCAACAGCTTTGATGCTGATAAGGAGTACGGAATAGAGGGGGATAATGTGGAGGCAAGAATCGAGAACATCACCTCGGCCCTCGCCCAAAACCCCGACGTTGTCGCCACCAACGACGAGCTCCTAGAAGACATCATTGATTTGACCCACGGGTTCCTCAAACTCGACCAGAACCACCAGAAACAGCTCGCTTACCTCATTCCGTCGTCCATGGGTGCCGTGGCGCAACACATCCACCACAGCATCGAGGCCGGCGACTTTGTCGACTCCGTTGACCACTTCAAGGCGGTGTTGGAGCGCTACGGGTACCTCACGTACGTGCTTTTGGTGTACCTTTCCAAGGAGGACTATGCCCTGGGCAAGAGCAAGAACAACGCCAAGTGGAAGGCCAACTGTGTCCAGGTGGAAGACGCGTTGGTGGCCATCAACGAGGTGCTCAAAATCAAGCTCCAGCTGGTGTTTGTCACCACGCCCGAAAAGAATGCGTTTTTGGAGTTGTTCATGAGACCCACGTTCCGTCTCACAGAGATGCCGGAGCGCGTCAAGGTGGCGCTGATCCGAATGTACATCTTCAAGAACGTGGCCCTCGCGGCCAAGAACCATGGCATCGGCACCATCATCAAGAGCTCCATCATCCAGGCATTGACCTACTACGTGCACCTCTCGCCGTTCATGGCGGAGCTCCTCAACGTGGTGTCCACGCAGTACGGCTACTCGAACCTCACCGAGGAAGTGCTCCGAGAAATCGCCCAGCTTGAGTTCAACTCCAACGACACCAACGGGCCCAAGAGTGTGTCTGAGTTCTTGGTGAGGCTTTCCGAGCACAACCCGCGGCTGATTCTCAAGCAAATGTCTTCGTTTGTCCAGCTTCTCGACAACAGCAACCAGGCGCTCCGGTGCTCGGTGGTGGAAACGTGTGGTAACATTGTGGTGGATATCATCAAGAGCGAAGGCCTTGACGATGCCAACGAGCATTCCTCCAATACCGCCCAGCAAATCAACAGTCTACTCAATCTTTTACAAGAGCGGGTGCTTGACCAGAACCCCTATGTCCGGACAAAAGCGTTCCAGGCCATGATCAAGGTGTGTTCGCTCCCCGTGAAGATTCCCCAGCGGCGGCTACAAATGATGAAGTTGGCGGTAAGGTCGCTCGATGACAAGTCGACGTTGGTGCGGCGTAATGCGGTCAAGCTCATGTGCAAGTTGATCTTGTCGCATCCATTTTCGACCGCCCACGGGACGCAGCTCAAGTATGATTTTTGGAAGGAGAAGCTCGACGAGGCGGAGGCGGAACTTGAGAAGTTGCTTCCTGTTCAGGTGAAGAAGACCGAAAAGGAGGAGGAAGATGAGGAGGACATGGATGTTGACAGGGACGAGAAAGATGACGATGCCAATGATGACGACGACGATATTGACGGACACGATTCGTTCGAACAGAGCATACTTGAAGGGGCCATTCCCGACACCAATGTGCTTGTCAAAGCCAAACTCACCGTGCAATACTACCTGGACGCCGTCGAGTTCATCGAGGTGGTGCAGCAAGGCACCGACGTGGCGTCGCGCCTCCTCTTTTCCAAGAACCGAAACGAAGTCCTTGAAAGCATGGACTTTCTTGTGCTTGCCGACGCGTACGGCATCCAGAACGCCGGCGAGGGCATCCGCAAAATGCTCCACTTGGTGTGGATGAAGGGCTCTTCTGACGAGGGCAAGTCCATTGCCGCCCATCTCATCGACTGCTACAAGGACTTGTTCTTAACGGCGCCCTCTGGGTCCAGCACCACGCAGGCCGCGGCGCTCATTGCCAAGAATCTCATTGGGTTGACGGACGAGGCGTCGATCGCCGACCTTGCGTCGCTCGAGAAGCTCTTGTGTTTGATGTACGACGACAATCTCATCAACCACGAGATCATCAACGTGCTCTGGCAAATCTACGGGTTTGCGGAAAACAACTCCACCGACAGAAGGCAGTCGCACGGCGCCATCATGCTTCTTGGCATGCTTGCGCTAGCCGACCACCACATTGTGGTGAAAGGGCTAGACATGATCTTGAAGATCGGGTTGGGCGAGGTGGGCCAGGCCGACTTGCCTCTCTGTAAGTATTCGTGTCTTGCCCTTCAGCGCGTTGTTCCCGTGAAGGTGACCACCAACTACGCCATTCCTCGAGAGGACGACACCATTGCCAGTCTCAAGACGCTCCTTCTAGGGTACAACGGCTCCCCCGAGTGGTACACGGTGGCCGAGCAGGCCATTGGCGCCGTGTACAAGATCTCGGCGCGTCCCGACGAGATCTGCTCTGATATCATCAAACAAAAGACCCGCCTTGTGTTTGGCGAGCAGCGGCCCGGCGAGCTGGAGATTGCGTCGCTCTCGCAGCTCTTGTTTGTTGTGGGCCATGTGGCCATCAAGACCATTGTGCATTTGGAGCAACTCGAGAACCAGTTCAAGAAGAAGAAGCATGCGGCCGAGGGGTCGAAGAAGAAGGACGCCGACGACAACGAGCTCGAGATGATTGGGGGAACGTCCGAGGACGACTTCACCGACGCGGTCATCTACATCAAGGAACGCGAGCTTCTCTATGGCGAAGGGGCTCTTCTCGGGCGGTTCGGGCCCTTGGTCAAGGAGGTGTGTTCCAACAACAAAAACTACGACAACGAGGTGCTCCAGCGGTCGGCAGTGCTCTGCATGACCAAGCTCATGTGTGTTTCGTCCAAGTACTGTGAGGACAATCTCCCGCTATTAATCACCATCATGGAGAAATCGCCCGATCCCATTATTCGGTGCAACTGCGTGCTTGGGCTCGGAGACATGGCGGTGTGCTTCAACAACTTGGTGGACGAAAACACCGACTTTCTCTATCGCCGTCTCACCGACGACAACATCATGGTGCAGCGCACGTGTCTCATGACGGTGACCTTCCTTATTCTTGCCGGCCAAGTTAAGGTCAAGGGCCAGCTCAGTTCCATGGCCAAGTGCTTGGAGAACGAGGACCAGGGCATCAGCGACATGTGCAAGTTGTTCTTCACCGAGCTCGCAACCAAGGACAACGCCATCTACAACGGGTTCATCGACATCTTCTCGGGCTTGTCCAACGACAAGTCGTTGTCGAAGGACGCGATGAAGCGCATCGTCAAGTTCTTGGTGGGCTTCGTGGAGAAGGAAAAGCACCAGAAGCAGCTTGCCGACAAGTTGATGGTGCGGCTCGGCAAGACGCAGACCGAGGCCGAGTGGAACGACGTGGCGTTTGTGCTTCTGACCATTCCCTTCAAGAACGAGGCCATCACCCAGGCCCTCGAGGGCGGCTTCAAGCTAGTGTCCGCGAGACAATAGTACATAGAAGATAATACCCCAGTTTTCCAGTGCGCAAATCTTCGCACCATGATCCAGGAGCAACTCAGCTTGTGGGCCCACACCATTGGGCTCGACGAGGCCAACTTCAAGGTGCTCTTCTGCACGGTGTTGTCGTTCCCGTTCAGTGTCATCTTCAAGCGGCTTCCAGATTCCAACTACACCCTCAAGAACGTGTACATCATTGGCGTGGCCGCCTTCTACGTGTTTGGCATCCTCAACCTCGGGCGGGGTCTCTTCACGCTCCTCTACCTGTCGCTCGGATGCTACTTCATCACGCGGTACCTCCGCACGGCGCTGATGCCGTGGGTCAACTTCTTGTTTCTCATGCTGCACTTGTTCTACAGCCACATCCACACGCAATTCTTTGCCGTGTACGACCCCACCGTCATTGACATCACGGGGGCGCAGATGGTGCTTGTGATGAAACTCACCTCGTTTGGCTGGAGCGTCCACGACGCAAAACAGCCCGCGGACCTGTTGACCCCGTACGCCCGGTCTCGCGCCATCCGCAAGCACCCCAACTTGTTGCCGTACCTCGGGTACGTGTTCTTCTACGCGTCGTTGCTTACGGGACCCGCCTTTGACTATAGTGACTACGACAAGTTCATCCACTCGACATTGTTTGACGACGTGCCCTCGGACAAGCGCCCGGGCAAGGGCAAGCGGCGCATCCCCAAGAGCGGACGCGTGGCGGCGAAAAAGGTGCTTCAGGGCGTGCTCTGGGCCGCGGTGTTCTTCAAACTGCCGGAGTATGTTTCGCTCGACTACGTGACGCTGGGCCAGTTCTACGCCAATCACGGCTTGGTGTACCGCATCTTCTACTTTTGGGTGTTGGGGTTGGCCCACCGTCTCAAGTACTACACCATCTGGCTCATTGCCGAGGGCGCGTGTATTCTTTGTGGCATTGGCTATAATGGGTACGATGCCGAAACCGACTCGTTCCGCTGGAACAGAGTGCAGAACATCGACCCCTGGGCGTTCGAGACGGGTCAAAACGTCCACACGTGCTTGGAGGCGTGGAACATGAACACCAACAAGTGGTTGAAGAACTACGTGTACTTGCGAGTGGCCAAGAAGGGCAAGAAGCCCGGCTTCAAGAGCACCCTCTTCACCTTTGCCACCAGTGCGTTCTGGCACGGCACCAACCCCGGGTACTACCTCACGTTTGTCATGGGGGCGTTTCTCCAGACCATGGGCCGCATCTTCCGCCGCAACTTGCGTCCGATCTTTCTCCACGCCGACGGCAAGCCCAAGGCCAACAAGTGGGTCTACGATATTGTGTGCTACGTCACCACCCAGCTTGCGTTTGGCTTCATTGTGCAGCCGTTCGTCGTGCTTGAACTCCGCCAGTCGTTGTACGTGTGGCTGACGGTGTACTTCTATGTGCCGGTTGTGACGGTGATTACCCTTGGCCTCTTCAAAGGTCCCTATGCCAAGCAGGTGACGTCGTTCTTTGCGCAGTACCACGAGCGTCCCACTCCCAAGAACAAGTTGTCGCAGCAAGAGGTGGCCCTTGTCAAGAAGACGGCCGAGGAGCTTGTCAAACAAGACGCCCCATCGCTTGGCGTGCCCTCCATCGAGGCGCTCGAGGAGGCTTCCAAGGAGGAATTCGACGAAGACATGCTTGAGTTGAAGCAAGCATGGCAGCTGTTCCGGGGCCGGCGGGGGTCCATCAAGGACGACGACTTCGAGGGGCTCCGTGATGCCTACAACAACTTCACCACGGAAATCAACGACATCTTTGACCGGGCTAAGGCGTCAAAGAGAGATTAGTCTAGTGGCTGTCAGATCAACATTAATAGGGCCAGATCGGCCAGGGCTCGTACACCGCAACCATAAATAGCTGCGCGCAACCTCACCACCACCATGTTTCGCTTTGCCTCCAGACTGGGTCTCCGGGCCTTCTCCACCAGCCGACATGTGTTCCAGAAAGGCCCCACCGGGGTGGTTTTCATGAACATGGGCGGTCCCTCCAAAGTCAGCGAGACGTACGACTTTCTCTTCCGGTTATTCTCCGACGGAGACTTGATTCCCTTCGGCCCCTTCCAGAACATCTTGGCCAAGTTCATTGCCAAGCGCCGGACCCCCATGATCGAGAAGAACTACGAGGACATTGGCGGCGGGTCTCCAATCCGGTATTGGAGTGAGTACCAGGTGGAGAAGGTGTGCAAGATTCTCGACAAAACGAGTCCCGACACGGCCCCCCACAAGCCGTACGTGGCGTTCCGGTACGCCGCCCCTCTTACTGATGAAACGTTGAAGAAGATGCTCGACGATGGCATCACTCGGGCGGTGGCCTTCTCGCAGTACCCCCAGTACTCGTCCTCCACCACGGGCTCGTCCATGCACGAATTATACAGAAAGACCCTTGAATTGGACCCGGAGCGGTCGATCAAGTGGTCATTTATTGATCGGTGGCCCAGAAGCAAGGGTCTTATTGAGGCCCATGCGCAGAACATCACCGAGAAGATCAACGAGTTTCCCCCCGAGGACCGCGACGACGTGGTGGTGCTCTTCTCCGCCCACTCTCTTCCCATGGAGATTGTCAACCGAGGCGACTCGTATCCCTCGGAGGTGGCGGCTACAGTGTACGCTGTCATGGAGAGACTCAACTTCTCCAACCCGTACCGCTTGGTGTGGCAGTCGAAGGTCGGGCCCAAGCCCTGGTTGGGTGCACGGACGGCCCAGATCTTCGAGAAGCTCGAGAAGAACGAGTCCATCAAGGGCATTGTGCTTGTGCCCATTGCATTCACGTCTGACCACATTGAGACGCTCCACGAATTAGACATTGAGTTGAAGGAAGACTCAAAGTTTCCCCACAAGCTCAAGCGGTCGGAGTCTCTCAACGGTAGCGAGGTGTTTCTCGAAGGATTGGCCGACTTGGTGGCCGACCACCTCAAGTCGGGCGAAAAGTACTCCAAGCAGTTGGAGTTGGACGTGATCTTGGGTGCTCCTTACGCCACCGACACCTTCGAGCATCCCAGGGAGTTGTTCAAGTAACATGTATATAGCTATGAACTAGTCACTGTCGTCACTATCTGCGTCGGGGTCAAACAAATCGAGATCAAGCGCGGCGGGTGCCTTGGGGACGTCTTTAGGCGCTGGCGGCCTAGCCTTGGCCTCGACAGCGGGAGCTTTCTGCACCGGGGGCTCCGCCTCTGTCTCAGTCTTTTCTGTGTCAGTCTTATCTGTCTCCGTTCTCGCCATCTCAGTCTTATCCGAGCCAATCTCCTTCTCCTCATCCTTTTCTCCTAGCTCAGCTTGAATAATCTCATCTCCCTTGATCGTGGCCATCGCTAGGTTACCCCGGCGCAAGGCATCCTCTGCCGGCCAGATGTAGTTATTGGGATGCACCTGCAACGCCGTGCCAGCCGACGAGGTCGGAGCCTTGGTGAACTTGGCCAACTTGGACGCGTACTTGAGAGTTTCCTGGATATCTATCGGGGTCACGTCGTCGGTGCGCTTCTTTGCCGGAAGACGAGGCAATTCCTTTAGTTTTTGGCGGTGGCTGATGAGCTCCTTGAGAATGTGTTTGGCCTGGGTATCTAGTTCGTCCTTTTCGTGTTGTAGTTGAGCAATTTGTTTGCCGAGACGCTGGTGGGTTTGGAGCACGTCGATTTCGTGGGTGATGTCGTGGTTGATGGAAATGAGGCGCTCGACGAGCGGAGTCACGTCGTCGTCTTTGAACGACGATATCAGAACCGAGAGCTCGGCGAGCGTGGTTTCAAACTCGTTGACTCGCTGGGTGATGAGAAGGTCTTGGTCGGGTTTGGACACCATGGGGGAGTTTCTGTTTGGATTGAGCGACAGGGGCACGTAGCTGGCCGGAGTCGACGGGTCGCTTAGGCCAGCAAGGCGGTTGATCGACCCTACCCGACTGACGGGCACGCTTAGAAAAGAGTCGGACTTCTTCATGATGCGAACATGCGAAATCGCCTAGCTGCCTTTGACACCGACAGTGAGGATGAACTGACAGAGGGCAAGACAGTTGAGACGAAGGCAGCGCCAAAGAGGATGAGACCGGCTGAGGCGGGTCTCGGAAAACTACATCCAGAGCCTACTGCAGCTGCCCCAGACTATATGGAGTTTCCCGTCGACAAGGTCGAAAACCCCGACTTCGACCAGCGACTGCACGAGACACGAGACTCCGCTCTCCACACACCCATGGTGCTGAGCATTGGGCTCGCCATGATGCAGAAAATGGGGTTTCAACCAGGTCAGGCGCTTGGTAAGGGCGGCATCACCGAGCCCATCACGGTGAAGGTGAGGCACTCTCGGGCGGGTATTGGCGCCCCGGAGGCGAAGCCGCCAAAAGAGGTGGAGACCAACGTCGAGGAGTTCCGGGACCACCTCAAGCAGACGCTCACGGCGAAGAAAATCGCTGCGTTGGTACACAAGCTTCAGGCGGTGTGCTTTGAGCGAAGCGGGGACATGGACAAAGTGCTCAGTGGAGAGAAGGTGGAGGCGAACGAGATGTGGCAATCGTACGCCGAGATGTTTGTGGAGCGGCAGAAACCAAAGGGTCGGGCCCGACTATTTGGAGAGGATGAAGCACCTGATACTTCAAAAATAGTCAAGCAAAGAAGCTCAGAGGGCACCGCAGACGACCTTGCCGTGCTCTTGCTGTTTGTTCGGAAAGAGTATTTCTACTGTATATTTTGTGGGTGCACCTACTCAGACGCGGAGGACATGAAGGAGTGCCCTGGGCCTTACGAAGAGGACCATGAAAATAATGAATGATGATATAGATGAAAGTCACCAGCTTGAGAGAATGGCCTCGTGGGCCGCAAGTTCCTGTTTGAAGGCCTCATCAACCCCCAACACCGGCTTGGCTGGCACCGACTCATTCTCCTGGGCCCACTCCAAAGACACGCGAGAGTCGCAAATGGGCATCCCGCTGAGAAAGAGCATGGCCAGCTCGGCGTTCTGGCGGGCGTCAAAGTGCACGAGGAACCCCGGCCGCAGGCTGTGGACCACCACCTCGCCAAAGGCACAGAAGTAGCTGTGTATGTCATTCTCCAGCACTGTTCTGTGGGCGCCCACCACGCGGATGGTGCGGGCGTTGGGGTCGGTGTTGCGATTGAGCGGGGGCTGTTGCTGAGGCACCGCCACATGGGCCCACGCTGCTTTTGTCGGATGGGTCGAGGCATCGTTGCCCCCGACGTTGCCCACACGAATGGGTTTGCCGCCAATAAGCTGGCCGTTCATTTCTTTGAGTGCACGCAGGTGGGATTCGGCGCTGGCGAACTTGACGAACCCGAATCCCTTCAGCGCCCTTGTTTGTGGGTTGGTCATGACCTTGGCCAGTTTGATTTGTGACGGGTACGCTTGCGAGAACTTGGCAACGAGCATGGCGTCGGTGACCTCGGGCGCAAGGTCCCCCACAAAGAGCAGGAGCTCATCTCCGGCACCGCCTGCTGCTCGATTGACCTTGAGGCGGCGATTGGCCACCCCGGGGATTGGAGCCCCGTTTTTTTCGTACGCAGCCAGACACTCCTCGGCGCTGGCAAAGGAAACAAAACTGTAGAGGGGGCGATTGTCGGCCTTGTCACGAATCAATTTCACCGAGGTTGGGTTGGTTCCCAAAGTCGAGAAGATGCGGGAGATGGCCAGCTCGTCCCACGCCGGATCCAAGTCGCCCATCCAGAGCTGGTGGGGTGTAGACGCATCCTTGTCCTTTCGAAGCGGGCGCTTATAACGATCTTGGCTCTGGTAGTGGTCTTGATAATGGCGATGGCCCTGGCTGGAATAGCGAGACGTGCCTCGCGGGGTGTAGCTGGACAGGCTATCTCTGGAGGAGTACCCAAACCTCTTGCCGGGACGATAACTTGACATGGTTTTCGCAGATTTGCAAGAAGAAGATGTTTAATGCGAAATCTTGATATCTGCAACAGGGACGGATAAACTAAGGCTAGACAAGTCCAAAAACAATTCCTAAACAACAGTCACCCGTTGAAAGCGACAACTCTCGAGACCACAAGAGTGATATTCACCGTGTTGCTGATTAATACAAGTTACTCTTTGGTACACACAACCTACAATTCATCCGTCACCTTCACCATCTTCTCTTCCTCATCATCTTCTCTACTCATCGTTCAACTCTTGGTCTTGTTGGTTAGAACTTCTTTCGTCTACGGTGTACTTTGTATTCCCTGCTCTTGTACAGGTTCGCGCCAATGAAATGCTCATAAATTTTCATTACAACACCATGTTCTCCAGAGCCTCCAGATCTGCCCGCAGCATAGGCAGAAGATTCAACTCCCACGCCACACACGAGGCCCCCAAGAGCCAGCCTTTCACCAACAAATTCAACTTCAACATTGAGCCTCCTCAGGTGCACCAGTACTGGAACTACAAAAACACCTCGGTTCTCTTAGCATTCATTCCCTTCTACTTGGCTGCCGGCTACCTTGGTCAATACACCGGTTCCAACTTGACCTCCTGGGAGGGCTTCTGGACGTTCGCTGACGGCGAACACTCTCCATTGAAGCAGATCAAGTTCGGCGAGGCCCAACAAAAGCCCGAGACCAACTAAGCATCCGCCATTGACACAACTGAGGCCCGAAGATGCCGTCGCGGAAGATGCCACCGCCAGCGCTTGAATCGGAAGATCCGAACCACCAGGGGAGTTTTAGCAATCGCAAGGTTGTAAGATAGCGATTGCCAGGTCGAGGACTTCACTCAAATATTCTCACACCAATCCTTAACCAGACGCTTCAGTCATCGTCTTCCAGGTCGTCACCACCCAAACAGCCGGCTCTACGGCCCCGTATTTATTAGCACATTACATAAGCACTGACTCAGCGTAAGCGCACATTTGCGCGCACTTTATTGGATGAAAAAACATTCAACTCCACCAACCCGTCATGTTGTCTAGAGGCCTCCTCAGAAGCGCCAGAACCTTCCAGGGGTTGAAGAGTGTGAGAAGCATAACCACCAAAACCACCATCACCGACCATGCCACCGGCAGAGTGATCACGTTGGCTGACCCCGCCCACCCAGAAAGAGCAGACTACAAGAACCCTCCCATTGTGTTGGCTCAAGATAAGGACCCCTACCAAAAGTACGACGACCCACAAAACAGAAGAAACCTCAACGATCCCTTGCACATGGACGACGACTTGTACGACATGTGGTCCCCCGACTACTTCCAATTTGTGTCTGACAAGACTGCATTGAAGCATAATGCCATTTTCTTTTCGCTTGTATTTGGATTTGGCGCTGCCATCTGGTACTTTGAGTTGAACCCCGCCAAGCCCGCTGCTCCCAGATCATTCCCATTCGGCGGTTTGGCCAAGGAGTTGGGTTCCACCACCGACGACGACGTGAAGTATTACCGTGTCAAGCCCGATGAGACCGCCGAGCAGGAGCTTGGCTTCCTCCCCAACGACCCAGCTATTGCCAGCCAAAAGGAGGCGTACGTGGCGGAGAACGAGGCCTTCATCAAGGCCTAGTGTAGACTAGCATATTTATTCATACAACAACTTACCAATAACTTAACAGTGCCCCGCAACGATCTAGCCTGACCGACTGGGCTGAGTACAACCAATTAAGGAATCGTCCTGTGTTGTTGGCACGTCTCCTCGTTGGCCCTGGCCAGCCGGAGGTCACGTGCGAGGTACGGGTGGCGCGCGTGAAATAAAAATCATCAACCTAACCAATTCTCCAAGAACAATCGGCTGCCAACACCACGCACATCGCTTTCTGTCCCAAACCACCACCAGCACGCGAACAAGCACCTCAGATTACCCCCAAACAGTATGGCTCGAAACGGCACCCGCCGAAGAAATGGGTCTTCTTCTCCACCAACCTCGGGGTCCCACCTAGTGTCCCAGAAGCGTGGATCTCGACTGACGTCGTCGGAAAACGGGTCGGCTGGATTGCCGCCATCCAAGAAAGTCAAGTTGGAGAACGGCTCCCTGGACAAAGTGCAAAAGGTGGCGGCATTCATTGCCGACTTCAACCTTATGGTTAATGAATTGTTCCAGTTACGAGAATACTCGTCCATTGCCGCGTGGAATCCGTCCGACTTTGCATCATACAACACCCAGGCACCAGAGAAGTTCTCGTACTTTGTTCAGCTGAACGATTTGACTCTCAAGTGGGATAAGGAGCCCGAGAACCTCGACTCCTTGCCGCTCCGGCTCCAGAAGAAAGTTCTCTCTGAGCGAGAAGAAAAGCTCTTGCAAAAGTATCCCTTCAAGCATGACGCCAGCGAGCTCAGCCAGCATATTGAACGTGAATTACTTCAGCCTGTCAAGGTGGAGCGGCGCGTCAAGAAACCCAAGCCAGAGCCCAAAGTCAAGGTCGAGGTCAGGGCAGAAAGCTCCTTCACGGAAGAACCGGAAGAGCCAGAGGAGGATGACGAGGAGTTGGACGTTTCCGACTCCGATCTCGGCATCAAGGTCAAGGCGGTCAAGTTCCGCATCGCCGCCCCCAAAATCACCCACCCATCACACATACCTGCATGGCGGCCCGAGCTTCAAACAGAGCAGATGAAGGACGACAAGGGGACGAAAATAATAGAGTACGATCCCCAGCCGATAACGGTGATTTCTTCGTCCGATGACCCCCTTGGCGCTCCCCAGGTGGATGCAAAAATCCAGTCTTTCCTTCAAAACCATTACAAGGTGGCTATCATTGATGACACCACCAACACAGACTACAACAACTCCCCAGAGGAGTACGAGCAGACAACCGCGGCACAAGAATCACTTCTTCGGCGGTTGTACGAGAAAATTCATGTGGAGCAGCGTTTCGAGCTCAATGGGGATAAAATTGAACGACGCAAGATCATTCTTCCAACCGCCAAAGGCACGGACGCGTTCCGTGAGACCGGGTCGGTGGTGCCCAAGATTCAGGGTGCCATCAACAACGAGACCCACCTCGACCACCTCCTCACCCAAGGAATGGCATTCTCCAAGATCCACCAACAGATGCGCAAGCAGCACCAGCTCCGCACGCGGAAAGTGGCCCAGATGGTGGAGCAGCACTTCAAAAAGAAGGCTGGTGAGAAGGAGCGGTTGGCGCGTGAGCGCGAGCAGAATCTCCGTCGTATTAGCAGGATCGCCATCCAGGCGGTCAAGAAGAGATGGGGCCAGGCTCAAAAAGTGTACAAGTACCTCCAGCAGCAAAAAGAGGAGGAGCTCAAACAAATCCAGGGAAGAGAGCACTTGTCGCAAATGCTCGAGCACTCGACACAGCTTCTTGAGGCCCAGCTCACCAATCCCAAGTCACGCGAGGACACCGAGGAAGTCGACAGTGACGACAGTGAGAACATCTCGTCGGATCTGGCGGAGGATGAGCCATCCGACAAGGACGACATGCTCTTATCGGTGGAGGAGCTTCGGAAGAAGTACGCCGATCTCGAGAGCTCGGTGACGGCGGCCAGCGAGACCGCCCAGAGCGAGTCGGAGCCGGAGACCGAGGACGCGGGCCTTGCGACGTTGTACGAGTCGGATATTGCACAGAAGGAAGAGCCCGTTGAGTACACGGAAGATCAGAAAATGTTGATCAACAAGCTTGCCGAGGAGGCCAACTCTGAGTTGGACGAGGAGTCCGACGACAGCTTGGACGAGAGTGAGTCGGAGTCGGAGTCGGACAGCGAGAGCGAGGCCGAGAAACCCGGCTTGGCATCATTGTTTGGAGCAGCCAAGGACGACGAGGAGGAGTACACCAGTGACGTTGATATGGAGGCGGCGGAGGAGGCCAGCGCAGATGAGAAACAAGAGGACGCCGAGGTTGCCGAGGTGAAACCCACCAAAGAGGAGACCCCCCTCGAAGAGACCGAGGTCAACGGAACCCGAGTCATTGACGTCCGCTTACCGTCGTTGCTCCGTGGTACGCTCCGTCCCTACCAAAAGCAAGGACTAAACTGGCTTGCCAGTTTGTACAATAACAACACCAACGGAATTCTCGCCGACGAGATGGGCTTGGGAAAAACCATCCAAACCATCTCGTTGTTGGCGTACCTTGCGTGTGAGCACCACATCTGGGGCCCTCACTTGATTGTGGTGCCCACATCGGTGATGCTCAACTGGGAGATGGAGTTCAAGAAGTTTGCGCCAGGATTCAAGGTGCTCACGTACTACGGCTCGCCCCAACAGAGAGCGCAAAAGCGTAAGGGCTGGAACAAGCCCGACACGTTCCACGTGTGCATTACATCGTACCAGCTTGTGGTGCACGACCACTCGTCATTCAAGCGGAAGAGGTGGAGATATATGATCTTGGACGAGGCCCACAACATCAAGAACTTCCGGTCGACGCGGTGGCGGGCGCTTCTCAACTTCAACACCGAGAACCGGCTCTTGCTCACGGGTACTCCGCTTCAAAACAACCTCATGGAGTTATGGTCGCTTCTTTACTTCCTCATGCCGTCAAGCAAAGTGGACCAGGCCATGCCGCAGGGGTTTGCCAATCTCGAAGACTTCCAGCAGTGGTTTGGTAAGCCGGTGGACAAGATCATGGAGCAAACAACCACGGGCGACACCATCGACGAGTACACCACGAAAAACATGGATGCCGAGACGCAAAAGACCGTGGCGCGGTTGCACCAGGTGCTCCGGCCGTATCTCCTTCGAAGATTGAAGCGAGACGTGGAGAAACAGATGCCGGGCAAGTACGAGCACATTGTGTACTGTCGGTTGTCGAACCGGCAGCGGTATCTCTACGACGACTTTATGTCTCGGGCCAAAACCAAGGAAACGCTTGCCTCGGGCAATTTCCTCTCGATCATCAACTGCTTGATGCAATTGAGGAAGGTGTGTAACCACCCCGACTTGTTTGAGGTGCGGCCCGTGGTGACGTCGTTCTCGATGCCGTCGTCCGTTGCCACGCCTTACAGCCAGGTGAATGACGTGGTGAAGCGCTTGACGGTGCCGGTGGTGGACCCCACCAAGGTCTCGCCAGAGGTGCTCAACCTCGACTTTGTCAACCAGGAGAACCTCAACATCTTTGTATCGGACTCGCTTGACAAACTCCAGTCCACGTCGTTGTTTGACAAACAGATCCAGGAGATCGAGGATGTCATTGCCAAGGCCGGCGTGGTCAACAGCGACCCCAACGACATTGTCGAGTACTACCGGGGCATTCGTGCCGGCCGCCAGCGCGAGGTGCGGGACCGCCTTCGCCAGGCCCAGTACTTGAACCGATGGAGATGTCTGCGCAAGCCAAGATACGGCGAGTCCTTTTTGAAGAAGTTGGGAAAGTTGGTGCAGCCCCTCACCGTCCCCCTCGAAGGTTTGGTGTACAATCTCTTCGAGCGGGCGACTGTCATGGGCGAAGCCATCGACAAGTTCTCGATCATCACACCCCCCGTGGTGGCAGTCGACATGAAGGACCAGCTCATCCCTGTCTCAACCCAACGCAAGGTGCTTGAAGAGGTGGCCGAAAAGAAAATCCTCAACCCGTTCCATCAGGCCCAGGTCAAGTTGAGCATTGCATTCCCCGACAAGTCGCTTCTTCAGTTTGACTGTGGTAAGCTTCAGAAGTTGGCATCGTTACTCCAGGACTTGGTGGCCAACGGCCACCGGGCGTTGATTTTCACCCAGATGACCAAGGTGTTAGATATTCTCGAGCAGTTTCTCAACATCCACGGGTACCGGTACATGCGGCTTGACGGAGCCACCAAGATCGAAGACCGGCAGTTGCTCACAGAAAAGTTCAACCGCGACAGTCGGATCCCCGTGTTCATCTTGTCGACGCGGTCCGGAGGTCTTGGTATCAATCTTACCGGAGCCGACACCGTCATTTTCTACGACTCCGACTGGAACCCCGCCATGGACAAGCAGTGTCAGGACCGGTGTCACAGAATTGGCCAGAGCAGAGACGTGCACATTTACCGGTTCGTTTCGGAGTATACCATCGAGTCGAACATTCTCCGCAAGGCCAACCAGAAGCGTCAGCTTGACAACGTGGTGATCCAGGAGGGTGAGTTCACCACCGATTACTTTGGCAAGTTCTCGGTGCGTGATCTTGTCAGCGGAGCAGGCATTGCGGAGGAACTCCCCGACAAACCCATTGCCGAGAACGCCAACATCGAGGCGTTGGCCCAGGCGGAAGACGAGGACGACCGCGCCGCCGCCAGCGCCGCCCTTCGCGAGGTGGCTGTGGACGACGAGGACTTCAACGAGGAGCTGAAGTCGGCGACGGAAACCCCGGGCCACACCCCCGGCCCCGAGCCCATAGTCAACGACGGCGACGACGCGGACTTTGACGACGGCATTGGCCATGTGGACGAGTACATGCTCCGGTTCATTGCCGACGGTCACTACTGGGATTAATGTATTATAGAACAAGAGTTCATCATTTCAATTGACAATCAAATTGCTAAAGTAGAAATATTGGTGTGAGATTCGGCTGCTGGTTTGTGGTGCACAGGTGTTCGCGAATTGATTAACTCCACCATGTCGTCCGGAATCCAATCATTGTTAAAGACCGAGAAGCAGGCCGCCGAGATTGTCAACGAGGCCAGAAAGTACAGAACCAACCGTCTCAAGAGCGCCAAGACCGACGCCCAGAAGGAAATCGATGAGTACAAGCAACAAAAGGAGGACGAGTTGAAGAAGTTCGAGGCCGAGCACGCGGGCTTGAACGAATCCATTGACAAGGAGGCAGACGCCCAGGTGGAGTCTGAGTTGAAGGCCATCCAGGCCAAGTACGCCGAGAAGAAGGACGCGGTGGTGAAGTTGTTGGTGGACGCGGTGACCAAGCCCTCGCCCGAGTTGCACATCAATGCGTAATTTAGTTCCAATACACTCTATCGATTGTTTCATTATGCCTTTGCTAGCTTTTTGATGGCCTTGACGATTTCCCACGCCCGGTTGTCGTAGCTGGCCTTGTTGAGAGCACTCACGAAGCGCCAGGCCTTTTTGTCGTTCTTGATCGGGTAGTCAAGGGGTGGGGGGATGGCCGTGGCCACGCCAATGGCCCGCATGAACGGCTTGTCCATCACCACGGACTTGGCGTTGCACAAGCCCGTCAAGCCCTCCTCACCACCGAATTTGCCGTAGCCCGACTTCTTGACCCCGCCAAAGGGGAGCTGCGCCACGTAGAACGTGGCAAAGTCGTTGATGGCGACGTTGCCGCTCTGGAGCCGGTTGGCAATGGCATTGCACACGGCAAAGTGCTTGCCAAACACCGAGGCCCCGAGCCCATACTCGGTGCTGTTGGCCAACGCCACCGCGTCGTCGATACTCGTGGCCTTCATCATGGTAAGCACCGGGCCAAACACCTCGTTGTTGGCAATGTCCATCTCGGGCGTGACATCCACCAAGAGGGTGGGCTCGAAGTAGTGGCCCTGCGGGTAGTTGGGGTGGTTGTATCTTTTTCCACCGTGCACAAGACGGGCGCCTTTGCTCACGGCATCGTCAATGAGGGCCTCCAATTGGCCGAACCGGTTGTCGGAGATCATGGCCCCCATGTCAATTTCGTCCAATTGGTCAATGTCCGAGCCCACCCGCAACTGCTTCACCCGCTCCGACAAAATGTCCACGAGCTGCTCGTACACTTTGGGCAAGGCAATGACGCGCTCGATGCCAATGCAGTTTTGCCCGGCGCTCTGGAACGTGCCTCTCATGAGGACACTGGCCAACGCGTTGACGTCGGCGACGTCGTCAAGCACCACCACGGCGTCCTTTCCCCCGAGTTCCACCACACACGGCGTCAACTGCTTGGCGGCGCTCTGCACCACCTTATGGGCCACGGGCTTGGAGCCAATGAACGTGATGTGCTGGAGTCCGGGGTGCGACGTAAAGTAGTCGGCGTGCTCGGGGAAGCAGTACACCAACTGCACAATGTCGTCGTTGATGTCGAGGGCCCGAAGAATGGCCCGTATCAACCCGACAAACCATGTGGACGACCACACCACCTGCTCGGAGCACTTGACCACAATGGCATTGCCCGTAAAGATCGATGCCATCACGGGGCCAATGAGATTGTGGAAGGGGTAGTTCCACGACACGAGGGCCGAGATGACGCCGAGGGGTTCGTACCGCACCTCGGCATTCTTCATGAGGCCAAGGAACAAGCTCGAGGGACCGGGACGGGACGATGGACGCAACGCCTTTTCCCCGTGAGCAAGAATCCAGTTGGCTTTCTCGAGAGTCACCATGATCTCGCCCATGGACGCGTCCAACTTGGTCTTCCCGCTATCTCGACACGCAACACGAGCCACGTCCTGCTGGTGGTCAATGATGTAGCGACTCAACGTCGAGAGGAACTTGCGGCGGAGCGAGAAGTCGGAGGAGGCCCACTCCTTCTGAGCGGCCGTCGCCCGTTGGATCTTGTCGTCAATCTCAGCCGGGGTATGGGCGGTGTACTGACCCAAGAATTGGCCCGTGGCGGGACAGTACGCCTGGATCTTGCTTGGATCATCCGGCACGCTTATGCTGGGGGGATAGAGGCGCTTGCCCTTCCAGTGGGGCGACGCTTCCTCGGGAATCGGGTGCTGCACCTTGACCGGGGCCTCGAGTTTGTTGTAGCGATTGGGGGATTTCGATATATACTTGGCGTACACGTAGTAGAAGCCGGGTACAATCACACACACGAAGAACGTGGTGGAGATCTGGTACTGCCACTGCCACTGCTCGAACCGAAGATCGATTGCAATCATGGGTACGATGAAAAATGTTTGCGCGACTCTAGGCGTCGTCGGGTGGTGCCTCAAACACGTCGGCGTCTGCTCGGGTTTGATTCTGAAGAATGGCCCCGAGCACGTTCTGGTCAACGTAACTGAGCAACGTGTCGGTGATACCACCCTCACTCACGCCGGTGTGCTCGTTGTAGGCAGAGGTGGTGTCGCGGGGTGGGAGCACGTCGTACTCAAACACGTCGTCCCGCGAGAAGATCTGCTCGGGCACCTTGGCCATAATCTTGTTTTCGCCAGAGAGAATGGCAAACCGAATGAGGTTGTGGGGGATGTTCTCCTGGGCGGGGGACGAAAACATTCCAAAGAGCGAGTCCTTGAGGGACTTGCTCTCGGGCACAATCAAGGCCGAGAGTGATGTTCTGAGGAACTCCCGGTCGGACGCCTCCTTCCAGATGCCAGCGGCGCGCAGCAAGTACGTCTCCGCAGCCAAGGCGGTCTCCTTGTTGGCATTAACTGGGGGTGGAGTCCCCCCGATGGCTTCAAGTAGCTGGGCGGCGGTGTATGGGTGCTTCTGTACAGCCGCCTCCAACGCTTTGGTTGCCTTTTCTTTCTCACCTAGCTTGAGGTGGGCGTACGCCGTAGAGAAGGCAATTCCCGGCGTGTTCCATTTCTCGTAGGTGGTTACTAGCGGCGACAAGCTCAAGTTGATGAGGTACTTGTACTCCTCGGAACACATGGCGTAGTGGTCGATGAAGTACCTCACGCCAAGGGGATCCTCGGCGGGCGAAAGCGAGAGAAGCAACTTGCAGTACGCCAAAGCCGTGAGGAACATCGACCGCTCCCCAAGATTGATGATGTACCTGAACAAACAGAGGTAGAACTGGCGGTTGACAAACCCTTCAAATGGAAGACGAATCAAGCCGTTCTTTCCCTCGGAAAGTAGCTCGTGGACTTTTTTGTGGAACGACCGGTCAAACACAAACAACGCCCGCTCCACGAGCGCGTTGCTCACGGACTTGTCGCCGCCCTGGCGCAACAACACCATTGCCACCTGGAGAAGCGTCTCCTCGTGGTAGGGGTTCTGCTGGAGCAACTGCATGAGCGAGTCCGGGTCGGGAGTCATCACCACCGCGGCGTAAAACCGCGTGTTGGCCATGCGGTCTTGCACCGACGGCACCTTGGCGAAGCGGAAGTACCGCACCCCGAGGTCGTGTTCCTTGGCCACCTTCACCTCGAGGTCCGGCATCTCAATGTCTTCTTCTTTGTAGTCCAAGTACCTGAGCACCTCCTCCTTGCGCAACTCCTCCATGTTGAGGGGCTTTTGCGCCGTGGGGAGATAGTCGTCCTTGATCCGCGTGAGCAAGAGCTTCTTTGTGGTGCCCGGAACGCTTCGGCGGTCTTTTCCCGACCACCCTCGGGTCAAGCGAGCAATCTTCTTGAACTGCGCAAGCACCTCCGGGGTGATGGCCAACGCCGACGTGTTGTTGGCGTCCTCCACCAGCTCAAGTGATAAGTCTCCAAACAAGTTGCGGAGCTCCTGGTCGGGATCGAGGTTTTTGACCAGGCCCACGTTGAGAAGCGCCAAGCTCTGTCGGAGACGGGACGTGGTGAAGTACTTGAAGTTGGAATCATACACGGTACCCGTCAGCTCGTTGTACTCGTCTTCAAAGTCGTAGATGTCTTGGTATGATTGCTCGGCGGGAGACGCCGACTTGGACTCCGATTGCTTGAGCTCGGCGAGAATGCGGTCGAGCTCCTCGTCGGAGTCCTCTGAAACGACTTGTTTCTTGCCTTTTCCTTTCCCTTTTCTCTTTGGCTTGGGGGCGGGAGGCGTCTGCTTCTTGGTCGCCGCCTCGATCTCCCTTGATGACTCTTCGCTTTCACTGGCATCACTTTCGTCCTCGTTGTGCCCCAAAAGGGCAAAAGCGTTGAAGGCGGGCTTTGCCGGTTCGTACTCGTCGGATTCTGACTCGGGACTGGGCTCGGCGGACTGCTGGCGCTGGCGCTCCAATCTTCGAAGGGCTCGGCTGCTCATGATAAATGTTTCGCACAGTGTGGGTGCAAATACACCATGTCGTTTTTCGAAAGTCTCGAGAAGTTCCGCCGCTGGGAGCAGCAGAGCCAGCAGGAGAGTGACGCGAGGCCCCGACGAGGGTTCCGGAAGTTCTTGGGTTCTCGAAGGAGAAAAGTGCAAGTGCCCGGGCCCCATGAGTCAGAGGAGGAGGCCAGTGGCACGGAGAACCCGGGGTGTGAGAGTCCCTCTCACTCAGAGGAGCAGGCTGCATCGCTCGATTTGGTTTCGCCAATGCCCGCGTCAGGTCAGTCGGACCAGGAACTCGCCGAATTGGCAGCAGTTGCTCGGACCCTCTCCGAGTTCACTCTTTCCTCCCCAGTCCCAAGAGCCACCAAGGAGGACCTGGTTCCACCAGAAGCCCAAGTTCCTCCGCCATCAGACGCTCATCTCTTTGCGGAAAGCGCCGTGGTTGGTCCGCTCGTGCTCGACTCATTTGACCCCGCCTTCAGTCAGGCCACCTCCGCCGTCCCGTTTGTCGAGCTCACCACCTCCGCCGTTCCATTTGCCGAGCCCGCCACCTCCGCTGCCGTCGTCCCGTTCTCGGACCTCACCACCTCCCCCAACCCTTTACTTGCATTCAGTGCCGAGTGCAGCCTTCAACACGAGACCCTCGAGCGGCTTCTTCTGGAGGTTTATGCCAGCGAAGAGGCTTACGTCCTGGCCCTTCGCCAACTCCTCGTATACTACATCGAGCCACTTACCGTCCACATTGACTGCTGCCCTGCGCCAATTCTTGTCTTCACCTCCGTGATCAAACAGTTGCTCCGCACCCACGATGGCTTTTTGCAACTGTTCACCGACACCACCCGCATTACCGAGGTGTTTGCCCTCATTGACCACACCATCAGTGCTTTCCTCTACGAGGAGTACCTCCGACTTTACGACGACGTGTGCTTCTTGATCAGCTCCGCTAGCAACACCTTTCCCTGGACCGACGGCTGGCAAAAGTACCTCGAGGCCACCCAGCCCTCGTCACAACAGGCAGACCTCCTGTTCTTGCTGCTTGTGCAATTCCCCATCTCCCGCGTCACAAAGTACAAGCTCTTGGTGGAGGAGCTTTACAAATCGATTGCCGAGTTGCACCACGACCCCGTGGTGCTTCGGCACATGCGGTCCATCGAGCACAAGATCGCCATGCTCAACGCCAACTACGCCGCCGGCCGCCGCGACGACGTCAACCGGCGAATCGAGGCCCTCGTCGACTTCGAGGCCACCTCCCAGTCCTTTTTTGGCAAGTGTCTTTTGTACGGGGTGATGGGTGCGGTGTGGGTGGACGATGTCCCCACCATCCAGGTGGTGGGGGCCTTTCTCTACAAGAGCCACTTGGTGTTGGCGCTGGTGGTGCACCCGCGTACCATTCTCTTTGCCATCCCGTTGTGTCGAGCCAGCTGTCTGGCGATGATGGACTCGGTGGGTGGCCTTTTCACAACGTACCCATTGTGCTCCAAAGTGATTTGGGAAACTGTCGACCAGCAGTACGAGATCGCCCTCATTGCATTCACCTCACATGAGCACACCACCTGGCATGATGCCTTGATGTCCATGATCAGTGAGGTTAACGGCCAGTACGCCATGGACTTCTCGTCCGCGTCCACCGGCGTGTGCATCCAACCATTCATTTCTCCGTACAACATCAACGTCAACAACCCCATGGTGTTCAACTCGTTCCTGATTCGGTGCTACTACCGCTATCTCATGGACGTCGACATCATTGTCGACTTTTGCGACTCGCTGTACGATGACGTCAAGATCCTTGCCAACTACTACGCAAACGTCGACTACTCCGCCTTCACGTTGCGAGTCCCCCGGTTCGAGCGCCACTACACAGAACAACAGTTCACTAGCCTCATGCACCCGAAGGTGGGCCCTCGGCTCCATCGGTCGCGGAGCCTTTCGTCGCTCCGCATCAACATCACGCGGTGGGCCGCCAGTGGCTGCAAAAAACTCCGTCGCTCGGTGGGATGATTACAAGCATGAGACGAAATGTTTATTAGTGGGTGTGTCCAGCCTGGGCACCATCGGCATCGTTTGTACCAGAGTAGCCCTTGTGGACGTTGGCATTGGCCTTGTCGGCACCTTCCTTTACAATGCGCTCAATGGCAGTGGCCGCGGTGGCATCCAGGCCAAACTCGCTCTGGATCTCCTGCTTGGATGCTTCGTCAAGTATTCCCTCCAGGCCCTTTTGTCTGTTGATGAAGACCTTGAAGATGGAAACCACATCAATCAAGGGAATGGTGGAGTCGCCCTTGCGGTATTTGGCCAACGTCTCGGAGTCCTCGGTGAAGACAACAAAGTCGAACTCTTGTCCCTTATAGAAGATCTTGCGTGGTTGTGGCATGGCGATTTGGTGGGGAAAATCGGGGCGGGGGACCACTTTTATACTTTGCAAGGATATAGCAACTGTGAGGGGTTGCGATCAGGTGACTTACACAAAAATGTAAGCATTGATGTAATCGTCACAAAGCCCGGCACCAGCACTGCAAGGTTGCTACTACTGTCATCACCGAGATCGATCTGTTTGCATATTATGTAATTAGTTGCCGGAATAGGCGTAGCGGGAGAATTCACGCACCCTTGCACCATAGAAGTAGAATAAATAGGGAATGCCACAGCACGCAAGCGAGATGAACGCCATCAAACTGGTGGCCCACTGGTTTCCCAAGCGATGGTACATTTGGATGGTGAAGAGAGGCACGACGGCTCCCCAGATGGACCGCACCAATGTTTTGGCAGCCAATGCACTGGCCGCATAGTGCTGGTACGAGTCCACAATGTAGTTGTTGGCAGGGTTGTAGAGGGTGCAGAAGCCAAAGCCCACGGCCAATCCCGAGAAACAGGGGCCGGCCCATGAAATGTGGGGGTACGACGACCATGCGAATGAGAACAACCCAATGGGGACAAACCAGCACGCCATCATCATGGGGATGAGGCGAAGCTCGGGAGGGGGGAGCTCGCCGCGGTCCCGGTAGGGCTGGGCCCGCTTGTTGTAGTCATTGTTGATGAAAGGTGCAACGGCAGTGGCCAAAAGCACACCAACACCGATGGGGATGAACATGACGCCGGTCTTGGATGCCAGCCACCCTTTATCCTCCATGTACACAACGGGGTATGCGAAGAAGAACATGTACAACAACCCGTATACGACGGACATGTACAAGGTAATGAGGAAGACAATCAACTCGCTGAGAAGAATAAACGGCCGAAGAAGCGACACCTTGGCCACCTCCAGAAACTTTCTTGGCTTGAGCTCACACAAGGCCTTGTAGGTGTCGTCGCCGGTGTTCTTCCTGAGTTTCTTGGCTCTTCTCTTCAAGATGGTGTTGGTGTGGGTTTCAGGAACCACCACCGTGAAGATGGCAATGAAGACAGAAGCAATGATGAGGAACGCCCAGTACACCCACCGCCAAGTATCGGTGTAATCACCCAAGAGACCACCAAAGATGGGACCCATGACGGGACCAAGGAATGGGGCAGCGGAGAAGATCGCCATGGCCTTACCACGCTCCGATGCTTCCCAGATGTCGGCCAAACTCCCACCAATGAGGGTCATTGGGGCGGAGAAGAAGATTCCATCAAGGAGTCTGCCAATCAACAAGGTAGCAATGTTTTGGGCCAATCCACAGGGAAGGATGAAAATAAGCGCCAACGCCAACGTCACCGTGTACACGGGCTTCCTTCCAACTTCTTCGGACAACGGAGCGAACAAACATGGGCCCACGCCAAAGCCAATGACAAACACCGTCACGGTGGAGAGAATAATCACCTCCTGCGACACGCCAAAGTACTCGACGGGTGCCTCCAAGTCTCCGGTGACAATGGCACTACCCAAGGCCACCACGAAACAAATGCTCCCTAGCAAGAAGGTGTAAAGCCACTTGCGGCCGGTGCCGATGTTCTTGGGGTTGCCCTTGTCTCCCGGGACGAATTCCACCAACCGGAGGCCGGTTTCGGCGTCGGTGGGGTACTTCCAGGGATCATTGTCGTTGTAGGTGGTGTTGGGGTCGGCGTGGGTTTCCACTTTGACCAAATCGTACGGTTGCTCCAAGGGCCCGAGGGTACCTGCGTCTTCCTCCAATTGAGACACAACACGCTGGATATTTTGCGAGTGAATGTCCAGGTGGACGCTCAGCGATCTATGGGGCTTTTCATATGCTTGTATGGAACTAGACGAACTCATTGGTGAGAAGTGGCGGCGGTGGCTGCATCTTATACTCTTTTGCACCGGCCGCACTTTCGCCGATGGTGTCAATATATTACCGCAACACACCGCCAGAAGGGTTGCTCGGCGCGTGAATTGGGCCAGTTAGGCCCACTGGACCGGGCCAACGGTGGGGTCGGCTAAATGCCGGCACGTGCTTTGCGACCCACCGGTTCCGGTGATTGCAAAACGGCTGTGGCATGCGCGATTTTCAACTTTTGTGCCGATGGGCCGACCGTGCGGCTGAGACAAAGTCCAATTCATCGGATCTGGCCTGAGCCTCCATATAATGACCAGAAGGCCTATTCGCTCAAATGATGTAGCTTCGCCAAAGTCCCCCCTCGATGTTCTCAAGCTGGCCCTCGTTGAAGGCCAACACGTCCACCTGCCAGGTATCTTGGCGATTCTTCTTGAACTTGACAAACGCATCCTTGGCGGTTTTGCCCACCATTCCGGGGATGCCCGAAGATCTCAGTGACAACGTCTCCAACACCAGAAGCATCCAACTTGGAGGTGGCGACACGTACGGGAACGCGTGCACCAACGCCGCAAGGCCAAGCGTCGCCCCGTGAAGCACACTGGTGTCCTCGGCACTGACGTTGGCAAAGCGGGTTTTGCGGTACCGCTTTCTCACGCGGTCGAGGTCAGCAGTGAACTGGCGGGTGTAGTGGGCCAACAACGGCTCCACCTCGTTCGGCGGGGTCGTGTAGATGAGTCCCGAGAAAGTGCTTGCCTCGGCCTCTCTCACGTGGGCATTCTTGTGGAACAACAACTTGCCAGTAGCACGGATGATGCGGGCCCGCTGCGTCGCCGTCAAGATCACCAAGTTGCGGAAGAACAACGTCTCGGTGAACTCACTCAACACCATGAGCTGCACGTAGTTGAGGTCGTGGGTGGTGAGGTTTTCCAAAAGTACCACCACTTTCTCAAGGGTCTCGGGAGTAAAGCAGATTTGCGACGCCTTTTTGAACGGACTGAGCGGGTCGATGTTGCCCAATTGACAAACGTCCCTCATGCTCATGAGATGAAGAAGAAAGGGAATGATGTGGCTATCGGCGTACTGCTGATACAAGTACAGCATGCTGGTGTTAAGCCCCTGCTTGATCCACATCAAGGCGGTGTTGGCGCCGTAGATGTAATTGGAGTTGAGGATCTCGTGGGTGGAGAGCCCCACAACCTCGTGCCGCCACGCCTCGATTTGGTCGAGAATGAGTGGGAGCGACCGGAGGAAGACCACATCCTGGCCATGCTCAAAGAGATTACCTGACTCATTGGCGAGGGTCAAGAACTCCTGGGCCCCACTGAACGAGTTTTTGTAGTGGCTGAACACAAGCACTGCCAAGAGCTTTCCAAGTTGCAGCCTGATGGTCTGGTAGTGATTGGTGATGTTCTGTAGGCACATTTGTTTGACGGTGTCAACCTCGGAGAACCGCCAGGTCACCGCCGCAGCAAACGTTTGCACGAGGTCCAAGCGCGTCGAGTCTCGTACCGCCTTGTCGGAGTTGGGATCCACCGAGAATCCAGTGATGAGGTCCACCACCTTGGGGAATCGCCGCGGGTCCACTTGCGAGGGCACCCACCACGAGAACATGATCCACACATTCGACACGTCGGAGGTCAAGTCGTTCTCGAAGATGTTGGCGATGAAGGGCACAACAAACTCGTCCCTCTGCTTGAGTAAGGTCTCATCCATGTAGCGCAGGCCAATGAGAACACCCGCCAAAAGCTCGGCGGTGAGGATGTGGGCGGACTTCTCGTCCGCCACATACACCTTGGTGATGACCCCGAGCACGTCTGCGAGTGAGATTTTGGTCACATACCCACTGGTTATGAGCAACACGAGGGTGGTGGTCGTCCGCACATCGCCCTCCTGGAAGAAGTTGAGCGTCTCGATCTCCGCCTGCCACAGCGTCACCACCTTGAGTAACCAGTCCTTGTCGATCAACTCGCCTAGGCCCTTGACGATGGCATCGTCTGCTGGAGTGAAGTGAAGATCATTGAGTGGGTGCGGGCTGTTCACCAACACCCGCTCTCCCCAGAACAACCAGCCGGAGGAGATCTTTGTGTCGAGGTAGTACAGCGGGCTGGCACTGCGGAGCTCTTTTTGAAAGGTTTGCTGGTAGTTCCCCGTAGTTTCAACCGCAATGAAGCCCCGAGGCACCGTCGCATAATCCAACATGGCGAAACGGTCGTAGTTGTACATCTGGTCGAGGATCGCCTTGTTGAAAATGCTGGTGAACCCGTTGACAGCAAAACGGGCAATGGTGGGGTGGTCGCTGGCGGCCAACACCACAAGCAACCGCATGGCGTCGTACGAGAGCGGCACCTCGTAGTCCATGTGGAGTGCCACGAGATAGTTGAGGTTCAACAACGTCACCTTCCAGTGGGAATTGTGTTTTTCCTGAGCAAGCACCGTCTCCTCCACACGGTGTATTCTCTCCATGTACGAGCGGCGCTTGCGATCCTTGGCAATCCGGATAGCCCGCACCTCCAATTCAATGAACTCATCGGGGGGTTTGATACTGGCGACGGCGTCTTCATCGATGACCGCCACCGATGCAGGAAGGGAGAGATTGGTGTACAATCCTTTGAAGAGACGGTGGGCAAGGTCAAAGATGGTGCGTTTGTCGACGGCCATGGCTCGGTAGAGAAGCTCCATGTACTTTTGAAGGTTCATAAAGTCGAGTTGAAGCCGTGACTTGATGCGGCGGAGGTGGAACAACCGCAACCCGGTCTCGATCTTCATGATGTTGTTTTCGTCAAGCGCCCGGGCCAACTCCCTGAAGGAGCAGCGCACCACGGTGTTGTAGCTGCCGTTGATACGCTTCATGGCATCGGTCAACACTGCCTGGGACAGTTCGGCCACGGCGGCGTACGTCGAGAAAGAAAGCCGCACCAAGTCCTCAAGCAAAACTTTATCAAGGTCTGTCTGAGTACGGGCTGTGGCGTGAAGAGCCACCCGGAGCGTGTGATACGCCTCGACTCGGGTGGCAAAGGCTATTCTCGTGTATGGCTTGCGCACACGGTTGATGGTTTGGAGAGACTCGACGTACGACGACGAGATGCGGGCGTGGCTTTCGTCGGTGAGTCGCTCTCTCCCCATGTCACAGAACCAGATGTTCATCACGTGGACAAAGTGTTTGAACAAGCGGATGTTTTCGCTGAAGTTCAGCACGAGGAACTTGGCAATCACATGCAAACTCTTTCCAATCAGGTGACGAATTCTGTGCACTTTGATGTAGAGCTCGCTGCGGCGGCGGGTTTCAATGTCGTCGCCAAAGAAATACCGGCACGTGTAGAGCTTGCGGTCTCTAAAGGTGACACCGGGGCTCATCAGCGACACATGAACATCTTCCTCGAGCTTGGGGGTGGCGCTGTGTGAGTCTCGGCTGGTGGGGTCCGATACACTGGGCGACTTGGTGCGCACGTTCATCACCAGCTCGAGTTCCTCGGGGTGTTCTGGGATGGCCTTGCCAATGTCAGAGACAATTTTTTGGAGGTTTTCCGACACATTCTCGGGCACCACGTTGTCGGTGAACTGCTTGACGTCTCTGATCTGACTCAAGAGGTCGATGCGTTCTTGGATAGACTCTTCCCGGTTGAAGATCTTTGGAATGTCTTCTTCGAAGGATGGGTCCAACAAGAATGACACCCCGCTAAGGGAGTAGCTGAGGTAGAGGAACGCCACGCGGAGCTCCTCCACGAGCCACGAATCCTCTGTCCCGTCGGATGCGTATTCATCAATGAGGCTGGTGATCTTTTGCAAGCACGCGGTGACATGGGCGGCAAACGAATCAATGGCAAAGGTGACATCTTCCTCCAGCGGCAAGAACCACTCGAGATTGAGGAACTCGTCGGTGAACCGACGAGCGTCAAACTGGAACCCGCCCCAGCACTTTTCGTCCACGCCCTCGCGAGCAACATATGATGGGGGGATGAGTCTTGTTTCAGCAGGCATGATCCTGGTGCACGCTTGAAGCATTTGGTTGACTAGGAATGCACTGGAGAAAGCACAGGGACCCCGGACGTTCTGCATCAAGTAGAAGGAAATCTCGTTGAGCTCACTGCCCATCTTTTTCACTTCTGACAGGGCATTGCCGACACACTCGTTGAGGATGGCAATGCACCAGTAGAGCGGTTGGTCTCGGGGCACCACGTCTGTGCCAGTTCGCGAGGCTCCGGCTCCATTTTCTTGGATCTCGTCACGGATACGGTCACACAACTGAGGAGCTATGATGTGGATGTATGCCGGCTCCCGCTTGATGAGGCCGCCGCAAATCTCGGCAAATACCTCAGCGACGATCTGGTGGGTGTTTTCAGTGACGTACGAGAAGAAGTAGTCTCTGAATGCATGGAAAATGTCGTCGCTCATGGCCTCGATGATAACAAAGAGGAATCGAGGCAACGAGGTGCTGACGTCTCGCTCGGCCCCAGTGCTTTTGTTGGGGTCGGGGAGGTTCAGTAGGAGGAGACATATACGTTCGGCAAGCGTCCTGAATATCTGTTTGAACACTGAGGAGGATGAACCGAGGGCAGACACTTCCACCTCGGGCGACACCTCAAACGTTGAAAAGCAATCGCCCAGCACGAGTTTCTGGTGGAGAAACTGGAGGTGCTCCTCGATGAAGCCCACGGCAAGATTAGGGTCGCCGTCCTCGCTGAGATCGAAGAAGGGCACAAAGTTTCCCGCGGATGCAAATATGTTTAGTGTTTGAAGAGTCTTGTCGAGGTCATTAGAGTCGATCCCGCTAATGGTGAGCAGCAAGATCTTGGGGATGTGCACGCGGAATATCGGCGTACCGGCAAAGTACCGGATGAGCTCTTCGACGAGAGCCAATGCGTTCCATGTTCTGTGGGTTGACAATACCCCCTCGAGAGATTCGTAGAGCTCGAGGAGAAAGAAGCTGAGCACGCGGGGTGGGTCCATGTGGGCCAACGAAGCCAAGCACGTCAAGAAGTCATCGGAGGCGTCCTGATCCTTGGACTGGATGCCCAACCGGATTACTGGCAAAAGCACGTCGATGAGCTGCGCCACCTGAGAGTCGGAGAGCTTGTGATGAGGAGCGTTTTTGTGGAGCTGGCCATACGGCTCTCTCTCCATATTGAACCGTTTGATGAGTTGATACACCACCGAATTGACAAAGCTGGAGATGGGCCGGGTCCACGTGCCGGCGTTGGACGGGTGCACGTACGAGACAATGGCGTTGAGCACGGTGTGGAGGTGGCTCAACACCAGCGAGAAGGACTTCTCTGTGATGGAGAACACGAGACACGACGCGAACCCGTGGTAGAACTTGGTGGTGGTGGAGCCGTACTTCTCGGGCAAGATGCCCAAGCCGTTCATGAGAACTCGCACGAGATGGTCGAATTGTTCGGGGTTGTAAATGCCGTGGGTGCCAATGACTTCGGGAGACTCTATGAGAGCCGTCATGGAGATGACGCCGAGTCGCAGCGTGATGTTGGAGTCAATGTCGGAGCTCTTGTTGAGCTTGGCCCAGAAGAAGAACATGGGCGCAAGATAATACCGAATATCCTTGCTGGAGGTGGCATCGTCAGTAAACACAATAGGAAGCATGGTTGTATGCGACACGATGAAGCCGGCATTGGTTATGGATGAGTGGGACCAGATACTGGCGAAGATATCCGGCAACGCCTCTGGGTCAAAGAACATCGAAGCCGTCTCGGCTAGCGTCAACAATTGCACATGATCAATGCGATTTGTCGACGGTAGTGTCGGGTCTGCCTGGGGCAAGTTGTTGGCGAGCGCCTGGTACAAAGGTTTCCATGGCAACATCAACCCTCCTTCACGGAGCAAGTCGGTGTTCTTGACCAAAAGGTCAAACATTTTAACGAAGATCTTGATGTTGACCCCCAGACCCCTGCTCAAGCAGATGGCATAGTACACCTTGGCAAGGGCAACGCGAAGGAAAACGGGCATGTCGTTCTTCATCTTGATCCACACGAGCAACTCGTGCGTCCACACCCGGAGCCCAACAATGGCCGCCAGCCGCGGCGACTTTTTGTGCTGTACCGTCTGTTGCTCTGTGGGATCGTCTTCGTCCTCGTCGTCTTCATCCTCCTCTTCCTCGTCGCTGTCTGAAGGTATCCCCGCACCAGCAAAAGAGTCCACGTCCATGTCGTCTTCTCGGCCGCCCGGCTCAAACATGTCCGTCTCGAAGGCCAAATCAACGTCGTTGATGTCGACGGCATCGCGGAGTTGGGCGAGGTCCTTCGCCAGAATGGTGATGGCGCTGGCAATGTCCAACGACATCACCGCAATGTAGAGATGCGACACAATGTGCGAGAGGAAACTGGCGGCATCGGCGGGCAGCTCCGTCTCATAGGGAAGCAATTGCGGGAGATTGAGGGTCCGGGGGCGTTGTCTGGCGTAGAAGCGGGACGCTGGGTCCAACATTTCTCGGTCCACATTGGGCGGGTAGTCGAGATTGTAGTGAGCTGCTCGGTCCGGCAGAATCTGTAGGTACAGCGGACGCCGTCCATGAAGTCTTGCCGTCGTGGACGGCGTAAATGGCCGGTTCTCGGAGTCTGAGAACGGTGCCATGGTGCAGAGGCAAATTGCGTGGTGTACGGATCTGATGGTAGTTATTGGCGATGTGGTGGGTCGTGCGATGGGCGCGTGCCGGTGCAAAAATTTGCGAAGAGCTACCATCTTTCTTCACTATGTCTGTCTCGTCGTCCAAAGCCAAAAGAGAAGAAAAACGTCTTGCCAGAGAAGCCGCCAAGGCCGCTGCGGGAAAGAGTACCAAGAAGACCAAGAAGCAAGCCGCCAAGGATGCTGAAGAGAAGGAGGTGGACGATGCAGCCACCCAGATTGCTAAATTGAAGATGCAAACCGATGAGCACGGCTTGTCCGACAGAGTCACCACCGGAGTGTTGGGATCGTTGGAGACTTCCAGAGATATCAAGTTGTCCTCGGTGTCGCTTCTTTTCCACGGTAAAGTGTTGATCCAAGACTCGACCCTCGAGTTGAACTACGGCCGTAGATACGGTTTGTTGGGAGAAAACGGATGTGGTAAGTCGACGTTGTTGAAGTCGATTGCCGCCAGAGAATTCCCCATTCCAGAACACATTGATATTTATTTGTTGAACGAGCCCGCTGAACCAACTGAGTTCAGTGCATTGGAGTATGTGGTGAGAGAGGCCGAGCACGAGTTGAAGAGATTGGAGGATCTCGTTGAAGACACCATCATCAAGAGCGGTCCCGAGGACCCCACCTTGGAGGGATTGTACGAGAAGATTGACGAGATGGACCCATCGACGTTCGAGAGCCGTGCGGCAGTCATTCTTACCGGTTTGGGTTTCAACTCCGTCACCATCAACAAGAAGACCAAGGACATGTCTGGTGGATGGAGAATGCGTGTTGCCCTCTCCAAGGCGTTGTTCGTCAAGCCCACCTTGATGTTGTTGGATGACCCCACTGCCCACTTGGATTTGGCCGCGTGTGTGTGGTTGGAAGAGTACCTCAAGAGATGGGAACGTACGTTGATTCTCGTTTCCCACTCGCAGGATTTCCTCAACGGTGTGTGTACCAACATGATCGACATGAGATTGAAGGAATTGCAGATGTACGGTGGTAACTACGACTCCTACGTCAAGACCAGACAAGAGTTGGAAACCAACCAGATGAAACAATACCACAAGCAACAGGAAGAAATCGCCCACATCAAGAAGTTCATTGCTTCCGCCGGTACATACGCCAACCTTGTCAAGCAAGCCAAGTCCAGACAAAAGATTTTGGACAAGATGGAGGCCGATGGTTTGATCCAGCCCGTTGTCCCCGACAAGGTGTTCTCGTTCCGTTTCCCCGACGTCGAGAAGTTGCCCCCTCCAGTGTTGGCCTTCGACGGCATGTCGTTCTCATACTCCGGTAAGGAGGAGGACAACTTGTACGAGAACCTCGACATTGGTATCGATATGGACTCCAGAGTGGCCTTGGTTGGTCCCAACGGTGTGGGTAAGTCCACCTTGTTGAAGTTGTTCCAAGGTCAACTACAACCACAAAAGGGAAGAGTCATCCAACATACTCACATCAAGTTGGGTGTCTACTCCCAACACTCGGCCGACCAATTGGACCTCACCAAGTCGCCGTTGGATTTTGTCCGTGACAAATTCTCCCACATTTCTCAAGACTACCAATACTGGAGACAGCAGTTGGGTCGTTATGGTTTGACCGGAGAGGGCCAGACTTCGCAGATGGCCACTCTTTCCGAGGGTCAAAGATCCAGAGTGGTGTTTGCTCTCTTGGCGCTTGAGGCCCCCAACTTGATCTTGTTGGATGAGCCCACTAACGGTTTGGACTTGGGTACCATCGACTCGTTGGCCGAGGCCATCAATGCATTCAACGGTGGTGTGGTTGTGGTGTCTCACGACTTCAGATTGTTGGACAAGGTTGCCAAGGACATCTTTGTCATTGAGAACAAGACTGCCACCAGATGGGAGGGTTCCATTCTCGACTACAAAAAGAAGTTGGCTGCGAACGTTGTGCTCTAATGAACATAAATCGGGTAAAGCGTAGTATGAAATGGAAGTATGTTCATCGTTGATGAAAACTTAGCTGCTTCTTGTGACAAAAAGAATGGACGAGTCCGGAGTCGAACCGGAGACCTTTCGCATGCTAAGCGAACGCGCTACCAACTACGCCACACGCCCTGGAAAGAAGTGGTCCCTAGCGGGATCGAACCGCTGATCTTGGCGTTATTAGCACCACGCCTTAACCAACTGGGCCAAGGGACCGATCTTGAAGGATACTGCCCCCGCTTATGCTGAGTTGTGACATAAACTCTCTTTTAGTTGGAAAGGTGGTTGTTTATTACTAAAATAATGAGCGGAGCACCTCCGCTTGTTCGTCATTCAAGGCTCCAAAAACCGCAGAGTAGGTTTGGGGATCATTAGTTTGAATGTTTTTCACAAAGTCTCGGAAAATGTCGAGAACGTTGACGGTGTGGAGGGGGGTGATGGTGAAGGCGTCCTCGACGATCTCGTCGTCATCGTCAAAGTACCCTGAATTTTTCAACTTGGAGTTTTCCTCTTGTAAAAAGTCGAGGTATTCCTTGGTGGAGTCCTGGTGTTCCTTGTCCTCGTTGGCAAAGTGTTCATCCAACTCCTCTGCCGTCAAACTCTCGTCATTCCACGAGTCGTCGACGGTGACGGGCGCATCGGTGGGGGAGAAGGTCGTTCTCTTCTTTTCGAAAGCTTCAATGGCAGCGGGGAGCACCTTGACCAAGTGGATGATGTTGGGGCCAATGTTCGACGAGATGGACGCGTCCAAGCTCAGGAGCACCTCCTTGTTGTTCAACAACAGAATCAAGCCAAGAATCGAGAGCTTGATGTCAAATACCCGCTTCAACTTGGGGATGGTGGGGAACCACTGCACGAATAACCAGTTCAATTGACCAGCTTCTTGGAGGGTCTGTAAGGTGAGAGCAGGTTCGTACAGCAATGCAGAAATCACCACGTTCAACACATTCACATCAAATGACATGTGGCGCTGGTGGTGCTCGTCTTCAACGACACTGAAGTAAACCTTGAGGAACAGGTTGATGATATGAGGGATGTACTCGGCTGCAAGCCCTTGAAGCGTGAGCACGAAGGTCTGGGCCAACTCGGCGGTGAAGATGATGTCGTTGAGACCGATTTCGCTGGAGTCGGCGGCCAACACAATGTCGATGATGCGGTAGAAACGGTTGCGGAGCTCGACATTCTTGGCAAGTTCATCCTTGCCAAACGTCAAGAAGTTCTGAAGACACTGAGTGAGTTCCTCCACGTACATCAAGGCCACGCCATTCTCGTAGAGAGCGCACGTCAACTCGAAGTTGCGCCACATGATAGGAGTGGTGTACCTCAATAAGAAGGTTGAGTTCTCCATCAACTCGCTAATTTCCGCCAAGAAGTCGTCGAGCTGGTTCACCAAACAGTACTCGATGGCGGGTGAGAACACCTCCTCCAACTTGGCGCAGATCTCGCGCGAGTTCTCAAACGAAAGAAGCACCGTGATCATGGTGTTGAGGAACCCTATGGCCGCCATCACCTTGTCGGAATTGTCCTCGATGTCACCATTGAACTCGTCCACACTGGTGTTATTGAGTTCGTTGATCTCGTAGGCTAAGCGCATGAACTGCTCCACGAGCTTCGTCATGAGGTCCACGCCAAAAGGCTGCAATTGCTCGGAGAAGTTCTCCACACACTCCTGCATTACCATGGAGATGGCGTCGTTGTCGATTTCGTTGGACAATTCAAGAAGCTTGGACATGGTGGGGAGAATGATTTGGGAAAGCACCTCCTGGAACTTGGGCATGGGCATGTACGCCTGGATCGCCAACGCACACTCCAAGCTCACGGGCAACGACACCTCGGCCGAGCTCAGGCTGCTGTGGAAGTTGTTGAGAATGCTGTTGAACACCATCAGCAACGACTCCTCGCTCTTGAATTCGAGGTCGGCAAACTTGGATGCAATCTCGAGCGCACGTGCCTTGAGGAAGTCGAACTTGGATGTGAGGGCGGGAAACACGAGGGTGGTGAGGAACTGCTCCATTTGGGAGTAGTAGGGGGACGCGGGGACCACCACGTAGTGGGAAATGCCCCCGATGAGACGGAGTGCACCCTCTTTTTTCTTGGCCACGTCCAAGGTCTCAGGCTGAGAGTTGAGGGAGGTCAACTGGGTGTATGCAAAGTGGATAATGGGCTCGAGGGTGGTTTTCTTACGCTTGTCGACAAACGTGACAAGAAGGCCGAGCGCCGCGGTGTCGGGGGAATCCATGTCGTCGTAGATGTCGAAGTTGGAGTGAATGTACTCATGAGGGTCGGTTTCGAAAATCTCCAACACATGATCGGAGGGACACAACAAGGGGAAGATGAGGTGCGACACGAGGTTCTCGAAGTACGGCTTGAGCAACGGCCACGTTTCCTTCTGAGTGACGGCGTGGCTGAGAAACTGGATGATGTGGAAAAGAGCGGGCTGCGCGATCCACCGCTTGCCGTTGCACCAGCTCTCAATGATGGCAAGGTAGGTGTGAATGAGTGATGGGATGTGCTCGTTCAAGAACATGGCATGGAACTCGTCGTGATGGAAGTTACGGAAAAGACTCTTGGATGCGTACCGGGTGAAGATGCGGCCCAAGTTGGCCACCGACCACTTGTAGCACTTGCTGACCTGGAGCATCAGTTTCTCTTGTTCGGACAAATTGGCCAGAAGCACGTACGCCGGCGGCTGCATGTTGGTGATGCTGCCGTGGAGCTCGCCCCACTTTGTCAACACCTCCCTTGACTGTAAAGACTCGGGAAGATCGTAGAACGTGACAAACTTGTAACACTTGAGAATGAGCTTGAGAATCTCTGCCGTCAACTCGGTGATGCCACTCAGCAGGGCCACGATGGAGTTGCCAATGTTTAAGATGTGTGGGAACACCTGGTTGATGATGGGATCGAGCTCCCGGGCCCGGTCTTCGTTACGGATCCAGCGGAATTTGCGACAAATCTCACTGAAGCACAACAACCCGGTGTAGAGGTGGCTGAAGGCGGCGTCGTCACTGCTCTGAGGAACATGCTGGAGAAGCTCACATGTTTCCATGAGAAGCGTGGGCCACTGCTTGGGGAAATCGTACGACACCAAGTTGCGTAGCACGGGAACAAGCTGCTGCTTGGTGTTGTGGTCACTCATGACAATGATGCGGGGCAACCGCTCCCGAATTAGGGGCTTCTCGTCTTCGTCGATGGGCTGGCCATACAGCGGGTTCCAGCACCGAACCACCCGGTTCTTGAAGTACACCGCAGCGGCCTTCTTGATGGTTGGATCAACCTCCAGCTCATGGGCAAGGATGTCGAGACACCCGCCCAAAAAGCCGGTCTCTTGTGCCAACCGACGGAGCTGTTCCTCCGCCGACGTGCGGACGTGTTGGTCGGCCTGGAGCGTGGCCGAGAAGCACTGCAACAAGACGTGGGCATCCATGATAATTTTCTCGCGAGCACGCATTTTGCACCTTATGCCATCTGCAAGCTCCAGCTTGTTGTGCAAGATGGCTGCCTCTTGTTATGGCTCTCTGCTTTTGTTTGTAATGTTATCTATCATATGCTTTGTCCCTATATAAACCCCTGGGCCCGGGCCTTGTCGGTGTGATCGTCAATGTCCTGGGCATCCCACGGGTATGTGATCCACTTGTCCTCGACATTCTCCCCTACGATGTAGCGGCCCTCGGTGAACATGGCCTCGGGAAGATCCACCTTCTTGGGCTTCACCTTGTTGTGGAGCACAAACACCAGGAAGGTGGTCCTCTCGTTCTCCCGCCCCAACTTGGCCTGCATGTCCCTCACGTCCTTTTCGAGTTCGGTGAGGGCGTAGTGGAGCGTGGTGCGGGTGTCGTCGACCTCGTCCACAATAATGACGTTCTTACCAATGAGCGAGTCGAAGTGCTGGCTCAAGTTGCCAAAGTCGATCCACTGGGTGCGGATCACCTCCTTGCCGATTGTTTCTTCCGGCACGTTGCCCATTTGCTCGTAGAGGGACAACCCGATCGCCTGGATGGGGATGTTCTTTCCTCCTGGTTGTTTGAGAAACGATCGAAGGATCCGGGCAGGGATGAACCCGCCTCCTCCAATGGCGATGATGAGGTCGATGGGGCCGACGTTGGCGGTGATGTCGCCCGCGGCCTTCTGACAGAGCTTGTGGATGTTGTTGTATGAGATGTAAAGGCGGGACATAATCGTGAGAATCTTGAAAAAGTGCAGAAAGTGCAACTTCCCCCACAATCTATAGTGATTTTATTGCAATCATTACTACTGGTGTAATTATCCCTCGTAGTCGTCGTTCTCACCGTTGGCATACTCGATGGTCTCCTCCGCCAAGGTGGTCTCGTTGTAGGTGTGCTCCACCTCGTCGTCCTTCTCCTCCTCCATGCTCTTTCTCAACTCAGCCTGGGACTTGAGAAGCTGAAGGCGTCCCTGTAATGAAAGGAGCTTGGGCACGAGGTCCATGCCCTTGGTCAACTCCGATCTGAGCTTCACCAAGGTCTCGTGCTGGTTGTATTGGGTTGCAAGGGTTCCTCCGTGGATGAGAAGAAGCCACTTGAGCCAGATGGACAATGAGTCATGCTTGGAGGGGTCACCCGCCACCCGGTTGCCGATGATCTTAAAGAGGATGCTGATGTAGGGCGACGTCGACGCCGCCAACTTCTGGATGGTTTCTTTGATGTTGAATTCGTTGTCGTTGGAAATGCAAAGTTGAAGAGCGGCATCGGAGTCCTCTAGGAGCACCGCGGTGAGCTCCTCGTAGAGTTGGTCGAAGGGAAGATTGTTGATTTCGGGCACTTCTTCGACAAAGGTGAGCTCCTCGGTGTCGACGGATTCTTGTTCCTTCTCATCCACAATCACACTAACCTCACCCACGGTGCCGGTGCTCCATGCCACCTCCACGAACTGGGGCTGAAGACTATCGTGCCACACCCCCACCAACTTGTCAGTGTAAAAAACATCCGACAAGTTGAGCTCGTCCGAGGACGTGGTGATGACACATGCTGGGGGCTGTTCTTCGTGAAGAGCATCGGGGTCCACCCCGAAAACCTCCACGCCGTTGGCGGTGAATGCATACACAAACTCCTGGCCATGCACGGTTTGCACCACCAAGCGGTCGATGGCTTCAGATGCAGAGAAGGTTCCCACGGTCTTGGGCTCATTGAGCTGGTATTGGAACACGGTGGAGCCTCTGACGGCAAAAACATTCTTGCCCGACTGGACCATGGATGATACGGCCCCCTCCGCTTGGGGGAATTCCAACACCAAGTTCTTCTTGCGGGACACGTCCACCACGTACACGTTCTCCGACCCGAGCACCAAGTGCTGGCTCTTGCTGGTGGACCCGTTGGTCTTGTGGTCGATGCTATTGAGGGTGTGGATGTGCTTGTCGGTTTTGAACTTGTGGGTCTTCACCACCTTGCTTTCGGCAAGCGACACCTCCACGATGGTGCCCTTGTGGATGCCAAACACCGAGTATGTCGTGCGGGAGGCACAGATGGCCTCCAACTTGACGATCTCGCTGATGCGGCTGGACTGGTGGTCCAGCTCGGGTGAAAAAACAAGCAAGTCGCCGTTCCCTAGTAGCACGACAAGATGATACGACACCCCGGTCACTTGCCCATCGGTCTCCTCGGCCGCCTTCCGCTTGCTGGACTTTTTAGCCGGCACTTGCACCCACACCGCCGCTTCGATTTCGTCTTCCACCTCCAACTCGTGCTTTTTGGCCGCCGAAACTTGTGGGAACCCATCAACAATGGGGTATATCTGGACCTCATTTCGCCCATTCTTCAGGATGACATTGGCCACGTGCTCGTTGGTGGGCAGCACCCACGTCGATGCCCCGTCCATAGTGATGCTCATCACGAAAATTTTGCGAAACACCCGTACATGCTGCGTTGATTTGGGTGCTAAATATCTATGCTTTCTCCTGCATCTCGATCATTTGCTGGACCTGTTGGCGACACAAGTCCTTGAGGTCGGCCACGTCGGCGCGGAGTTCCTCCACCTGCTCGGATTTCTCGCCAATCACTTCAAGCAAGGTCTGCTCGTGGGCGGCCTTGGCGTCTACTTCCCGCTGTAGCTGCTCCAACTGATCCTTGAGGGCGTGGAGCTCCTCCGTCTCCTTGATCTTGGCGAGGATTTCCTGCTGGGCAGACTCTTGGTCCGCGACGAGAGCGGCATTCTCGTCTTTCAATGCATTGATCTCGATCTCGAGCCGCCGGATGCTCAGACTCATCTTGGTGATGAGCTGGATGTTGTTGCTGCCTCCTGCCGCCGGAAGCACATTCAGAATGCTGTGGTTGATGGACTTGGAGTGGAGCGAGAAGGAATCGTCTCCACTGTAGCTGTCAGCATCATGAAGCAGTGTTGACAGTAGATTGTTGGCAAATACCCCCAGGAAGTCGCGAGAAATGGCGGGCGTGGTGGACAGCTCGCCCAACCGGATGTCGCCCCAGTGGGGGGTGGACTCCAGACTGGTGGACCGGAACTGAATCCGTGGGGGAGGCTCGATGGTGAGCCCGTTCTCCCGCTCCAATGGTGGGGGCTTGCGAAGCTCGAGCGTCTTGATCTTGGCCTCGAGCGCCTGGCGGTCTTTGTTGAAGATTTGCTTGAACTTTTCAAACTTCTCGTTGGCCTCCACGAGGTCCTGCAGTTTCATTTTGGCGTCAAACTCCAACTCCGAGTGGGCCTTGACGAGCTCGTCGTACGTTGTTTGTAGTTGTTCGCGATCGGCCTTTTCCTGGGACAACTCTGCCTGCGTTCGCTTGAGCTCGTTCGAGAGCTTGAGCTTGATGCGCTTGAGGTTGTCGATGGTGCTCGTGAGCGAGTCCACCTTGGCCAGGAGATTCAGCTCAATGAGTTTCCAGTTCTCCTGTGACGAGATGTACTGTTGTTGTAGGCTGTGGTGGGCATCGCTCAACTTGGCAAACTCGTCGTACTCCACCACCTTGCCCTTGATGGCGTCCTTGTCCACCAGCTGGGACTCCGTCTCCACCCTGTAGAACTCGAGTTTGCTTTCCAACCGGGCCGACTCTTGCGAGAACTCGTCCTTCATCGACGCCATCTGCTTTTTGAGATTGTCAATGGCCAGCTGTTTGGACCCCACGTCGAGCGCCGCCTGGCTCTTGGCCATCTCCAACTGGATCTTCACCTCGTTCACCTCTTTAAGTGCACTCTTTTTCGCGTCGAGCTCGCTCTCGTACATCTTCTGCTGTTCCTTGTACTTGCGCTCCCAGTTGTGCGCCCGCTCCTTGTCCAATTCCTGCTGGAGCTGCTGGAGATGCGCCGACTGGGCCGAGAAGTCGCCGAGTGCGTGCTCAAGACTCTTGAACTTGTGGGCGGTGAGAAACTGCTCGAGCTCATTGAGCTGGATGAGAGAGTTGTCGTGTTTTTCCGAAAGCTCCTTCAACGATTGTTCGAGGTCGGCGGTGGTGGCCTTCATGCTTTTGATGGTGTCGTTGAGCTTCAACTCTTTGATGGAAAGCGCCTCGCCTTCCTTGAGGAGCTGCTTGATGGTGTCTTCCTTGGCATCAAGCTTGGCTAGGAGCTCTTTTTGCTTCTTGTCACCTGCTTGGGCTTTTGCTGCCACTAGCTCCTCCTGGAGCTCAGCGTTGAGCCGGGTGAGTCGTTGGATCTCCAACTCCGTATTTGGCTTCTCAGCCTCTCCAGTAGGTTTCTCCTCAAGCTTCTCCCCAGACTTGTCCTCCCTGACACTCTCTTCCTTTTCTGGGGCGGGACTTTGCGACCGAGACACGGTTTTTTTCTTTCCCTTGGCGGCAAGGGCAAGACGTTCCTGAAGGGTGAGCCTCTTTCTGCTCTTGGGTTTGTCTTCCTCGGCCTTCTCCACCTCTTGCGGCTCGGTGGCTTTCTCCGGCAGCACAAGCTGACCAGTCTCTTTCTGTGTGTTCTCTGTCCCATTGAGCTTTAGGTCCTCGACTTGGGTCAGAATGGTCTTGTCACTTGTGTCTTCATCATCCACACCTGCCACCAGCTTTTCCTCCTTCCTCTCATTTGTCACCAGCTTTTCGTCCTTCCTCTCATCTGTCTCCACTTTCTCTTGAACACTCTCGATATGCGTCTCATTCAAATCCTCCAGACCACTTTCAGCTGCCTCTGGTTGGGTTCTGATTTCGGGCTCGGTGTTCAGTTCTGGCCCAACGTCCGCCGCCTCACGTGACCCATCAATGACCTCTTCTTCATCCACCTTCACCACATGGGCCACCTGCTTCGGCAGCTTGTGCTGTGCCTTCTTTGGTTTTTTGGCCATGTCAGTTGATCAAATCAGTGGGCGTTGTGTGCAGTGCGCACTCTGGCTCAGGAGCTTTTTCGTTGTCAAGACACCTCCTGCACCAAGCGGAATGCATGCGCTTGTTTTGCAGCCAGTGGGGGACGATCGGGGCCACTATAGCCGCCGAGGCACATGGGTACGGGGCGATGGCACTTTAGCCGAATTAGATCGCCTGTTAGCTCGGGGCAAATGTGTCTACACTAATAATGCTCTATGATATAATGTTACAAAGTCTTGCGACTTGATAAATGCTAAGGACCCTCATTCCTGAGGCGAATGAGGTGTATGAGATGGAGGGAGATGCGGCGCGGGCACCAGCGCGGGCACCGGGGCGGGGGGCGCCGGGGTTGGCTGCAAAAGCGGTGGTACCAGTTGCGGATGAGGGGGGTTGGGTGGTTGCGGAAGATGCTGGGTGGGATGCAGAGGTTGAGGGAGATGCTGGGGATATTGGGCCTGCTGGGGGGGTTGCGGTGGCTGTTGCTGTTGTTGCTGCTGTTGTTGCTGAGGGTACACAGGATACTGGTATTGCACTGGGCCCGTCGGTGCTCCCGGATAATAGACGTATGGGTATTGTGATTGAGGTGGGTACTGGCTCACGGGAGGGTACTGATGCGGGTACTGGGACATCTGGACTGGCTGGATGGGCCGCGCAATGTGGGGTTGTTGGTAACTGGACGATGGCGCGTACCAGTATGGTGAAGCCAGGTTGGCCATGGGAGGCGCCGGGATGGGCTGTTGGAACTCTCCTCCCATGGGATGGTAGAGGCCCGAGGGATGGAGCCGGGGTTCCTCGGAATGCTGGAAGTCGGCCTTGCTTTTGCGCTGGCCGTGTTTTTTTGTGACAATGTGCGTGTTGAGATGGTTGAGGGAGCCATATGATTTGGAGCATCCGGGGAACAGACAGTTGTACTTGCGGACGATTTGGTTGTAGCGCCGGCGGAAACGGCGGCCGCGCTTTTCTTCCTGTGGACCCAGGGATGGGTCCGCGGTGGGCCCGCGCGCGGGGGGGACCTGGTACGGGTACCCTGCTTGATACGACTGGGGAATCATTTGCGTTGACTTGGGAGCAAAAGAGTATGGCGCATCGATGGGTGGGAGCCGTTCAACCATGGGCGCCTGCGGTGGGGGGACTATCCCGGGAAGATCATGTTTGGGAGAGGCGTTGGAGCTGCCGGAGGGAAGGGACACGGGACGCAGACCATACAGCAGGTGGTCGTCTCCCAGAGGTTCGGGTAGTGAGAGGCTTTCCTCCCGTGGTTCTTGTTTTGGCGAATGGGCTTCTTGTTTTATGGGAGGTTCGGTGGGTTGTTCATCCTGGGCAGCCTTGCGGTTTAATATGGACTGGATGGAGACGTTTTTGTAGGTGGAGTCACTTTCGCTATCCGAGTCGGATCTCTTGGGAGCAGTGTCCTTTGGAGATTCATCGGACATGCTTGGACATGAATGCAAACGGTGATAAGTTTCGGGTGGTTGTAAAGGATACCAAAAAAATTCGACAGATGACGTACTCTTGTATTTATAGATGGGGCCTTTGAGGATGCATACGAAAAGAAAAACGTGAAATAGTAATATCAATGCAAGTGGGGCTAATTCATCTGATAAAAAATAAAATAGAATGCAGCAGGGAATTCACGCGGACAAGCGCACCCATCTGTAATGACATCGAGCTACGGGGATCCTATTTTTTTTGTGTGCCATTTTTTTTTTCACTTGCTTTCGTCGCTTGATGAGCACGCCCTCTGTTCCAGAAGGTGAGATTTGCAGAAGGGGGTCGCGCCAGAGAAGAAATTTCGTAAAACCCCCACCGTTTCAAATTTTCCGGGGTGGTGCGGCAAACCTCATTCCATACTGGCTTGACACGTCTGGACACATGGAGTCGAGTTAGGTCCAGGACCAGGTGCGGGTCGTCGCCTACGACGCGGGAATCGAGGCTCAAGGCCGGCGCGATGTTTCCTAAACGGTGCACGGGGCCGTATGCACGCCGTGCATTCGCGGACTTCTCAAGAACGTCCAGCAGCGTTCGGTGCATGAGCGTGACCCGCCAGGCAGTGCGGTCGGGTCGCCATCGCCGGTCATGCGACGAATCCACCATTGTGTGGGCTCATTGCCAGGGTCTGAACAATGGCCTCGTTGACGCACCGGACATAAGGCTTGCTGACACAGACACAGTCCCCAGGGTGGTGCTAAGCGAAAGAGAAACAAAAGGCGACCCCCAAGTCATGGGAGCGTTGCGGCATCTGGAGCGAATTTTTTTAGACCCACCAAGACACTCTAAAGTTTTTTTTTTCTGCTGGATGGTGGGTCTGGCTAAAGCCCTCTGACTAACCAAATAAATCCCGAGACATTCGCCCCATGCACCCGGTACCGTTGGGGCTGCAGTTTCATGTCAAGCGACTCGCTGTGTGTACGGGGGACATGGTGAAACGACGGTAGAAAAGTGATGGCATTTGTTCTGCCGCAGGTGAAATTAGATGAAGAGGAAATAAAATATCGCTCTAAACCGTAAAATAGTTGGTTGAGGTTGCGGTTCCGCCAGAGTGGCCGAGTGCGATGAGGAATAAGGTTGAACGATCCGCACCACAATGCATATAGCCCAGGACATCACACGATGATCCCAACATGAGGCTCCCATCTCCGCCGAGCCGAGCGAACCCCAGCCAACGCACCGAAGCCCATTGGAGAACAAAAATGTTTCGGTGCGCCTCCCTCCACTTTGTGATCAATGCTTGCTATGAGTAAGCTTAGTAATGTGCGCAATTAGTGTGCCATCAAACATTGGCTTTCATTCCCCCCAGGCCCTGGTCTCACAACCTCGGCCCTGGACCAGTCGCATCAGCATCAAGCGACCGAAACTCGCATGTGCACCAAAACCTAATTTCTTGGGCGAAGGATGCGGCCGACAAAAAGCTGAGGATATTTTTTGAGGGGGGGTTCTGGTCGCAAACAACGTGACGCGAATTGATTCTAAACTCACGTCGCAAACTAATGACAATGATCCAGGGCTTTTAATTCTATTGTACAAGTCTCAGACTCAGTGATTGGTTTTCTGTGGGTGGCTAGTGTCCAGCCCCCCCCCCCCTGGCGTAAGTGGTGACCCAAATTCTCATTTCATATGGGCATGAGCATTCATCATGCGTCCAACATTTGGAATGATCTACACACCTGGCGATTCTAGTCATGTGCTTATGACACGCTAAATCTCCTTTGGTAGATCGGATGGGGCCAACCGCACATTCATGCGCAACGGAGGTGACGGAAATGCATGCGCGTCTAGGTGTTTCATCTGCCAGTTGTGGAGGAAGGAACAGCCAGTTGGCGCCAGCCGGGCGGTAGCCACATCACGTACCTTGCTAAAATTGATTAATGGGCAATTTAGCGTGGGGGGACACTTTAACCTTCAGACAAGAGTCCGACTCTAAAGGTTGAAAGGAACACGGCCAAGAGGCTAAAGCGACTATTTTCTGGGGCACTACCCCGACAATTACTACCCCAATTTTTCAAAGACAAACCCAATGTAGAACCCCACCGCCTCCTTCTCCATGCCCTCGGCGCCGTACTTGCCGTCAGACCGCTTCATGCCTTCGATGAGATTCTTGTTCAACTTGGAGAAGTACTTGGGGATTTCCTGGTTGAAGATGTCAATGAAATTCTTCTTGTACTTGAGGGTGAGCCCGTAGTCTTCACAGAGGGAGCGGAAGTACTCGAACGGCACAACGTACTCGGGGATATTGTCGATGGCATCCTTGAGATAATAAGTATACTTGTTGCCGAAAGGGGGACGGAACACTCCATCATCAGGGGGATCCTTCTCGAAAGTTACCAGGTAGAGATCATTTCCAAACTTGCGCTCCTCGACAAAATGTTTCTTGACAATTTTGTCCCGGATAAAGTCTGACGACGGGATGGTGCCGATGAAAGTGCCGCCGGGCCGAAGCGACTTGGACACGTTGGTTAGGAGCGCCTTGACCTTTTCCTCCGTTTCAAATGCATAGTGGAGCGCAAACTGGATGCTCACACAGTCCACGGGGAACATCTGGCCCACAATGCCAGGGAAGTTGGGCTCCAAGATTTCGGGGATGGTTTTGGAAAAACAGTCTCCCGTGGCAAAGCACGCCTCGAAGTTGTAGCGACGGCTGTCTCTGTTCCGCTTGGCCTCTTCGTTCTGAGGAATGAACCGGGCCTTATTCTGCAGGTATCGAGAGAATGCCTCCTTAACGGAGGCATCGGAAATATCCACCCCAATGTACTGGTCCACGCCAATGAACTCACACTTGTTGAGATCACCGCCCTTTCCACAACACAAGTCAAGAATCACCCCGGGACGGCCCTCGGGCTTCTTGTAGTAGTTGCCAAGCATGATGTACTTGATGGCATTGTTGAAGTTGCGTAGTTTGTAGATGGGACTCTTGGTTCGGGATCCTTGGTACTTGGACTGGTATGTCCGCTGGTTGTAGTGCAGCCGCACGATGCTGTTGATATCCTTGTCCCGCTTGATTCTGCTCTGGAACGTCTGGTACGACGGTTCGGTTTGGCCCGTGATGGAGGCTGCTAGTGCCAGGTACGGCGCCGCCTCCCTCTCGTCATTGGCGCGAGGTCGTTTGACGGACGTTTCCTCCTCCTCTCGTAGGCGCTTGTCTCGGCGGCCTCGTTCTGCCGGCTGGTCGCCAATATACTTGGAGTAGCGCCCGTCGTCGTCGCCCTTGCGGATTGGCACCGTTCTCGCGCCGTATTTGTTGTACTTGTCGTATTTGTTGTTGGACCGGAGCCACGCGGGCGTTTCCGTCTGCTCGCTGGTGTACACGGACAGCACCAGGGGAGTGTGGGAGTCGTCCTTTCGACTTAGTCCATCGTTGGCCATGGCGCACAATTTGGGGTACGGGTGTTTTGTTCTAGAAATCTATAAATTGGGACCGGCAAACACCCCCTCGAACTCGCTGATGATTGGCAGCAAGAAGTCCTTCTTGTTGGGGAAGTAGTGGCCGCCGTCGTGTTGGAACTGCACCACGTTCTTGGCTGGCACGAGCGACGCCAAGTACTTGCTTCGCACCTCGGGAACCACCTGGTCGGCAGTCCCATACACAAATATGACCCGGGGGTCCCCTTTGAACTGTAGGTAGTCAGCATACACCTCGTTGATTTTCACCTGAGTCGAGTACTCGGCCAAGTCACTCACAGTCTGGTTCAAATGCTCGATGTCTTGGGCCGGATCAACCGGATTGGTGAATGCAAACCCCGACACCAACAACAACAACTTGAAGGGAGGATGCCCCGGAACCAATTCCTGGATGCAATTGTTGAGCATGAATGACATGGCGGCGCCCTGACTGAACCCAATGACCCCATGGTACGGCCCGTGTTCTTTGATGTGGTTGGCCAAATGCTCCAACAGTTTGCGGAAGCCGTAGTAGAACTGGCTGCCCTCCTCGTTGAAGGCTCGGTACCACGACCGATTGACGCCCTTCTCGACAATATAGTCCCACTTGGACTTGGCCTCCTCGGGCGTGGGTGCAAGAGGAAATGGGATGAGCGCCGGCAGATCCACCATCACCGGCGCGTCGACATAGTCCAACTGGTAATTGAGCTTTTTGGTGAGGTGCTTGCGTAAGCCCGACGTTTTCTCGGCAAGAACCCGGCCGTTCTGAAGGTAGCCGTGGAGACAGAGGATCTTGGGGCGGGGCATTTGGGGGGGCATGGTGCGAACGTTGTGGTTTTATGCGGCCGCACCAGTCACATGCTAGCAATTAGCAGCCGTGGCCAGACGTGTTGCCAGCGATGGTGCCAAGCCTAAAATTAGCCGGCCAAGTATGTGTTGACGGCCTGGAGGGTGCTGCGGCTCGGGTTCACCTTGCGGGCCTCCAGGATGGCTGCCAAATTCTGCTTGACCGCGGTTTTGTTAGCCCCGGGTACACACACGAGCGCCAACACCACGCCCACGGCCAAGTCCTTGCCTGTGTCGCAGAGGACAAGTGTGGGTTTGGGAACGAGTTTGGGAATGAGCGCTGGGAGGATGGTGCGGAGCTGGCGAGACCCTTTTTTGCCTGACTCAAGGGAGTGGTGCACCACAGAAACTTCTTTGTGAGTGCCGGTAATCTGGAAGGGGGCCAACGTGACAACCTGCTCAATCTCTGGATACGTTGTGCGAATGTAAGTCACAGGCACATCTGCCTTTAATGCCCCAAATAGTATGGGAAAGCCACCGATGCTTAGCTCGCTGACGTCAAGCGCGGGGCCCTCCACGGGCTTGGCCTCGGCAAGAAGCGCCTGGAGCTCCGCCTCCAGTAAGTTGCCAATCTTGGAGCCCAAGCCGTAGACATGGCTCCAGAACTCGTCCGGGCCAAACGACGCCCACGACTCGTGGTCGTCGGCCGCACCTTGCACGTACCCATTGAAGGGCCCATCCGTGCTCGACGCCGTCACAAGGTGCAACGCCAAAACGTCTTTGGGAAGTGCTTGTCTGTTTGGTTTGGTTGGCGTATGCCACACTGGGTAGAGACGCTTGTTGTTGAGGCGCTGGCGGAGCGATGCCGCGTCCACCACCCCCAACTCGAGGAGTTGTTCCACAAAAAGAGGCACTCGCTTCTCCATTTGGTTGTGTTCGTTGGGCGACACCATGGATGCCGGAGTTCGAAGTTCTGCCTCTCCATACGCCAAGGCATTGAGCACAGCGCACCACATGGGGATGGTCTTGGACAACGCGTCCGGCATCAACTTGCCCTTGCGGGTGGAGTCGACAATCGCCACCTTCCCGTACTGACAAAACACTGGGAGAAGATGCAAGTTCAATCGCCTCAAGGAGAAACTCCACTGGTTGGTGTGGCCGTCGGTGGACTTAAAGTACGATGTCTCGATGCGATCGTCGGGGTGCACGTACCACAACCCACACCGTTCGTTTGCTATCGTCGGGAGCCCAAGCGACTGGACAAAGGCAATGTCGTGCAAGATCAGCTCGAGCCGCGGTCGCACGGAAAGCGACTCTCGCCGGAGTTCTTTGGTGATGTCATAGATGGAGACGCTCATGCGCACTACAGTGACAAAAATGACTGGGTTCGATGCTAAGTTTTGCCTAGGCGCTTGCGCTTGAGCGCCGCCAACCGCTGCTCCTCCAAGAGCTCGCGGCGGTCCTCCTCCAACGCCCGGCGCTTGGACCGTTGTTCCTCCTCGAAAATCTCCGCCCCGGTGGCCTCCATGTCGTCGCTGTCGTAGTCGTCGTGGAATTGCAGCCGCTTCTTGCCCCGGTTGAACATGGCCCAGATCTCGTCTCGATCGTAGTCCACGGGCTGTGCCACCTCCTCGTCGGACTCAATGAACGAGTCGAGGTCCAGCTCGTCGGACTCGTGCGTGGGCTTGGACTTCTTGAGCCGTTGTTCGAGCGTCTGAGATGGGCCTCGAAGAGGGAGCGGGGCCCGGGCCACCTCCTTTGGTGGCCGCTTCTGTGCCACCGGAGGTCGCTTGCCACTAACCTTGCCTGGTGTGTATGACCGTGGTGGCGGTGTTCTTGATGGGGTTTTCGATGGAGCCCGGGGGGCAGGAGGAGATGCCTTCTTGGACTTGATTTCAATCGACAACTTGCTCTGGTCAATCTGCTGTGCTTTCTTCATCAACTCGCTGAATTTCATCTTCTTCTTTGGCGCCGGAGGAGCAGTGGCCGGGGGTGTGGCCACACCCCGGGCGGCAGTAATCGAAGTGGACCTTGCCTTGGTCCCCGGGGTCGATTCACGACTTTTTGGTATCGCCTTTCTTGGCTTGGCAGCCCTGGCCAACCCCTTTTTCTCTCGGAGTTCCTGCTCCTTCTTCTCCCGCTCCGCTTTTCTGGCCGCTTTGAGTCGGGCCACCACTGGGTCCACGGGCCGCGCCCCACCAACACCATTGCTCGGAGCAGGAGCCTGCTCCTTGGGCCGGTCGTTGGTCTTTACAGGAGGAGGTCGGACCTGTCCTTTCCTCTGTATTTGCTGGAGGATGCTAGAAAGAGACATGAGTCTTTCTAATCGCGAGGTGTACGGGTTATCTGGGGAACAACGTGTGCAACAACCCACGTATCAGAAATTCGTTCCTAGTCAATGAACTGACAATTACAACGTTGTTGACTCTATTCTCGTCAATGTCATAATTTGTCTTCTGATAGCCCCTAGCTTTGATAAACCCGTACATAGAGGCATTGTGGCCGAGCGGTCTAAGGCGCCAGGGTAAGGTTACCTTACCATACATTCCTGGTCTCTTCGGAGGCGCGAGTTCGAACCTCGCCGATGTCACTATTTTTTGGCCGGGTTTGGCCCTTCAAATAACGAGAGCACACTATCTTGAAAGTGGATGGGGCCAGCAAACAGACTTCAGTTAATTTTTTCTACGTTCGTGAATTTAACAGTCTACGTAAGGCTTCCTTTTTTCGACTTTAGACAAAAATCGCATTTTGCAGCAACAACCCACAAATCATATGATTATCCTGAAATATATGTAAAACTTATGTCATCACAACTCAAGCCTTCGATACAATGTACTAGTTACACTTTGTCTGAGTATCTCTTAACTCTAACTCTTAATCTAATCCTTAGGACCAATCATGTTCTCGGGTCTGACCCATTGGTCAAACTCCTCCTCAGACAAGACACCCAACTCCAAGGCACTCTCCTTCAAGGTCAACCCCTTCTTGTGGGCGTTCTTGGCCACCTTGGAAGCATTGTCGTAGCCAATCTTGGGGTTCAATGCAGTAACCAACATGAGGGACTCGTTCATGATCTTGGAGATCTTCTCCTCGTTGGCCTTGATTCCCTCCACACAGTTTTCTCTGAAGGAAGCAGAACCATCAGCAATCAAACGGATGGAAGAAAGCAAGTTGGAGATCATCACGGGCTTGAACACGTTCAACTCGAATTGACCTGAGGCTCCGGCAAAGGTGATGGCCGAGTGGTTACCAAACACTTGGGTGGCCACCATGGTCAAGGCCTCGTTTTGGGTGGGGTTGACCTTACCGGGCATGATGGAGGAACCGGGCTCGTTCTCGGGAAGAGCCAACTCTCCGTAACCACATCTTGGACCAGAACCCAAGTATCTGATATCGTTGGCGATCTTGTACAAGGACACGGCGACGGTGTTCAAGGCACCGGAAGCCTCGACAATGGCATCGTGCGCAGCCAACGCCTCGAACTTGTTGGGGGCGGTCTTGAAAGGAAGGCCGGTCAATTCGCTCACCACCTCGGCGATTCTGGAGTCCCAGCCCTTTCTGGTGTTCAATCCAGTACCAACAGCAGTACCACCTTGAGCAAGGAATTGGAGGTTGGGCAACGACTTCTCAACGCGCTCGATACCGTTGGTGAGTTGCTGGACGTAACCCGAGAACTCCTGGCCCAAGGTCAATGGGGTGGCGTCTTGAAGGTGGGTTCTACCAATCTTGATGATGTGGGAGAATTCGTCCGCCTTGGCCTGAAGAGCATCACGGAGCTTGGTCAACTCGGGAATCAACGAGTTGGAAATCTCGGTGACGGCAGCAATGTGCATGACGGTGGGGAAGGTGTCGTTGGATGATTGAGACATGTTACAGTGGTCGTTGGGGTGGACTGGCTTCTTGGACCCGAGCTCCCCACCCAAGATCTCAATGGCACGGTTGGAGATGACCTCGTTGGCGTTCATGTTACTCTGGGTACCAGAACCGGTTTGGAACACCACCAAGGGGAAGTGGTCGTCCAACTTACCCTCGGCCACCTCGGTAGCCGCCTGCTTGATGGCATCGGCAAGCTTGGGGTCCAAGGCACCCAACTCCTCGTTGACAATGGCCGCGGACTTCTTGAGAACACCAAAGGCTCTCACCACGGGAATGGGCATTCTGGCGGCGGCGCCTCCGATCTTAAAGTTCTGCTTGGATCTGGCGGTCTGGGCTCCGTAGTACTTGGAGGCATCCACCTCGATCTCACCGAACGCATCGGACTCGACACGGGTGCTCTTGAGGAGGGCCGACGACGACGAGAAGGATCTAATGGAGGTCTTGGAGGGCAATCTGGAGATTCTCAACATGATGAATGTGATTCAGAGTCGAACTATTGAGCTAGGAAAAAATCCGGGGAAACTCGGCACTTGAGGGTGAAAAATGATTGGCCGGAGCTCGGAGCCGGGTGCACGGATCGCCGCGTCGCCGGGCACAAAGTCACGTGCCTTTTGGCCGCGAATTTATCGGCCTTGCAACCGGTTCAAGTCGTCAAAGGTGGGCCAGGGCCAGTTGTGGACCGGCAGCCCGCCGTCGCGTTGCACCTTTTCGTTGTGTTCGAGTAGACGACGACCATGGGCCTGGGGAAGCGACTTCACCAAAAGTAGCAAGGTGTCGCGCGAAGGGCGGTGGCCGATGGATTCCCACCACTGGATAAGCTCCGCCATCTCGGCCACGTACTCGTACTTGGCCAATACCCGGATGTACTTTTGCCATAGTGACGAGGACGGGCGCACGTGCGCGGAGTCCAAGTCGGTGGACCCAATTTGCGACACAACGTGCTTTTTGAACTCGTGCACCGACACCTGGGGGGCGTAGAGGTTGTCCCACACAAGTGTAGTGTTGTCGTACATAGATGCAGAAAGAAGTGCCGACAAGCACGTGCCGTTTGGGAGGGTGTTGGCGAGCTCGCGCTTGTAGATGTCGTAGAAAGCATGGGGGTTGTGCTTGGCCTCTCCCAAGAGCATGATGCCAATAATGTGGGTACTCTTGTGGGGAATAGAGCGATAGAGTTGGCGTGCTGCTTCCACCGATGAAAGATCTGAGCCAAGGCCCCATGAGTTTAGGTCACAGGTGCCATTGTCCTCATACAAGAGGGAGAGGTACTTGGGAAGGAGGGCCGAGTGGTGGTGGTCAAAGAGCTCGGCGTCACGGAGGTGAGACACAAACTGGTCGAGTACCTTGAGGGAATCGATCGGGCGAAGAAGAAGCAGCACGATGTTTTTGGAAATGAGGGTGGTGTCTTTGTGGCCCACGAGCTCGGCGATGATTTTGAGAGACCGCTCGGCGGTGAGGAGCTGGAAGTCCTCGAGCTTGCGAATGAGCACGAACCAGAGGGTGGTGGAGTGCGAATACGACATGGCGGCGTCGTTGAAGGCCTGCACCAACTGGCTGGCGGAGGTGGCCATGGCCACTTTGCTGATGTGGAAAATGGCCATGTCCTTTGGCGACACCGAGCCGGGGGGACTTGAAAGGAACTTTCCCTGGGCAAGTTGATACAATCGCACCGACTCTTTTACCAGAACGTAATTGATGGCAAGGACAATGCCCATGTGAGCACGGAGCAGGAGAAGAGCGGAGTCCTTACTTCGAAGCGTCTTGACAAGCACCTCCTGGGCCTTTACCACCAGGGTAAAGTTCGGAGAGGGGTTTTGGAGCCCGTGGAGGTAGAGCAGCCAGATGCAGGTGTTGATGAATGACAGAGTCATGAATGCAGTGTCTTGGAAGCAGAGAAGGTCGGGGAATTTGGACGCATCGTGCGCCATGCAATAGTACATGAGGTTTTCGAGGGATTCCCGGACATAAGTCGGGCGATTCTTGTAGAAGTCGATGATGGAGTCGGCGTACGTGTTCCATATGTCGAGCTGGAGGTAGAACTCGTTGACGGACGAGGGGGTGCGGAGGAGGATGTTGTGGGTGACGAAAGGTGGAACCACCGAGTCGACGAGCGCTTCGCAACCGGAGCTGACGTCGGGGGCTCGTAGCAGCCGCACCCATATGAGCACGTCGTCAATTGAGTACTTTGGGGAGACTTTGGCGTTTCGGCGGAGTTTTTTGGGGAGGGACTGGAGATGAAGTGCCCGGCTGAGGATGCCAAAGGAAGTTACCACAGAACGGAGGGTGGCCATGCTTGATGAGTCTAGCTGGTGCAGGGACACGCCGTATAGCTCGAGGAGTCGCTGGACATCGCCGTGGACGTGGGCCTCGGTGTCGGCCTCAATGGAGGTTCGGCGACTTCCAGCAAACTGCGCCACGTTGAGCTCGCCCAAGTGCGATTGGATCTGTGTCAAGATCGGGGTCATGTTGGCACCGACTTTGGCAGCCTCAAGCACCCACATTATGTGCACCACCAAGGGCTCCACCGCATCATGGGGGTCCATGTTTGACCGAACGCCGTGCTTTAGAACAAATGGCCGGGCGTTTTCTGTGAGCTGGACAAGCATGTGTTGCACTGTAGGCATGATAGTGAGGGAGGAGCCCTGGTACCGTTCCACTGGGCGGAGAAGTTTGTGAGTAAGAAGCCGCTGGCGGCGATCTCGGGCTCGGTCGAGGAATGACCGAGAGACTGACGACGAATGTCGCCATAGCGACATCGGTCGTAGTCGCTGGAGACCGCGACAATGCATGGTGTGGAGGTGGGTGTGGAGGTTGGTGGTGATGAGCTGCGCGGCGGCACGGGTCGCGCTTACCAATTCTGGCACCATGGCGGAACCCTACAAAGAGTTGCTCCGACCGTACCGAGGTAGTGGGGGTGAGGTGCCGAGAAAGAAGCGAAGAACAAACAAGAACGTGAAGCAGGAGGTGGTGGAGGTGGAGGACGAGCCCCAAGAAGTAATTAAAGTGGAGGACGAATCCGCAACCAGTCCCATTCGCGTGGACTCGAGCTCCGAGGACGATTGGGACTCGGACGACTTCGAGGATGTGCCGATTGAGAGTGACACAAGAGATGTGTCTGTGGAGCAGAGCTTGTCGGCAGCCGACTTGAGTGGATCAGAGCCAGAGTCCGATTCTCCGGGGTATGAGGAAATGTACAACTTCGATGCCCCCGCCGAGACCGACGAGTCAATCACTGTGACCCTCAAGAAGCCGGAGGAGGCCCCGAAATCGAACCGCCGCAAGAGGGTGCCGATCTCGCGGGAGCAGCGTGAGCTCCGCCGGCTCATCCACAAACTATACCTCGGGTGCATGCTCGTGCACGGGCAGATCCGCAACGCCTGGTGCAACGACTACGCTTTACAGCTTCAGCTCAAGCAGAGCGTTCCCCGCAGCCTCAAGCAGTGGCTCTTTCCAGAAGAAGCAAAGGTGCTTGATGTGGTGAAGCTGCGGCGGTTCCTCGACGGAGTGCAGCAATTGCATGCCATGTACCACCGACGCTTCAAGGTGACCGGTAAGGGGTTACAGAGACCTACGTGGGTCACCTTGGGTGAGACCCCCGAGGCAGAGTCACTTCTGTTGGACAAGTTCCGGTCGCTAGTGGTTTCGTTCAAAGGGCTGCGAGACGTCGGGGGCCAGGGCTTCGTGGCGCTCCTCCGGGCGGTGGGTCTTCATGCGAGGTTGGTGTACTCGATACAGCCCCCAGACTGGACTGCCATTATGGAGGAGGCCGACAAGGGCGAGAAGCAAAAGAGCCAAACGCCTCTTCTGAAGACCCCAACGCCTCCGCCAAACAAAAAGGGGCCCGGGCTCCTGGAAAAAATAAAACTCGGACGAAACGGGAGGCTCCAGCTACTTGCACAGACCCGAAAGCAACACGTCAAAACAGAAACCGCCGTCACCGAAGTATCGTCCGCGTACCCCATTTTCTGGACCGAGGTGTGGAACAAATTCTCCCGCAAGTGGATCAGCGTGGACCCCGTGGTGCTCAATGTGTTGGAGCTGGCTCCCATGCGGCGGAAGTCCCGGTTCGAACCACCCCAGCTGGACCCCACCAACCAGCTTTGGTATGCCATTGCCTTTGACAAGTATGGTGGGGTCAAGGATGTCACTCGAAGGTATACCCAATACTACAATGCTCGCACCATCAAGAAGCGGATTGGCTTTCGGTCCGACGATGACAATGCGTGGTACCAGCGGTTGCTTCGGGGCATCTCGCGGCGGCGCCAACTCAACCTTGTGGACGTTCTCGAAGCCAAGGAGTTCCACAACCGAGACTTGGCGGAAGGCATCCCCAACAACATTGCCGACTTCAAGAACCACCCGGTGTATGCACTTGAAAATCAGCTCCGGCAGAACGAGGTCATCTACCCCCACGACGACTCCAGCAAGTGCGGCACGTTCCGGCCCAAAACCAAGGCCCAAACCGTGGTGCCCATCTACAAGCGCTCGCACGTGTACCAGCTCCGGTCTGCTCGTGCATGGTATATGCGTGGGCGGGTGTTAAAGGTGGCGGTGCAGCCGTTGAAGGAGCGAGAGGCTCGCAACGACGACGATGACGACACCCGGCTCTACGCTGAGTTTCAGACCCAATTGTACATCCCGCCGCCCGTCACCAACGGGCAAGTTCCCAAGAATGCGTACGGAAACATCGACGTGTACACGCCGACGATGATCCCCGAGGGTGCCGTGTTGATACCCACCACCAAGTACCCCATGAGAATGTTGGACCGCGCCGCCAAGTACATTTTGGAGGTGGACTATGCTCGGGCGGTCATTGGGTTTGACTTTGGGTCGAAGCGCTCCAGCACCGCTCGCGAGGGCGGCATTGTAATTGCCAAAGAGTACGAGGAGGCGTTGACTGCGGTGCTCGAGGCATTGGTGGAGGAGGCTGAGGACCGCAAGCGCGAGGAGGTGGAGGTGAACTCGCTCCGCAACTGGAAGTTCTTCCTCACCAAGCTCCGCATCATGGCCCGCTTGGACCGTGATCACGGCGTGGTGGAACCAAGGCGGCGCCCGACTCCGATTCAGGGCACCGACGGAAGTTCGCCGGAGTCCGATTTTAGTGTGCATGACGCCTCTGACTACGGCGGTGGGTTTGTTCCTCAAGACGGCGACTACTCGTGGCACAACCGCCATGCAGATGGTGGCGACGATGTGCTGGTATTAGGTGCAGATACCACCGAGAATGTTGGGGGAGGGCATGTGCTGAATGGAGGCGGTTTCCTACAGAGTCTGGAAAAACTGGACGAGGACGACGAGTTCGAGCCGGGGGGTTTTGAGGTTGATGAAGCTGGAGGGTTCGACGTGGAGGCTACTGGGGCCGATGAGAATTTTGCAGAGGCCGGTGGTTTTGAGCTAAGCGATTACGAAATTGCTGAGGATCTAGTTGAGGCAGTTGAAGAATCTGACGCCAGCAACAAACTAGACGATCTTGAGCTCCCAGACGAATTGTTTTCCACCAACGCGGAAGGTGAGTTGGTGTACAATCCGGTGGACCAGGTGGAGGAAGCCAAACAGGAAACTCCGAGCGACGCAGAAACAGGAAGGTCAGAACCACTTCTCAAAGAGGACGTGAGTGTGACAGAAACAGCGGCTCCTTTGGAAGTCACCGCTCTGGATGGGGCTGTTAGCGGCAACGGAATTGCTGCGAATTCCGAAAGCGCAATTGTGCCAACGCCTACGCAAGAAACACTTCTGTCCGAAGAAGAGTACGACGCCGCCGAGCTCGAGCGCATCCACCAGGAGGAGGAGGAACTCGGCATCGAGTACTCCGACGAAGGGTTTTAGCTGCGAGCGGCTGAAGCCACTGTGGCAAGCAACTGCCCGTTTGGGCAATTGCGCGTGTTATCGAATTTTCTCTTCGCATCTGGGGTCGTGGTTTTGACTCTATACGACACTTTGCAATGAAGAATGAAGTGGCGGAGAACGTGCTAGCTACGGCTGGTACCATCTTCTGGTGCATCCAGTTGATCCCGCAAATAATTCGTAACTACAAGGTTAAGGATTGCGAGGGAGTTCCCCCCAGTATGATGTTCCTCTGGACCCTTAGCGGCATCCCGTTTCTGATTTACTTTGTGGGCACCGACGGCCTGATTCCACTCCAAATACAACCCCAGCTATTCACCCTCTTTGCCGGCATGACGTGGGTGCAGACCCTCTACTATCCACCCGTGCAAATGGCACGAAAACGGCTCTGGTTCTACGTCGGCGGCTTCTTGGTGCTTGCCCTCGGGCTCGAGTTCGGCTTCATATTCTGGCTTCGCCCGGTGTATCGTCATGGCACCGAGTGGCCCATGCTTGTCATTGCCATCATTGCTGCCGTGCTCCTTGCATTGGGACTCATCCCACCATACTTTGAGCTCTGGAAAAGACGAGGCCGTGTGGTGGGCATCAACTTCTTCTTCCTTGCCATGGACTCTATGGGAGCACTCCTTTCCATGTTGAGTATCGTGGTGGGAACCATGGACATTATGAGCATGGTGTTGTACGCAATCGTGTTGGCTTTGGAGATTGGCATCTTCACCAGCCAGGTTGTGTGGTACATCACCGGAGGACGCAGAATTATAGCGGAGGAGCGTCGTGTCAAGGCGCTAGACACCGGCCTGGCGGACGTCAGTGTGGAGAAAACCTCCCCGGAGGAGGAACGAACCATAAAGGTTAAGCGAGTGGCTAAGACCCAGCCACCCAACTAATAGAAATCAACTCAACAGATATGACTTTCTGGTTAGGCCGGGTAGTATCAAATCGTTCGTCGCGAAAGTCATCACCGCGCCATGTCGCTGTTCCTGCCTCTCAACCTCACCGAGGATACCTCGAGTAAGAAGGCGCTCGAGGACGAGCAGTCGCGTGAGTTGGCCATCGAGCAGGCGTTCAAGGTGTTTGAGCAGGCATTGGCCCAGCAGAAACGCCACGAGTGGGCCGACGCCTACTACACATACAAGAAGCTCTTCCAAGTGGAGGTGATTTCCAACCACTACTACGAGGAGGAAGACTATCTCCGAGGATTGCAGAACGGCACCAGCGTCGACGAGTTGAGTTTCTTGGCTCCCAACGTCAAGTCGCTCCGGTACTTGGTGTTCCGCAACCGGGGCTTTCTCCACCTCGAGATCCTCAAGCGGCCCGACGTGATTGACCAAATCTACGCCACCGAGAAGAAGGACGACTTGTCGCGCCACGACCTCTTCAAGGAGTTGTTCTATGTGATGGTGGACGACTTTGTCGTGTGCGTGTTCTACCAGGAAGCGGACGAAAAGCTCCTCCACACCATGTACGATTTGTTCGAATACTTGGGTCTCCGACGAATGGCCCGATTCACATTGGAGTACCTGCTCTCGGGAAAGACCGAGAGCGACGGCCTTTTGGGGTTGTTGCCTGTAAGTCGGCGGGTGAAGGATAACTACGCGGTATTGCTTCTGAAACTCCATGAAGGGCCACCAGTATCGTCAAAACCCATCGACTTTGCATTTCTACAGCCCATCAGAGACGACTTCTTCCAGCAGATTGACTCGCTTCGACAGACCAGGGCGGCCTCGGTGGAAATACGCATGTGTACGTGGCCCGCGGTGCTCGATGCCATCAACAAGGAAATGAAGGACCGCCAGGACAAGGAAAAGGCCCAGGAGTACCGCTACAAGACAAAGGACCTCGACCCGTACCTCCTAGCGGAGACGTCGGTGGAGCGCATGACGTTTGTGGTGCATGAGGACAGTGAGGTGGTGGTGGAGGAGGAACCGGAGCCAGTGCCGCAAAAGGAGGAGGAGCCGGAGGAGGTGAAGTCAGAGGATGAGAAGGAAGAGAAGGGCAAGCCGCAGCGAGCGTCGCGGCGTCTAGCAAAGGAGACATTCGACGAGGTGGAGGTTATTCCCCTCTACAAGGAGCAGTTCCGAGATACCACGATATTTCGAGACCGACTCCAGGAGTTCCTTGGCTCCGAGATTGAGGTGGCAGACCTTGTGGGTGACTTCTTGGACGGAAAAGGGTACGTTGGAGAGTTCCTTAGTGCCCTCAATCTGTGGGACCTATCCATGACCCAAGCCCTTTTTGCCGAGGACAAGCCCAGCAAGTCCAACGAGGACGAGAAGATTAAGTTGCTTGAAGTTCTTCGCAGCTTTGCCAGTTCCGACAAGGACTTGAGCGGGGTGCCCCAACTCGCAGAAGTCGAACCACCGCGTGTGGTGGGAGAGTTCCTCAACGGCCTCAACGGCCACTACGAGTCCAACAAGGTGTCCATTCTCAACCACCTTGTGGGCACGAGAATCGCCACCACGTGCTGGCTGACCAAACTCTACGAGCGGGTCCGGGAGTGGGTCAACCACACGGAAAATCACCTCTTGCAGTTTTGGACTCTCAACGGGTTGCGAGAGGCAGACCACCCGTTGGCGATCGGCATCTACGAGGTGTTTGTCGACGCGTACATTGGCCTCAAGGACCACATCACCAAGAGAAACCTGAAGGTGGGGCTCTCGCCCATGATGGTGGATCTTGTGACGTATGGCGACAAGCTCGCCCGGTGGAAGCGCCTCTTGGACACATACCCACCGCAAGGCGACCTTCTGGTGCGGTACAAGTGGGCCACCATGTTCAAGATCAAGGCGCAAAACACCTCGTGGGAGGACAACCAGGCGGTGGCGGTGCAGTTCCAGGAGCTTGCGGCGGCAGTCAGCGACATCAACATTCCCCTCCCCAACTACACCCACATCAGCGAAATCACCCGCGAGTCCATCAACTACCAGGCCATCACATCGCTGGTGCTCAGTATCTTTGCCAAGGTTCTCTACTCCAACGGAAACGCCGAGGCGGTGTCACTTCTTGAGAGTATTCTCATTCCCGAAGCCGCCACCACGGGTCTCATGAGCATCGAGCACCTCCACGAGAATTCGCTTGTGTCGACTCGCTCCTTCCTTGACAAGTACCCCGTGGACATGAAGCTCAACCTCTGGAACATCTTGTTCTCGTATTACAACGACAAGGACAAGCAGAAGTTCCAGCTGGGCTTCGAGCAGTACCTTCGGTTCCTTCTTGAGTACTTTGAGTCTCATTCGGGCCTGAGCCAGATTCTTGTTAAGGTGATTGGACGGTATGGCGACACCCTCAAGGTGTTCTTGAGGCACCTCAACGCCGGCGAATGGCGGCTCACCCCTCAGCCTGTTGAATCCACCAAGAGAACTCTCGCCATTCTCCTCAAGTTCCTCGAGCTCTTGTGTCAATTCAAGCTTCACGAGGAGGGAGCGCTTCTCTCTGGGTTGCGGGTGTCCCTCAAAACCAAATCCACCAAGTCCCACACCCGGCTCACCGATATGTTCATCCACACGTTGTGTCTCTTTGTGGTGTACTACCGGGAGTTTATCAAAAACGTGCACTCGGAGGCAGAGGAGACCATGTGCAATCTCCTCACGCTTGCCCACTACCAGCTCTCGCTCACCAGTGGGTGTGACGGGGCCAGCGGCATCTTCCTCAAGCTCTCGCAGGATATCTTGCTATCTCAGAGCTACATACTGGAGGCCGAGTTGGCTCAGCTCATTTCGTGTCGCTTCCACTACACCGTGCACACAGATACGTACACCCCCGTGGACCACCGCACGTCGCAAACGGGCGAGCTCGATACCAACTCGTCTGCGGAGTTGGCCAAGTTCGTGCTCCCCATCTGCTTCAGGCAGAACCCGCTCGTGTTTGCACCCAAAGCGGACATGAAGTCTCTTATCGATGGACTCTACGAGGTTGTGGGCGACCCCGACTTTGAGCACGACGAGGTACTTGCGCTCAACAACGAGAGCTTCAAGTACTTCTTGGAGCTGACGCCCATTTCGGCCAAGTTCCTCAAGCAGGCGTACTACGGGCTCGTGAAGCTTGATCTCGATGTGCCCTCCACCACCAACCAGGAGCTCATCAAGGACGGACTCTACTACCTCCAGGCGCTTCTCATCTTCAACTCGTACAAGATCCGAAAGAAGAGCATGCAGAGCCGTGCGGTGGAGCTCGAGCACATCATCACCCTTCTCCGCAACGACCTCATCTTTTGCACCAATCGTACCGAGAGCTGGTTTCTCTTGGGACAGGCGTACGGGTTTCTCGTTGAGGACGACCTCATCTGGACCTCCGACAAGCTCACCATCCCCGACCGCAAGGTGTCGACCGCCAACCTCCAGCGCAAGTCACTCTTGTGCTACCTCATGGCCATCAACCAGGCCGCAGCCAACCAGGACGGCGAGGCAGTCAAGCCCATTGTGAGTCTCCTCATGTCGTCGTTTGCTAAACAGGCGTACGGCGCGGTGATGGAGCCCATGGGCATGCATGCGTTCCGAGTACAGTCCAACCCGAGGTTTGTGAAAGGAGCATATGGAGCGCTGTTTGCCGTCGAAAACACCTTCAAGGCGGATGCCAAGCGCCAGTTGATCTTGAAGATTGTTCAGCAACTGCTCCTAGTTGCGGTCAAGGCCAAACGGCTGTGGTTGAACTACTACTACCTTCACAAAGTCCAGCGCAAGCTCAACAAGCCGTTCGAAATTGTGCTAGAGCTGTTGCATGAGGCGGCCCGCTTGGCCCTCGAGGAAAACACCCCGGAGCCCATCATGGAGCCCCACTACCGCTTGTGTTCGGTGTTGTACAAATATGTCAAGGAAGGCAAAATGTCCCCGGAGAAGGGAGTGGAGTACCTTCGCCAGAGCGACTTCATTGAGCTCGGCGACTCGGAGATTGCCTACTCCACCGACAAGGAGTACTTCCAAACGATAGTCAATGCCCTCCGCAAGCTCATCAACTCCGACAAGAAACGCTGGCACCACAAGCCCCGCTACAGACTTGCCCGGATTCTCTTTGACGAGTTTGGCGACGTTGCCGGCGCCAAGGAGGAAATGAGCTCCATCGTCACCATCAAGGCCACCAGCAAAACTCTCGTGTCCATCTGGAAACCCGAGCACGAGCGGCCGGGCACCCACTTCTTCTACACCTACCAGTACTCGCAATTCTTCATTGAGCTCCTTCGGGCGGAACGCAACCTCATCTCGTTGATCCAGATGCTCCCGAAGTTGCGGCGTTCCAATTCCACCATGATCAACTTGTACAATGTGTGGGAGCTCCTTTGTCTGACCATCTGCCGGATGATCAGGGGTTGTTTGGATGTTGGTGATTCGTTCACGTTCACCGACAATTTCCTCCAGTCGTACCTGTACCTGACGTTCATTACCATCTCACGGCTGGCTCTCGATGCCATGAGAAGCTCCGGCATCCCCGACACCCTCAAGACGCACGTGTGCTTTCTATTTGCCATCAACGACATGAAGAAGTTCAACAACGGGTTTGGACCAACGTCGTTGATTGACGATACTATCGTGGCAATCTACATCCGCATCTTCCTCCACTACCAGGCCACTTTGACCATCACAGAGAGCACCGACCTGCCCAACGGCAAGGTGAAGAAGTTGGCCAAGCGAGACGTGTTTCCCTTTGCCAATGACATCTTGAACTCGTTCCGCCGGGACATCGAGAAGATCTTGAAGGACAGGCCCCAGCTTTATAATGAGAGTTTGGGCTGGACGAAGGAGGACTCGGAGAAGAATGCTCTGGCGGCAGCGCTGAAGGAAAAGGCGGTAGAGGACACCGCCAACGGGGTGGCCACCGAGACCCCGGCGAACGAACCGAAGGTCGAGGGAAAGGAGGACAGTAAAACAGCCGCTCCCGTCACGCCAGAGGCGCAAGTGGAGCCACCTCAAGAGAAGGCCGTCGAGATCAAACACGAGACTGACGCACACCCAGTGCCATCTACTGAGGGGAGTGAGGTTAATGTGAATGGAGCTGCTCCTGAGGTTGTTGAGGCAAAGGCCGAGGATAAAGAGGAGGCTACTTCCGAACAGACGATCGCCGAAAAGGTTGATAAGGGAAAGGTGGAACCCGCTCTAGACGTTCCCCTGACTGACCCTAGTGAAAATGTGGTGGTCGAGACTTCTGAAGTTGCCCTCGCGCCTGCCCCTACGGCAGATACACCTCTCACCAACGGCCACACGGCCGCTGAAATCGCCAACGATGCGGGCAATGGGCTGGTGAAAGAACAATCTTCCGAAACAAAGGCCCCCGAGCCCACCGTTTCTGAGCCTGAGCCAGTCATTTCTGAGCTCGAGCCCACAGTTCCTGAGCCTACAGTCCCCGAACCCAAGCCCACAACTCCCGATTCCAAGCACACCATCGTTGCAGAGGAACCCCCCGCCAAGCGTACACGCACGCGTCGCTAGTTATACATTAATCAGACGTCACGTCAGCGTCCACCAACAAATTCCGCATGGCAAGGTCGTACACCACGCCGTTGACCTTCTTGTAGCTGTACTTGAGTCCGTCGTAGCGTCTGCGAATGACGTCGTTGCGCAAGTCCAACATCTGAAACCCCTCCTGAAGCTTGCCAATCAATTTGAGGTTGATCAAGCCAATGCCGTACTGTTTCTTGGAGGTGTCTGTCTGGGAGCTGGTGGAGATGGTGATGATGCAGCTGGTGGTGTACTCCAAGACGGCGTCCACCAACCGAAGAAGGGCAAGGAGGTAGTCTTGGTGACTGAAGGGGGAGCCAAGGAGCTCGGTGACGGTGTCTGGCGCCACCACCAAGCCGTGTTCGCCGACCAAGGGCACAACTAGCTGGTCACTACTAAAGGCATGGCTTATGGCCCTAAAGTAGTTCTCGAGGAGGAGAAAGTACACCGAGTCCTCGGCGATGCGATGCTGGAGGTGGTTCTTTTGTAGAGGCTTTGCCAGAAGTTCTCCAAGTTTCTGGGTGTATGTCTTGTATTGGGACACAACTTTTTCCGTGGTGATGCCGCTAGCATCCAACTTCAGCCCAAGGTCCAAAGGCGGCACGAAGCTGAGGTCTGCGAACTTGGCACGAAGCGCCGAGGAAGCGGCATTGTATTTGTCCTCGAGATCGGTCAAAGCGTGGCGGCTCTCATTTCTGGTTAGTCAATAAGGAAGAGGAAGGACATACTCGGCTTCAATCTCGTCGTGGAAGAGCGAGAAGAGGTGGTCAAGTGCTTGAGCCATGATGCGCGATTCAGGTGCTACTCGCCGATTAAGTAGATGAAGTGGTAAAGTGAAAGAATCACCTTTTTTTAATGAATTCTGGTGGACTCACGGCGCTTATCCATTGGTCCGCTTCGCTCGAAATATGCTAAACTATCTCTACCCGGTCCAATTTTTCCTTTTTTGCAACTTCGAGAAGCATGTTGTAAAACTGATCATGGCTTTGCTGAAGTTTCAGACAGCAGTCCTGGATGAACTGATTGCCTCGCTTCAACGAACGAAGTGACTTCTGGAGTTTGGCAATAAACAGAAGGTTGACCATCGCCAACTGATACCGCGGTTCGTCCATCAGACGAAATATGTCAAGAAGAAGTGAATTGCCGAAACAGAGTTGGGCAGTCTCAACCACCCGTATCACTGCTCTCAAGTAGTCTTGGTATCCTGGTCTCACATCGAATAGAGCTTTTATGTTGCTGGGTGACAATAGTAAGCCCTGGTCCCCCACCATTGGTACCGTCTTTTTGTTCTTACTGGCAATCCGGAGATACTGTTCAAGGAGTACAAGGAAGGTGAATTCCTTGATGAACATATGCTCAAGACGTAGCCGATGAGACGGTTTGACCGGAATTCGGTGAAGCTCCTTCCAGTAGCGCCTGAATTTTTCAACGACTTCATCCCTCTTTGGTACAACAGCCAATGGGTTGCCGTTAGAACCAGGCACTTCACCGTCAACCGTCTGAAGTGAGTCAGAAGCTCCTAGTCCGTCGGTGATACTGGTTATTTCCTCCTTGAATTTATTCTCGAGCTTTGACAAGACTCGACGGTGAACGTTCCTTGATTAGTTGCTGCAAAAAACTTGAGCACGTACACAAAGTTAATCTCATTCCCTATTACCTGAGATATGTCGTTCATTGGCAAATGTGGGCAAATGTGGGCCCTGACGATGGAAATTTATACGAATGGAAAACGATGTCAACATGTACCAACCTGTTCGTTCATGTACCTTGCCGTTGGCAAGTGGAATTTCATGCAGGGTATTTTTTACAAGGCCCATTCAACAGCGTGTGTACAGTCAATTGCATTCGGTTACCTACTGAAAAAATCTAGCATTCAGAAGAGCTTCTGGTTTGGCTTTTGCAATTCGTCTTCGTGAAGCACGAGATTGGCGTGGTCCAACCTCTCACGTTTGGCGAGGTCCAACACAACCTCATGAAGCTCTGCGTGAATTTTGTCAAGCTTTTGCAAGCACTCTTGAATAAAATCGTTTCTCAGTTGCAAAATTTCGATGCCCTCTCGAATGGTCATCACCATCTTGAGATTGATCAAACCCGACACATGACTCCATCTTCTCATGACTCTCGCAGAGTTCCCGATGAAGCAGTCAGTCGTGTAGCGAAGCACAACCTCGGCAAGACGAAGTAAAGCCAGCAAGTAGAGCTGGTGGTCAATATTGACCTCTAAGACTTGGTCAATGGCACTTAACGTCAACAACAACCCCGACTTCCCGACCATCGGCTTGGGAGTGTTCCGATCAACAGTGCAAATTGCTCGATGGTAATTGTCAATGAGAAGTAGCGTCACAGTCTCCACCATCATGTGGTTCTCAAGCTGACACTTTTGAGACTGGCGGGCAAGGATCTCCGTGAGACCAAGACTGGTCGTCTTGAAGTGGGAGATGATACTATCCGCATTGAGTCCATGTGTCCTCAAATTTCGTGCATATTGGCCTTCCGAAACAAAGGCGAGGTTGGCGTATTGAGTCTTGAGGCTTGTGATTCCGACGTCAAACTCGTCCTTGAAATTTGCCAAAGCATCCCGACCTTGATTGCTACGTCAGTAAGACAACTCCACTTCTGGAACATACTCGGCTTCAATTCTTTCGTTCAAATCAGAGAAGAGTGACTGCATTGAGGATCAGGAGGCACGCATGCTAGTTAAGTAGCACGCTCACCTCGTCCATGTGTTTCGTGAGCTGGTGTGTCTTCACTGCCTGCAGGATGAGCCTGTGTTCTGAGGCAGATTGGTGTGGGATCTCGTCAAGGCGAATCACCCCTTCCGTCTCAGTGTAGGAAAGCACTGGTTTCACAGAGAGCACCGCGTCAAGATCATCCACACCAAACGCACCGCTAAGCACAGACCGCTGCATGTTGTTGATCCCCCCGTCGACGGCGACGCACTTGAGCGCAAGGCTCTTGAAGAGATTCACGAGCTTGTACATGCACTGGACGTAGGCCACCTTTCCGGGAAAAAGGGCCCCGTCGATGTTGGAGATGACGTGCAGCAACTCGCCGCCGTCGTCAAGCGCACGTGAGAGCTCAACGAGGAGCTGGTCCCGGCGAAAGAGTTCAAAGAAGTTGAGAATGAGCACGAGGTTCTCCATGTACGTCCCATGATAGAGGATAGTGCTCAAGGATCGAAGCTTGACGCGGGTGACATGCGACTTCTTGGTGAGTTCCCGCTCGGCAAGCCGCGAGATGGAGAGCGACAGGCTCGAGGCCGACTTGTCGAGCTCAGAGGAGATGCACGAGCGGAGCGACATGCGCAAGAAGCTGATTTCGTGGGCAAAGAGGGGCTCGCCGTGCACGAGGTCCAGGATGTCGTCGAGCATGGAGAGGTGGTTGAGCACAAAGAGAAGACTGAGCTCCTGGCGCCCCTTGAGCGAAACGTGGCTGGGTGTCTCGGAGAGGCGGTGGACATACAACCCCCAGTCGAGGTTGGGGAACCGTAGGAGAATGCGATAGTGGGTGTCGGCGACGGCGGCGTACTCTGCGTTGATGGTGTCTCCCTCAAATGCGAGTGTGGTGTAGATGAATGCCGTGTACCGGTAGTAGTCGATCAAGTCGGTGAACAGCACGTTGTGCTTTCGAGCAACCTCTATGGGTACGCTCGGGTCAATGGCGTGGTGCATCAGCTCGATGAGGCGGCACTCGCCGGCCTGGTACGTGACCAGCACGAAGCGGGCGAGCGCCGGGAAGTACTCGAGTTTTGGGGCGGTGTACACCCGGGCCAACACCTCGCCCACGGGCTTGAGGGTGGCCCGGGCCGAGTCGACGAAGCTCTCGGTGCCGTCAATCAAAAGGATATCGAGCGTACTGGTGACGACATCAACAAACGCCGGCACCAGATCACTGGTGGTCCAGTCGTGTTGGGTCCAGTGGTGGACCAAGCGGCCGTAGTCGCCGCAGAGTTTGGCGAGTCTGCCGCCAACAACGGCCACGAGGCGGTCCTCATCGTCGAGAAGCCTTGAAAATGCCTCCTTGTAGTCCTTTAGGTGGGATACGAGGGTGACGAGGGACGCCAGCCAGAGTGGGGTGTTCTGGTGGAGCGGCAGTTTCTGGAGCTGGGCGGTCTTTGCGTGGAACAACTCCTCGAGGTGCTCAATTTGCCCATGAAGGTGGGAAATGGTCGTGTTCTCATCTAGCACGGGCGGCAGCCACTTGTGGTCGGCGGCCAAGGCAGCGGTGTAGTCCTCCATGTGCGAAATCAAAAGCTGCGAGACTACTAAAATATCTGTGGTGTAGAATACTAAACGCACTGTCCTCTAGACCTATCAGCGTGGATGTTGGGCAAACGGCTTTTTCCTCTTTTCATCTTGTTGGAAAAGGCATGCGACGGTGCATCCGAGACAAAATCTCGAGGTAGTCGGGCTCCGAGGTTGGTGTCACCGCCCCGTGCCGGATCAAGAAGTCCACAATGACAAGGCCGCAATTCGGCTTGAATTCTCCCTTCTGCACTCGCTCCAACACCTCGTCCACCGGCATGAGCTCAAACAGCTGTGCTTCGCCATCCACCGGCACCGGCACCACCGACGTCTCGTCGTCAAAGGCAAGGTCGTACGTGTACTCCACCTCGGGCTGGACGTTCTTGCCGCTCACATACATGTACAGCACCACGCCGGTGGCCTTGGCTCTGGCCGTGACGAAATCCTCGGGGAGTCCTGCCTCCTCGTAGCTCTCCTTGACGACGGTCTCGTCGGGACCGTAGGGGTACCCAAGTCCGCCGGCCACGGTGTTGTCGAGCATATTGGGGTATGTCTGCTTGGTGGCCGAACGCCGGGGCACCCACATCTTGAGCCTACCGTCAAGCGACTTGTCGCTTGGCACGTACCCGGTGAGGTGGATGCCGTAGGTGATGACGCCTAGAAGAACCGACACGGCCCGCTCCACGTGGAAGTACGGCACGCCCTGGGGCTCGTACACGGTGTAGAGCTCCCCCCTCCACCCTTTCTTGACGGCTTGCTCAAAGTAGCGCTCGTTGCGTAGGCTCTCGGCGGCCTGAGCAATGGCGGCGTCGCGGGCCTCAACGGTGTCGACGGTTTTGATGGTGATGGTCCCTTTGTTCACGACAAAAACTTCCAATTTCTCCAAGTAGGGCACGTACTCGGGGGCCACCAAGCCAATTGGCGTCCCGGTGTGTGCCTTGAGGGTGTAGTAAGTGGTGTTGGTAGTGTAGGGGTGGGTGTCCACCCGATCTATGATCTCAAGGAGGCCCATAATTTCAGAAGAATTAACGGGATTCACTTAGTTCTGGCCAGTCTGTCACCGTCGAGTCGCCAATGGTTGCGATGTCACAGACGTGGTAAAGAGGTTGGTGACCACTCTTCAGTTACTGTCTTATCGCACTTTTCCCCACGCAATGACCTCGTCACGGGCCCTCGTGCGGGCGTTGAACCACGTCTTCGAAGCGTGGGACGACGACCTGGCCCGCCTGGCGGTGTACCAGAGCATCGAGGAGTTCCACCTCCGCCACAACACGTCGTCGACGGTGCGCTCCACCATGAATATCTGCGATGAGATGTTCAACATCTACCACCGCTTCATTTCCTCGGACGAAAACATCGACAAGGAGTTGTTGTTCCTCGACTTGCTCCGCAACGTGGCGCCCGTCATGACCGAGTCGGAGATTTTGCTCTGGCTCCACACCTACCTCAAGCCGGCGGTCGACAGCGCGGGCTACGATTTGGCCTTCGTCGCCAAGCTGAGGGCGTTCGTGTCGGACCTAACGGTCAATCCTAAGGCATCCGACGACCCGGCGTTGCTCAAACAGCGCCAGCGCATCGGCGAGGTCGTGGTGGACCACCTCATCAAGATCTACCTCGGCAACCACGACGTCATCTCGCTCGACTCCGCCAACGGTGACTCGGAGATGCACGAGCGGGTCCGCTTCATCGAGAGAAACTGCGCCGACTTAATCAAGGAGTACGGCCTCCAGTGCACCCGGCTGTTCTTCTCGTTGGCCAACCACTACTTCAAGGTGGGCTCCAAGCGCCTCAAGGTGCTCGTGCTCATCTCGCAAATGGTGGCGTGTCAGACCTCCCAGGTCAACGAGATCATCGAAACCAGCCTCTTTGGCAGTTTGCTCCGGGCAGTGGCGTACGACCTCTCGTCACAGGTGGTGACGGCCTCGCTCTCTGTGCTCGTGATGATGATCCCACAGGTGTGCCAGACCCTCCGCAAGTACGTGCCCGACTTGTTCTTGTTGCACGTCCGGCTTGTGTGCTGGAACATTCTCGAGACCGACGACCGAGTCCAGCGAATGAACCAATTCTTCAAGGACAAGATGATCGAGTGGGACTTGGCGGGCCCTGACCCCGAGCCACGAGACATCGACGGCCTGTTCTACCACCTGCTCTTGTACGGGCTCTTCCCCATTAACTTTTCCCAATTTTCCAAACACCCATTTGCATACTTTCACAAGAATCCCCCCACGTTGGTGGACCTCGACTTCCTCGAGTCGCTTGACTTGAAGCTAGAGCAACACGTGGTCACCAAGTCGAGAACACTACTACGACACTACGTGCTCCACCCGAACTTCGTCAACGGGGTGGACGCCGAGGCAGAGCTCGCCAACCCACTAGCATGGCTTCTAGCCGACGCCGATGGCGACCTTGTGTGTGAGGACATTGCGCTCGCATGCTTCAACTTCATCCCCGATGTCTTCACCGAGCTCGAGCGGAGGTCTCTACCAAGAAAGGTGTCGATTGTTCCTACCAACTTGGTCATTGACGGCCCAATTGCATTTAAGGAGGTGGATTACAACAGTACCCGCAGCTCCGTGTCGGAGGACGGCGGGCCGGCCGACCTCTTCTACACGCACGAGAAGCTCTACTCGCTCACCGACGAAAAGCGCCGGCTGTCACTATCTGCTCCACAGAGCGCCTCGTCGTTTCTCAACGACAAGTTGCGCAACACCAGCTCACCCACCACCTCGGTCGAGACCCTGACGGTGTTGTCGAATGGGTTGAGCAGTGCGCTTGACTTTTACCAGCGAGAGCTCCTCATCCTCAAGAACGAGTTGGAGTTCTCGAGCTACATGAAGCACTTGATTCGCCACAACTATGTCAGGACAAGGATCCGGCTCAATAAGGTGCTCAAAGAGCACGCAACCAACAACGACCCCCAGCACGAGACATTTGCAGTGACCCAGTCCGCCCTTGAGGAGGCAGTCCGTCAGCTCCAATCAGAGAAAGACCAACTCAACATCAAGCACCGCCAGGAGAAGGTGGAGATTGTCAATGAGCTATTGCGGCTCCGAGATGAGAACGACTCCCTCAAGCAGAACTTGGGCATTCTCACCGATGAGCAATCCACCTCACAGGATGCCGTCAAGTCGCTCAAGCACCAGCTCAGCGAGGTGCAGAGCCAGCTCGAGCATCTTCAAGTGGGCCAGACCCAGGTTCGCGAGGATCTGCCCCCCACGCCACCTCCACCCCCGGCACCACCAGTTGAGCAGAAACCGGACCCCACCATCCCGCTCCGCGGCGAAATCCTGGTGCTTGAGCACCAGAACAAACAGCTCTCCAAGCAAGTGGACGCCCTCACGCAGCAGCTCGAGTCCACCGTCACCAAGTACGAGGCCCAGCTCTCCGCCTCCAAGCACGCCATTGATGACGAAGTGCGCAAGTACATCGTGCACTACGAGCGGCGGGCGCAGGAGTACTCCAACGCCTTGCTCAAGTTCGAGTCGCTCATTGAAGACAAGGACGCCCGCATCATGCAGTTGCAAACATCGAAGCCCATCAGCATCCCCACCCAGGCGGCCCGGGTGTCGCAGCCCGATATCTTCAGTCCCAAGGGCTACAAGTTCACCCGGCACCCCAGTGATATGGGCGACCTCGAGTCGAAGGACCGGTCCAACTCGTCGGTGGACTCGGAGGCCCCGGCCAAGAACGCACCCCCGCCAATTGTGCGTGGCCGCGGCGGCTACCAGAAGCGGTCCAAGCGTATAATGTAAGAGAGGAGACGAAGAGACATGTAGAGTGGTTCACATGGTGAAGCAGTGTTTAGCTGGGTCACATGACTCGCGCGTTCACTCCACGCTTCGTGTTCACAAGATGTCCCAGCTTCGCAAGAGAGGACGGAAGGAAAAGGCCGACACTCCCGTTGGCCAATTCTCCGACGATGATCTCAACAAGGCTCGTGCCACCGAGCCCATTGTGCAAGACCCCGAGTACCGCTACTGGGCGGCGTTGGCGGTGGTGACCGCGTTGGCAGCCTACGTCCGTTTCGTCCAGTTGGGCAACCCGGACAAGGTGGTGTTTGACGAGGTGCACTTTGGCAAGTTTGCCAGCTACTACCTTGAAGGAACTTACTTTTTCGACTTGCACCCACCCTTTGCCAAACTTTTGATTGCGTTTGCTGGCTGGATCGCGGGCTACGATGGTGCATTCAAGTTTGAAACCATTGGCGAGAGCTACACCTCCAACAACGTGCCCTATGTGTACTACCGGTCCATCTCGGCGGTTGAGGGAACGTTGGTGGTGCCCATCATCTTCCTCACCATGAAGACGTTGAACTTCAGTGTGCCCGCGTGCTTGCTCTCTGCCGTGCTCGTGTGCTTTGACAATGCCCAGGTGATTGACAGTCGGTTGATTTTGCTCGACGCCACGTTGCTCTTGAGTGTGGCGGTGTCCATCTTCTTCTACGTCAAGTTCAGCACCTACCGCAAGCAGCCATTCACCAAGCCCTGGTGGACGTGGTTGCTTCTCACTGGAGTCGGTCTCTCGTGTGTCATGTCCACCAAGTACGTGGGGTTGTTCACGTACGTCACCATTGGCATCGGTGTGCTCCACGAGTTGTGGATTTTGCTTGATTACAAGCGAGGCTTGACCATTGCCGAGTTCTCCAAGCACTTTGTCGCCCGGCTCTGGGCGTTGATTCTCGTTCCCTTCACTCTCTATCTCTTCTGGTTCTACGTGCACTTTAGCATCTTGACCAAGTCGGGCCCCGGCGACAGTTTCATGTCGTCCGAGTTCCAGGAAACATTGACGGAATCCCCACTTGCCAAGTTGTCGAGAAACGTCAACTACCACGATATCATCACCATTCGTCACAAAACCACCGATGCGTTCCTCCATTCCCATGACCACAAGTATCCCTTGAGATATGAGGACGGAAGAATCTCCTCCAACTCCCAGCAGGTCACTTGTATCTTTGACGAAGAGCACAACGAGAGACACGACATCAACAACCAGTGGGAGGTGATCCCCACCACCGACGTGCCGCAAACCGGCGCCGCCGTGTACACCAACGACGTCATCAGATTGAGACACGTTGGCACCGGCGGCTACTTGCTTGCGCACGACGTTGCGTCTCCCCTCAAGCCCACCAACGAGGAGTTCACCGTGGTGCACGGTGAGGACATTGAGAAGCGCCACAACGAAACGTTGTTCCGGTTGAGGTACGCCGCCCCCGGCTCGTCCTCGAAGCAGAACAAGCGCAAGCTCATCAAGAGCAAGGCGGTGCCTCTTCGCATCATCCACGTCGACACCGTGGTGGCCTTGTGGACCCACGACGACCAGCACCTCCCCGAGTGGGGGTTCGGCCACCAGGAGGTCAGTGGTAACAAGAAGGTCCAGGACAGAGACAACGTGTGGTACTTTGAAGATATTGTCAACCTCTCACCCGACGACAAGAGATCCGAGTACGTGCCCAAGAAGGTCAAGACCATGCCCTTCCTCAAGAAGTGGTGGGAGCTCCAGGGATTGATGTTCTACCACAACAACCAGTTGTCGTCTGAGCACCCCTTTGCCTCACAGCCCGACGAGTGGCCCTTGGCGCTTTCCGGCGTCTCCTTCTGGAACGACAACAAGGAAAGAAGACAAATCTTCTTCATTGGCAATGTCATTGGGTTCTGGACCGAGGTGTTCTTCCTTGCCATCTACCTCGGGTTGCTCTTGGCGGACCAAATCACCCGCAGAAGAGACCTCCACTTCGTCAGCCCCCGGGGCCGCTCGCGTCTCTACAACACCTTGGGCTTCCTCTTTGCCGGATGGGCGGCCCACTACCTCCCCTTCTTCCTCATGAACAGACAAAAGTTCCTCCACCACTACCTTCCCGCGCATCTCATTGCGGCGATGTTCACCGGTGGGTTGTTGGAGTTCCTCGTCACCGACAACTCCACCGACAAGACCGCCAACCGGGTGCGGGGCCAGGCCCGCGTCAAGATCAACGTGGTGGCCACCCTCATCACCATTGGCGTGGTGTGGTTCTTCTTCTACTTCAGCGCGGTCACCTACGGAGACGTGGCGTTGCCCGTGGAGGAGGTGAAGAAGAGACAATGGTTGGACATCAAGCTCCACTATGCGAAGTAACACTAGATCAGACTTTATCTCAAAATATCAATTTTGTACTTGGCCGCGACCATGTCCCTCACCACGTTTCTTAGTGGTCTCCGCCGGCTCACCCGAGCCACGAGTTTCGTCACCGGCAACCAGTCCGCCGACATGGACTCCGTCATCAGCGCCCTTTCGTACGCCTACCTCCAGCACCAGCACGACCCCAGTGTCGAGCTCGTTCCCCTTGTCAACATCCCCAAGCGTGATCTCCGCCTCAGACGAGACATTGAGCTTCTATTGAAGCAGAATGCCATCGTGGAGGACCAGCTCTTCTTCCTCGAGGACCTTGCCGCGTTGACAAAGGAGGTGGACTCCGTGGACGTGGTGCTTGTGGACCACTGTAATGTGCAAGGGGACCTCATGACCCACATGTATAACGAGGGCAAGCTCCGCATCGTTGGCATTGTGGACCACCACGCCGACGAGGGGGTGGCTCTTGACGCCCAGCCGAGAATCATTGAGCCCACGGGCCTGTGCTCGGGGTTGGTGTTCAACTACTGGTTCGACAAATTCCCCGACAAGAAGGTGTTTGACGAGGTGGTGCCGTTGCTCTTGGGTCCATTGCTTATAGATACATCCAACATGACCCAAAAGGTGGAGGAAAACGATCGCGTGGCCTACGCACGGTACCACGAGCTCTTGGTGTCTGCACAGTCGACCGAGCTCTACCAAACCCTCAAGGCTGCCAAGAAGGACTTGAGTGGCTTTTCGTTTGCAGAGCTCCTCCGTAAGGACTACAAGCAGTTTGTATTTGTCACCAGCAAGGGCCCCGTGAGTGTGGGGTTCAGTTCCTTGGGCAAGGCGTTTGCGTGGTTGCTCAAAACGTACACCATCGAGGACATTGTGGCCACGCTTTCGGCGGTGGAGGCTGACCTTGGTTTGGATATCTTGGTGATCACCACCTCCTACACCCAGAAGGAGTCTGGTCAGTACACACGTGAGTTTGCCTACCACTACCGCCGTGCGGAATTCGCCTCGTTGGCAGAAAGCCTCGAGGGCTTGAGCTTGGACGACAACGTCTACAAGAGAGAGGCGGTCGAGGGCCAGATCGAGCACATCAGCAGAACCACCAAGCTCCGGGTGTTCAACCAGGGCAACACGGCTGCGTCGAGAAAGCAGGTGGTGCCCATCGTCAAGACCGCGTTAGAGAGGTCGTAGGCCCCCAAAGGGACACTGCTATAGAGTACCATTCGTATATAGAAGTAACATGTGGGCATCATGCCGGTGGTTTTTACCTACTCCAAGTTCTGATCATACGTCGTCGGATTGCGATTGTTATGTTATGCTATAGGTAACCCACTCGAAGACCAGACTGGGCTCGAAGGGCCTCGGGAAGGTCGTCGTTGGACGAGGTAAGCGCCGCCATCAAGTCAGCAAACACACTGGCGGGCACGTCCAAAGTCTCCGACACGTCGTCGGCGTCGCTGTCGCCGTAGACCACCTTCATGCAATTGGTGAGGGTCTTGGAGGCGGTGGCCACCGCTAGCCCCACGCTCACGACCCAGATGAACACTCGTTTATCGCCAGAAGTCACCACGAATTTGCGGGCCGCCGCCGAGTTGATCTTCTCGCACATGAGCTGGTGCACGTGGAGGTACGGCGCGTACGACTCGCGGCGCTGGTCGTACTCAAGGTGCACCTGCCACTTGTGGATGCGGTTTGTGCCGTTGACGACCGAGCCCACCTCTTTCGAGCACTTGGCACAAGCAAGGGTTTCGCCGTTTTTTCGTATGGTCAAAAGATCGCCCACCATCATGTATGACAGGCCGAGAATGACCTCGCCGTGCTTTGGCCGAAGTTCGTTGTAGTTCTTCTCGTCGGGATGGTCGTGACTGTGGGGCTTGTGGCAGTGCCAAAAGTCCATCATCTCGTACCAAAGCTCCAGCGGCATGTCCCGGAAGCTGGAGGTGGTGGAGTCGACCAAGGTGGTGCCACACCCACAGGTGAACTTGAACTGGTTGACGTTGTTGGTCTGAGGTGTTTTGGCGAGGAGGTCGGCCACCGACCAGAGATGCACCGACGAGTCCACCAAGTCCATGAACGAGTTCTCCTTGGCTGGCTGCGGTGGTGTTTGGACAGTCACCACGAGCACGTTGTCTTTCTTGGAGATGCCCGTGAGCTTGATCTCCTTCAGCACCGGGAGCGGGAGACGACACACAACCACGTCGTTTCCGCTGATGTGGAGATCTCCATCGGTAACGCCAATACCCTTGATGGTGGACACATCATCGGGGAAGTCCACCTTCACCGAGATGGAGTTTAGTCGGGGAAGATACTCTGCTATGTACATGCGCGCATCTCACCGTTGGGCATGGGCATATCATTAATCGTAACACTCTATATCTATCATGGCCCGGAGGCCTGGCGGGGGGACACCCTTGTTCCCGAGTAGTGGACCTCGAATCCGGGCACGGGCAAGTCGGAGGTGGGTTGCAGCCAGAGCGGCGGGGGCTGAGCCGGGTCGGCGCGGTTGGCCGGGGACGGGTCTCTGGAGCGGCGGCCCTTGAGGATCTCCCGTTGGAGAGCTCCCCGGTGGGTATTGAGGAACTGGGCACGGTCGGAGTCCGAGTCGCCCAGAAAGCGGCGCACGCGGTCACGCGCAGCGTCGGATCGGGCATCGCTGCCGTTACGAGAGTCGGGCTTGCGGGACGGTTCGCTGACCACGCGGCGGGCGTCGTCGAGACGACGCTTTTCGAGATCGAGCGCCCGCTCGCGGTGCATCTGGTCGCGCTGGATGGTGTGGATCATGTGCTCGTAGTGCCGGTTGAGAGACTCTTGGTCTTTCATGAGTTGCTCCTCAGTGTAGGACGGGGGCGACGGGGTGGGCGAGGGCGACGGAGGCACCGGCCTTCGGGTGGGTTTCCTCGTTTCAATGTCAATGTGCACCCGGGGAAGCGCAACCATGGACGTGAGCGAGGTCACCACCGACACGTAGCGGCGCAGCATCTTGTCAAGAGCCAGCTGAGAATCGATGAAGCACCAGTAGTCAAGCGACGCCTGGAGAAAGGACTCATGTGACCGGGCAATGGCCAGGTGGAAGTTGGCGATCGCAACCCCGACCGCCAATCGGGACTGCCGGAGTACCGCACACAAGTTGACCACCACCACGTTGAGGGCCAACTGCTTCGCCAAGGGGTCAATGAGATTAAGCTCAATCACCTGAAACGTGGATTGCGACCGCGAAGGCCGGCGGATGAAGATGCGGTTGAACACCAGCTCGACGAAGCAATAGTTGACTAGGAGACACCCGTGGCCGTAGAACAACCATGTCTTAATCAACGCAAACACATAAAACAGGTAGGGGCTGTCGAGAGCTGTGATCATCTGAATGTTAGACACCGCAGCATAGCAGATCCAGTAGTTGAGGAGGAACACCGCATGGTCGGGCCGGGTGGGCTTGGAGGTGACGAGCTTCAGCGTGAGCAAGAGCGGGAACCAGAACAGCACCGCGGCGGCGGCCGTCGGTAGAAAGAGATCCATCATGTTGGCCAGTGAGACAAGGCTGGAGTATTTATGGATGGGTTTGTGGCCGCAAACAGCCTGTGCGCATCACTTTTTAGGAGTCGTGCGCCGGCGTGTGCAGGGATCGCGGAGGCCGCAGTGACGTCACGGGAAACAGCAGATGAGATTCACAAAAGTGGGCCATGCCTCCTGCAAACGGCCTAGACCTTGCGGGCGAAATGGAGCTCCAAATCGGGGGCGCGGAGGGCCTCGCCGAATTGCTTCAATTCCAGCAAGTAGGGGTCGGGGCGGGGGCGTCGCACCACCAATGCGGAGCGGAGCGCAGCCATTTTGGCGGGGGACACAGCAATTGAGGAGGAAGCAATTGAAGAAGCCACCGAGCAGCTGGACCCGGTGGAGGATGCCGAAGAGGATCGGGAGCGAAGTCCAATGCTGGGTTCCTTTGGTGGCACCGGGGGCACCGGGGGAACCGGCTTCGGGTGTTTTAGATTCAGGGCGGCCGTTGGCGTGGTTGTCGACCCAACCGACGAGCGAGATGACGGAGTGCGGGTCCGAGTTTTTCGCAATGGGAGCGCGTGGGCCCGCGGGTCGGCGTAGCATGCCCGGCAGAGAATTATCATTCGAATGACGTCCACCACGGGTCTGACTCGGTCGTGGCAAAAGGGCCAGAGCATGAGGTACCACCCCCAGTATATCGAGAGATTGTGGAGACGGGCCATGTGAGTTGGGGTTGGGAGGGCCACAAGGTAGGCGGTGAAGGCTGCGGGAGCGTAAAGCGTTATCCAGTGGAGCATGTAGAACTTGGAACTTGTGGGTTTGAACTTGTGAAGTTGTGATTGACCTTCGAAAGTTGTTGGTGTTTAAAGTAATGCCAGGACACATGGGTTATGTTGGGTGATGTGTCAGGGCCTCCGCTTGCCTCCAATTGCCGTGGCCACGGAGATTGAGATGCGATCAGCATAGAATTTCTGCATACGAGTGCAACAATGACGTTATGCCGAGTCAATCTGGCATGCCTACTGCGACGTCATGGTCAATCACCAAGCATTCTGATACTGGGTCACGTGGTTTTGCACCCGTTCCACCGCAGAATGTTCGGTGCCGGCTTTGTGTAGGCGAAACCACGTAACAAGAGGTCTGGATGCACAGAATCCGGATATACGTGTGCAGAGTGTGTATGAAGTGCCTATGGTGCCGTGAAGTTTTGTGAACTCAGGGCCATTCACGTGTTGCGTGCGTATTTATTTCAACGCGTCATGGATCTCGACCCCATCGCTTTGAGTCCCCAGCCGGACAAGCCCGACGACCTTGGGCTCGATGACACCATCAAGATCGCCTCCAAGCAACGCAAGCGGGCCAAGATCGACGACGACCGCTTGTTGAATCGCCCGGCAGGCCTTCCGTCCCTCATCAAGCACTACAAGAAGGTGAGCCGGACGTTCGAACGGAACGACAAGAAGACCGCCAAGGCCATCGGCAAGGCGTCGCTGGCGTCGTCCAAGAAAGCGCTCAAACTCGCTGGCGAGTACCGCAACTTAGAGACGGTGCTCCAGTTCTACCAGATGTGGTGCCACGGGCTCTTCCCCAAGGCGACGTTCCAAGATTGCATACACCTCCTTCGCGCCCAGGGCGCCAAGCCGGGGGTGCTTCGGGTGTATCGTCGTGGTCTTATAGACCAGGAAATCACAAAGTACAAGCGGGACCACGGCATGATTGTGGAGAGCGAGCTTGCCCAAGATAACGACGTGTATGCGGTGAGTGAGCCAATAGAGACAAGAGCTGGTGGAGAGGCAGAGGATGATGACAATGTCGACAACGACGATTTCTTCAGCTTCATGACCAAGCGCAACGGGCTCTTTGTGGACTCCGACGACGAGGACGACGATCCAACTACCGAAGCAGGTGCTGAAGCACCTGCTAATCCAAATGAGTCTACTGAGGCAGCTAAGGCACCTGCTGCCCCTGATAAGTCTACTGAGGCAGGTGCTTCACCTGCTGCCCCACACGAGTCTGAGGAGGACCCCTTCTCTGACGATGACGACATGTACGCCGCCCTCGGCACCCAGCCCAGCATTCCCCCCGCGCAGCCGGACGAGTTTCCCGACGAGGCAGACCTCTTTGACGCGGAAGAAGAGGTGATGCGGGAAATGGGCATGTGAGCATACGTGATTACTTTATTAGGTATATTACGTTCAAGAGACTCACGCACCCAAACACACTCAGAATGGTGTCGGGATCGTACTTGTTGCGGTCCACGCCGTCCATGAGCCCGAGAAGGTACCCGCCCGACCGGAGGTAAACATCAATCTTCTTACTGTCGATGGTGTTCTTGCGGACAATTTTCGGGTGGTAGCGGTAGAAGGGGATCACCGCCCCCACATTGAACAAGGTGTTGTTGTTTGGGTTGCGAATCTTGATGCCAAATAGCGACCGGAACGCCTCCAAGTGGGTCGTGGCGTCGAACGTCTTGGTGCTTGTGCCATGCGAGCCTATGAGCCGGTTTTGCACGTCTAGCGTCTCGTCGCTGCTCCTAACAAGCAGGCCCGAGTGCTCGAAGGTGTCTGCATCCAATTTATGCTCACCCTTGGGGAAGAGCTCGCCCGGCATGGTGAACTTCTCCGCAATACGAATCTCCACCACGTACACCACGTCCACGTGGAACTCCTCCGCAAGACACCTGCACATCATTGCCGCCGCCTGCTTGAGCGATTGCACGTCCTCGAGCTTGTGAAAAATGCCCTTTCGAAGCAGGGTGTCCTGCTGGTTGGCGTCGGCGGCGATTTCCTTGAGGAACTTGGTGATGCGGAAGTTGTTGTTTTGGGAGTACGGCGACCCCGACCCGTCCTTCTCAAACACCAGCATGCCGCGGCTGGTGGCCCGCCCGAGCCGCATCGACAAGTCCGCGAGCTCGACGTTGGCCGGGTCCTTGGGCTCGCGCACCTGCTCAATGGGGGTGTTGAGGGTCTCCACAAACTTGGCTGCGAAACAACCAAGAACCTCTCCATTCACGGAGTATTCGTCCCCCTTGGCAAACGCATCGTAGATGGCTAACGCGCCCACATTGTCGCCGTTGACGTCTCTGAGCGGCACCCCAAGGTAGAATTTGATGTGCGGAGGGCCCGTCACCAAGGGGTTGTTGCGGGTGCGCCAGTCCTTGGAAGCATCGGCAAGAAAAAAGTGGTGCTCCGACAAAATGGTGTGGGCGTCAAGGCTGGCCACCCGGGGAAGCTCCAACGTGTTGAGGAGGGTCTCGTACTTGAGGATGGTGCGATTCTTGTCCACCAACGAAATCGACACCCCGGCCACCTCAAAGTGCTTGCGAACCTGACGTACAAACCGACGAATCATGGGCTTCTCGTCCCAGTGGGGGAGCGCCATGTACCGTGCGGTGGTGCGTCGCCGCCGGAGCTCGTTATATCCGTCGGGAGGACGCATATACATCCCTTTCCAGCATGCGGGACATGGCACTGCAGAGAGGTTCCATTTCCCCTGATTAGTAACAATCACAGGCTAAATGACATACCTGAGAGTAGGCGTCGATGAAGTGGGCCATGGTCATGGCGACGGGCTCGATCTCGGCATCCTTGAACGACGGCACCAGGTGGTGTTTGCGGCTCATGGTACACAAATGCAAAAATGTATTTATTGTTGGACTACTCTTTATCCTCGTCGATGCGGTCCAAGTCCTTGGATCTCTCTGCCTCACGCTCCTGTCTAGCCTTCTCCTCTTCAAGGGAGAGACGCAACGCCAATGCCAAGTCGGGGTCCATGTTGGGATCAATGAGGTTTCCGGCACCAAAGTCCCCGCCAAAGTCGCCGCCCATATCGAAGCCGTCCTCCACGAGGATCGGACTGGTGGCAATCACCTCGTAAAGCAACCGCGGTCCGGGGGGGATCGTCACAAGATGCGAATTGTCGTGATTGTTGATGGCGGCCGCGAACTTCTCCAACTTGGCGGTGTTGACTGCCTCCTCGCCAAAGTTGATGATGTCCACCGCCACGTTGTTCTTCTTCAACTTCTTAGCCAACCTCTCCAAGTCCTTTTCCGACTCTTGTATGGGGGAACCCACAAAGATGATGATGCGCTGTGCTTGCACTTTGTTCTGGCGGTGCTTCAACGCCAAGGTGGCCACTTGGAGCCCGCTGGAGAAATGGTTTTCCCCGTGTATTTTGGTCTCGTGTGAGCCGGCAAGAATCTTGCCGTAGTCGTCAGTCAATGTCGACAACACCTGGGGGCCATTACCCCCATATGATAATAACCCCACGGTATTCTCTCGATTTGAATTGAGCTTGTTCTGGAAGATGAACTCGGTCGCACTCAACTGCGCGTCGTACCGCGTGGTGAGATAGTCGCCGTTCCGCATGTACTCGGAGTTGTCGATGGCAATCATCGTCGCCTCGAGAACCATGGTGTAGTATTTGTTGCCACTAGAAAATGCGAAATTCGCGACGCCCACCCATGCGCTCATTATCACCAGAGGAGAAGGTGAGGATCGTGCAACACCTCCGCCGGTTGAAGCAGGTGAATGCCGACCGGATCCGGGCCAAGGCGGAGGCTCACGCGTCCCGTGCGGAGCGACGCGTGTTGCGCAGACTCAACGGAGTGAGCGTGGCATTGCGGGGGGTCAAGTTGAAGGACGGGATCAACGTGGAGAGACGGGGGAAGCCGACGTTGCGTGATTTGGTAAGAGAGGGGGCGAAGCAGGATTGACCTCCATAGGTGACTAGGTCTGGATATTTCTCCTGACCTCAATACGCCACTCTCGGCCGAGATTGGGCCAGCAAGCGACCCCGTTCTACCTCTCTCATCAATAAATATAATAAATAACATGCTAAGCTTCCTCGGGAATATCATCGTGGAAATACTTCCCTTCAAGGGTAGGTTTGATGATCCCCGCTCTGATGACCCAGTCGCCAAAAGGCTCGCCGTCGTTTCTCTCCAAACTCCATCTCTTGAACATGGGCTTCAAGATGGCCAAGATCTCGTCCTCCTTGATCGAGTAACGGTAAATCTTGTTCAATCTCTCACCATGATGACCGCCTCCCAACATCAAGTTGTAGGCTCCATACGCCTTACCAACCAATGCAACTTCAGCCACCCACGGACGAGCACATCCGTTGGGACACCCGGTCATTCTCATCACCACCGAGTCGTGTCTGAGCCCATACTCCTCCAACGCCTCCTCGAGCTTGCCCACCAACACAGGAAGGTATCTCTCGGACTCGGCCATGGCAAGACCACACGTGGGGAACGCCACACACGCGGCCGACGACAATCTCAACGCGGAAAAGTCGGTGTTGTCGAGTTTGTACTGGGCCATGAGGGCCTTGACGTGGTCCAAGTCCTCGTCCTCGATGTTGGAAATCAACAAGTGCTGGTTACCGGTGAGACGGAACTCTCCCGAGCGGCCGCCGTCCAAGTACTGGGCAATCTTCTTCAATCCCGTCTTTTGAGGGAACTCGGGGGTGTCCTCGATTCTTCCATTCTCAATGAAGGCGGTGAAGTGGTTGTAACCCAACTCGTCCTTGCACCAGCCAAAGTAGTCGACGTTGCTCTCGATCTTGAAAGGCTTGGGCTCCTCGAATTGGAATCCGAGCAAGTCCTCCACCTTCTGCTTGAACACCTCCACGCCAAGGTCGTCGATGGTGTACTTCAATCTGGCGTGCTTTCTGTTGGTACGGTCACCAAAGTCACGTTGCACCAACATGATCTTCTCACACGCAAGGTGCACCTTGTCCTTGTCGACGTAACCAAACATCGAAGCGGTACGAGGGTACGTCTTCTTGTTGTTGTGGGTTGATCCCATACCTCCTCCGGCAAGCAAGTTGAATCCAATCACCTCGTTGTCAACCACAATGGCAATAAGACCAATGTCGTGGGCATAACAGTCCACGTCGTTGTATGGGGGAACGGTGATGACAATCTTGAACTTTCTGGGAAGGTAGGTGGGGCCGTACATGGGCTCCACGTCGGCAAGCGCGTTACCAGCCACCAACGTCTTCTTCTTGTTGGGCCCCTCCTTTCTGGTTTCCCAGGCCTCACGGTCGCCGGGCTCGTCGCCCTCGTCCTCACCTTGAAGCCAGATCTCGTGGTAAGCGGTGGTTTGGGGAAGAAGGTACTCACTGATGTACGAGCCCACCTCGCTGATTTGCTTGTGCACCTTGGCGTTGTGGGGAAGCGCCGAGATCATCACGTTTCTGTTGACGTCACCACACGCGGCAAGCGTGTCCATGAGAGCAGCATTCATCCCACGGATGGCCGGCTTCAAGTTGTGCTTGACGATACCGTGCAACTGGAACGTGGCACGCGTGGTCAACTTGATGGTACCACTGCCTCTGTTGTCGGCCAACTGGTCCATCTTGAGATATTGTCTGGGGGTGGCCTTTCCTCCTGGCAATCTGACACGCACCATGAAGATGTACTTGGGCTCCAATCCCTGGGCCTTGCGCTCGTCACGCACGTCTCTGTCGTCTTGCATGTAGATACCGTGGAACTTGGTCAACTGTTGGTCAACGGCAGAAATGGCTCCGGTGCTTTGGTCTTGGAGACCCTCCACAATGGTACCTCTGAGGAAGTCCGAGCCAATCTTCATGTCCTCGTTGGTGATGGGTTTGGGCTCTTCGACACCCTCGACGTTGTCCACACCAAGGGCCTTCCAGAGCGCCTCTTCCCACACTTTGAGACCGGTGTTGTAGCCGTCGGCGTCTTGGTCATCACCCAAGCCAATGTCCACGAGAGGAACACCGCTGTAGAACTTCAACTTGGCAAAGAGGTCCTTGGCGGGCTTGTTGTAGTAGTGGTAGTCCTCCTTTCTGGGCCAGTACTGCGAGTCACCCAAGCCAAACACACTGAACTTGACGGTGGATAAGTCGAGGTCCACCGAGCTCTTCAATGCATCCCACAACGCCTTACCGTTCTGAGGGAACTCTCCTTGTCCGGAGGTGGAAGTGATGAACACAATGTTGGTCTCGGTGGGGAGGTCCTCGATTGAAACATCGTCCATCGAGAGCACCACCGACTTGAGCCCACGGCCGAGCGCCTGGCGGTTGATCTTCTTGGCCACGGACTCGGCGTTACCACCGTCGGAGGCAAACGCCACCGTCAACGGAGGACCGGAAAGACCCTGGAGAAGCTGGGCAAACGAGTCGTCGGCGATCTTGGTCTGGAGTTTCTTGATCTCGGAGTTGGCGGTGGCAGTCAAGTTTCTCGAGAGCGAGGGGTTCTTGGACGCAAGCAACGTCAATCTGTTCTCGCGGTCAAGGAACTCCTTGAGTTGAGCCCGCAAGTTGGACGAGTCGAGCTTGAAGGCCTCATGCTCGTCGTCCACCGAGGGGTTGTATCTGTACAATGGCCAGTAGCCAGTGTCCACAGCCTTCTTGGTTTCCTTTAACACCAGGAGGGTGTCGGCGCTCTCGGTGTGGTATGGGAGGTATGCCAACACGATGGAAGGACCGTCGAAGTTCTCGGCTTCAATGAGGGCCTGAAGCACCTGGGTATAGGAGGAATAGATGGCGACGGAGGCAACATACACCCCGCCGTAGTTCATGGCGTAAAGACCCACGTCCTTCTTTCTGAACGCGGTCTTGTTGCTCTGGGTCTTCTCTTCGTAAGGCTCAGAGTCAATAAGCAACATGTTGATGTTCTCGCCGGAGCTGATGAGGTTGTGCACACCCGACGAGCCAAGATCGTACGACCACGCGTCGGAGCCAACAAGCCAGCTGGACTCGATGGCAAAGAAGTCCTGAAGGGCGAGGATCTTGGCGGTGGTTTGCGACGTGGAATCCGTCTTTAATAGTTCCACCACCTCGGACGCATCGAAGGGCTTTCTTTCCTTGACCGACACCAACCACTTGGACAACAACTCAATCACCTTGGAGTTGTCCAAGGTGTTGAATGCATTCTCCTGGATGGCGTCGTGCACCAACGTGGTCAACAACACCTGTTGCTCCTTGGCATAGAGGTACGACCCGAATCCAAACTCGGGGTTGGTGCTGATGGCAGCGGAGTTGTACTCGTTCAAGATGCTGAGGTTCTTTTGGTTCACCTGGTGCAAGAGCTTGAGGTATGCTTGCTCCAACGAGTGGGCGTTGGCCACCGCCTGCTCGGTCTGGGTGAATTTTTGTTGGGATGCCTTGGTGGTGAGTTCCACATTCAACTTACCAAAGGAGAGGTTCTGGATGGGCTTGTCTGAGCGTACATTGGCCAAAAGGTTGGCCACGGTCTCTTGGACCTTGTCTTTGGAAATGAAACCGAACCGGGCAGCCACCACCTTGGTGAAGTTCTTCAACAGTTGAAACTTAGCAAAGTTCTGGAAAAAGTCCAACAAGAGTGGGGAGAAGGATGACGACGACGTGGTGCTCTGTTCAACAAGCGTCAAGGTCTCGACCGAGTCGGGTATTATGGAAAGCAATGCGGGTAAGTTGAAGGGACGGTAGACATTGATGGCAATCACCACGGCTTTCTGGGCAGTGAAGGACGCCACGAGCTCGTCGGTGATTTGGCCCAAGTACAACACGGCGTCCTTGGCGTCCACGTTGTTGAGGATCTCGAAGGGAGCCACGTTGTGGTGAGCAAGCACATCGTGAATGTCTCCCTCCACAAACTTGGCCTCGGTCACCTTGAAGGACTCGGTGAGCTTGTAGCTGGCGGGGCTATAGACATGCACCACAGAGGAACCGGTATTTTGAGCGATATTATAGGCGATCTTGGCGTACAAGTGGGCCTGCTTGGAGGTTTGCGAAATCAAAATGGGGAACCCGAGATCCTTCAAACTGGTGATGACGGAGTAGTCGAAGTTGGCCAACTCCACATGCGACACCACCTTGTTCTTCTTGAAGGCGTCCAAGGACAAAAAGGGAAGGTTATTGAACAAAGCAGCACCCGATGTGGTGACGGTAACAACGTCCTCAAAGTCGGTCTGGCTCTCGATGTAGTTGGCCACAGTAGCATAGGCATCGTTCGATTCAAGAATCACGTTCGCCCCTGGAAGCAACCCGGTGAAAGAGCTCTCCACCGATTTGGCAGGCTGGGTAACGAAGATGACCCCTCCAACATTGGCAACAACATTGGAGACTGATGTTAGTACTCTGATAAGGGACATGGAAATGTGTGGGGTACATACTTGCTTCAGCTTGTGTTATACCGGCCATAATGGTACAACAGTCTGAAAGAAAGGGTGTATAGCTTTTGCAAAGACTGGTTTGGGTTATCAGAAGCACCTGAAAGCGTCCTGCATGGGCCCCGGTTTTTTTTGCAAGGCAATCAATTAGGCTATGGCACGTGATGCGGGATTCGATGTCATGAGGATTTACATGGTTATGATTGGCGCAGGCGCGTCACGTGGCCGGGCCTCATACTGGGGCCTCGGCGCGGGGTTTGAGCCGCCAAACCCCGCGGGCGGGTGCGGGAATTCGTGGGCGAGGCCTTTATCAAAGCCCGCAGTGCAAAGCCCGCAACTCCCCACAGTGGTGGCTGCCACATGCCAAAGTGTTTGCTAGCTACAAAGCAGCAATTGCACAATGAAACAAGATATTGTACAAGCCATGATGTGGCTTGTTGAGGTATTTGTCGAATAGCAGTGTTGGCCATTTGCTTCAGAATCACTATCTGTGACTGTGGTTTTCGTCAAGATTCCTCTCGGTGGCCAAGCTGGCTAAGGCGCGAGACTGTAATGAGTTCCTCAGAGTAATCTTGAGATCGGGTGTTCGACTCACCCCCGGGAGATTCTTTTTTGCAGTGCGCGAGTCTTATTTTTCCGCTTCTGGAAAAGGGCTTAGTTATGCAGTGGGTGCAAATTGATAAGTGTGTTATTATGGTTGTATGAAAACGACAAACGACCACACGGAACTTATCACCACCGCCACAAAGCCAAACCATACCACGGTGGTGTGGAGCTTGGGCAGGTCGGAGAACCGCTGGAAGTTGATGAAGATGCTCAGCATGCTGAGAATTAAACTGAACAAGATGCCAAACACGAGAATGGCCAAGAGCTCAACGTTGTCGATGAGGGAGAATTGAACGTTCTCATTCTCGACTTGCAAGATGCTGTAGATGATTCCGAGTTCGATAGAACAGATGAAGATGGAAACGAAGAAGAGCGAGAAGTACACCAACGCCAACGCGTTATCGTAATCAGCCTCGAAGTGATTCTGAAAGTCGTCGGCCTGGTTATCAAGGTACGTGTTGTCCTCGTTGATGGAGTCGTAGTTTGCCTCGAGGTCGTAAGACGACCGCTTGAGGGGCACCACCTCGTCTTCGTCGTCGTCGTCGAGAAGGCCGAGTTTGAACTTGAGCCGGATGATTCCAATCACCACTTGGTTGAGGAGAGATGGCACGTACATGCTCTCATGAAGCTTGAGGAACAACATGTAGTTGTCCTCGGATGCATTGATGACGTCTGATTGTAATGGAGGCGTGAACTCCAAGAATGAAGGGTCGCTGACCTGGTTCTGGGTGAAGATAGACCCGTGGGTATCCACACTTACAATCGAGTTGTTTTTTTGGGAAGTGGGTGGCCGAATGAGCTCGCTCTGGAACGACGACACCGACCGGAACGATTGTTGGCGCCGAAGGTACTGGTTGGACTTGTCCTCGATGATCTCGTCTTCGAGGGTTTGAAGGTTGGCTTGCTCGGTGACGTTTTCGAGATTCTTCAAAAGATTGAGGTTGAGGAGCTTGCTATAGTGACAGTGGCTGTACTTGGCGGATGGTTGGCGGTTCCAATAACAACTCCTCAAGTACTCGTAGAACGAAAGATTTTTGAACAAACTCAATGAAAAGTTGTTCTTCACGAGTTGTTGGATCTTTGGAGGGAGCTTATGAAGGTAGGTGGGGCGGTAGGAAATGTTGAGCACGTTGTCCGCATCAAGGGATGTCTGGAGATTCTGCTCAAAGTTATGCAAGTTGGAGTCGTTGGAGCACACCATCACATGACTGAAGGGGAACTTGTCGTAGGCCGTAGAGTCAAACGAAAGGTCAAAGTGCCGCGGGTGGTTGGTGGTGGCAATGTCACTGTCCACCTGCACCAAATAGTCGTCCTCCGTTTTCTTGGTGCTGGCACGCGAGACGGCGTCGTCGGAATCGTCGTTGGCCGCTTCGTCCCGAGACACAAAGTACCGCCGCCGCTTGCACACAAGTTTGGCGGAGGGCTTGAGGTCGTTGTTGACAATGGTGTCGAGGGTGAGTTTGGTGAGGTGGGAGAGTGATGGCTCGATGAGTTTTTTGATTTCCGCCTCGAGTTTTCCCGAGGGGTGTTGGAGGTAGTCGATGAGCTTGGTGACGATGGTGTTTTTGAGCACACAGTAGCTATACTTGCGTAGGCCACCGGTGTAGGCCACCACCACCGAGGTGGGCTGGTCCAGATGCGAGAGAATGAAGCTGCTGTAAGGTGCTTCGTCCAACAGCTTGTTTGATGTAAGATAAATGAAGGAGATGTCGCTGGCGCTCACGGCCTTGAGGCCAATGTAGATGTCTAGATGCAACAGGAGCTCGTTGGAGGAGTTGGGGTCGCTGGGCACAAGGAAGTCCAACACGAAGTTCTTCTTGAGGATGGCAGTCAAGTCGAAATGAAGCGAGTTGTTGTTGAGCTGGGGCTCGTCGTTCTTGTTGAGGGCCCGTGTGAGCTGCCTGACGTTATACATCACCCCGGTGACGCTTGCTGTGAGATACAGGAGGTCGTAGCGAGTGAAGGACTTGGGGTTGGAGTTGAGGTGCTGCTTCAACAGGTGCACAAACGCCTGGGATGTTTCCTCCTCAAAAGGGGAGTATTTGAGGAACTTTTTGAAGATTTTCTTGAGGGCCACTTTCTGGATGATGATGAACTTGATGAGCCGCTTGAGCTCCACCGACACGTCCACCATCACCTGGTACTGGAGGTCGTTGAGCCGCATGCATTTCTCAACCACGGGGATGTTCGCCTCCTCCGTGAAGAGGTACTGGGTTTCGTAGTACTTGAGCTTGCGGGCTAGCTCGCTGGCTTTTGTGTTGATGAACAAGTTCACGTAGTCAAAGTTTTCAACAAAGGACGTGTAGAGGGCCTGGAGCTGCTGAGGGTCTGGATTTGGGGAGTCGAGGAGCCGGCGGATGTGCGCCTTGAGCTCGTTGTAGTCCAAGTTGTAACACCGCCACTGCGGTATCAGTAGCTGAGCCAAGTTCTTGCCGAACTTCATGCTCTGGACTCAACACAGGAAACTGGACGGATTAAATGGGTGCGTAGGTAATTTTTCGCATGCGCCGCGGCTGGCTATCATGGAATTAAACATGCATTACCATGTGTGGCTAATTTGATGAGCCGAAAGCCATCGTCAGCGTCAGATAGTGACGTCCATCATCATGGGGCACTCTGTGCACCCTGTGTATGGCTCAGCTGGCAATCACTCAGCCGTGAGTCTGGCTCGAGGGTCGCGTTACGAGCCCGCGCGGCCGCGAGACTCACATGAGTACTTTCCCTATCGGCACCCACGTGGTGATCTGAGCCAACGCTAGCGACATCTCGCGTAAGGAGGTGCCACTACAATTAGCCTGCGTCGAAAACACGGCGTGCACGTGACGCGGTGGTGTGGCAATCTCGTCTATACGAACCCTGGCCCCTGAAACAGACCATGCGGTAGCAGAAGCTGGGCATTCGGTGTGCACCGAACATTTCCAATTTCGGCTGATGCATTCGGCAGAACACAAAATTCTCGGGCCGTGGCAGCGACTGCGAGAAAAGCTCAAGCGACTGCGAAACAAACCAGGGGAAAGGGTCCATGAAAAAAGACGATGAAATGAAAAAGAGCTTCAGCCAACGATCTGGTTGATATACCGTTGATAAATTATTCCATTACTTTTTGACTGTGGGCGTTGTGATTGTCATTTAATTTTCTGTAATTCTCCCAGTTTTGTCAGATTCTCACTGCAACTCCAAAATGTCTTGAGGTTTGCCAGAGCGCGAAAACGTGATTTTCACTCCACCGCATCATGACGTCCGTCGATTCCTTCATTGACTACGCGTCCCGGCTCTATGCTGCGTACCCCACCCAGACCCGTCTTTCCGTCACATACAAGAAGGTCTCTGATAAGGGCAAGTCGCGGGCTCCTGCCAGCAACAAGGTGGTGTTCAAGTGCTACAACCCTCGCACGGGCAAAGTTGTACGGTACTCCACCAGCGGAGTCCGTGAGGTGTCCAAGCTCCTCCAGTTCATTGGCCCAAGAGGTGTGGCAAAGAGTGATGAACAACACGTCACCGGGTTGGCCAGCATCATGAGTAACGAGAAGTTTGAGGATAAGCCAGAGGAGCCCCAGGAGTCGTCGGTGCCGGTGACAGAAGCACCCAAGTCGAAGAAGAAAAAGAAGAAGGGTAAGAAGTGAATACATCTGCATCAATACATATCACGACATGAATTACGTTTGCGTCAATTGAGTCATTGACTCACGGCGGCCTGACCCGCGGCCTGACCAGTCTCCACTTGCCTTAGAAGGATGCAGGACACAAATCACTGCCCGCCATCACTTTGTCAGTTCACTGACTTCGGGTGGGCGCCAACACACTATCACCAGTAGGTGCGCCAGGCACCAACTACTGCAGCTAGTCCAACACCCACCCCTAGTTGTCAGTAGCGAAACAAACCCCGGAAGCGGTTGATCAAGCCATCGCGCCTGGGCTTGTCGTGCTTGTCTTCAAGGATTGCCAGATCCACAAGCAGCGCGGTGGGAGTGTCATCTTCCACTGTGTCTGCCTCCTTTTCAATTTGCACTTGCTGCTTTGGTTCCTCTTTTGACAGATTGACCGACTCGATTCCCCGGGACCCGATGGAAGGCTCATCGAGCGACTCCACCCCTTCGCTGACGTCGGTGGTGCCGACGGGCGGCAGCACCGCTGCAAACGACAGTCCCGTCGACACTTGCAGCAACCGGGGAACCTCTTCGAATTGGGACACCTCCACCAACGCCGAAGCTTCAATGTAATTGTTCTCGATCCCGCTGGAGTCGGTCTCCACACCATAAGCCGAACTGGTGGTCCAATTGCCATCGACAATAAACTTGAACACCACCTTCTCCTGTCGGGGGAACTGGATCACTGCCTTGTACACATTTCCGTCCCGGATCATGAGATGTTTTTGTTGCCAATCATCAAACGCCCCGGTGATGTACACCGAGTCGGCCGTGCCCAGCCTGATTAGTCGATGTCTTTCATCTGTCTACATACCATTGAAACGTATACGTGTAGGTCATGAATAAAACAATCCAGAGGTTTATTTTTAAGGATGCCCATCCCAACACATTTATTGCAACTCCCACCCGCTTACCTAATGCCACAATTGGCCCCTTAATTTGCACCCAGATACCAGGGTGCAAACAAACCTAATTTTTCCCTTGCATGGTGGCACAAACGGACGACACGCTTGGAGGGGCCAGAAAAATCAGAAGTCGGGCTCCTCCTTGGATCGGCATGGGATGATCCGCCTCGCAGTGGTACGGATTCGCTGGCCTCATGGCGCGTTTTACTTTTTCGCGTAGTGAACACCTCACGAGATTTTTCAATTCCAGTCACCATGGCCAAGAAGATCCCCAAGCGCACAGCGGCCAAGCTGTCGTGCATTCTCGACGTGGACCCGGTGGCCGAGCCAGAGTACAAGGACGGCCAATTACGCAAGTTCTTGGTGTCCACTCCTCCGGCCATCGTGCAAAAAAACCGGTCTTTCACGGGGAAGGAATTCCTCTTGTTTTTGGCGTTGGTGGTGTTCACGGCGTTTGTCAGATTGCGCAACTTGGACACCCCCAACAGCGTGGTGTTTGATGAGGTGCACTTTGGTGGGTTTGCCAAAAAGTACATCTTGGGCAAGTTCTTCATGGACGTGCACCCTCCGTTGGCTAAGATGCTTTTCGCCGCCGTGGGCCTTGTTGGCGGCTTCAAGGGTGACTTCAACTTCAAGAAGATTGGAGACGTATACCCGGAAACCACCCCCTACGTGTTCATGAGAGCCTTCCCCGCGGTGCTCGGGGTTGGCACCGTGTTGCTCGCGTACCTCACGTTGAGAAACTCCGGTGTGCGCCCGGTGGTGGCCTGGTTCACCGCCGCGTGCTTTGCTGTCGATAACGCCAACGCCACCATCTCGCGGTACATTCTCCTCGACTCGCCTCTCTTGTTCTTCATTGCTTCCGCCGTGTATGCGTTGAAGAAGTTTGAGATCCAGACCCCATTCTCGCTCGGATGGTGGAAGGCGCTTCTTGCCACGGGTATTGCCCTTGGTCTTGCTTTCAGCTCCAAGTGGGTGGGTCTCTTCACCATTGCGTGGGTCGGGTTGAGTTGCGTGTACCAATTGTGGTTTATCATCGGTGACTTGAACGTTTCCTCCAAGAAGGTGGCGGCGCACTTTGCTGCCCGTGGAGCCGTTCTCCTTGGGGTCCCCATTGTGCTCTACATTGTGTTCTTCTCCATCCACTTCCAGTTGTTGAGAAGAGAGGGCGACGGTTCGGCGTTCATGACCTCCGCCTTCAGATCGACCCTTGCCGGTAACAACATCCCCAAGGACATTGTTGCCAACGTTGGCTATGGCTCGGAGGTGACCATCCGCCACGTCCAGACCCGTGGTGGCTACCTCCACTCGCACAACCACTTCTACCCCACCGGTTCCAAGCAGCAGCAAATCACGTTGTACCCCCACCTTGACTCCAACAACCTCTGGAGAATCGAGCCTTACAACCGCTCGGTGCCCGACCACTTTGAGCCCATCAGAAACAACGACAAGGTGCGTCTTGTGCACGTGAACACGGGCCGCCGGCTCCACTCCCACGACGAGAAGCCTCCCGTGAGTGAGCGCGACTGGCAAAAGGAGGCGTCGTGTTACGGATTCGACGGATTCACCGGGGATGCCAACGACGACTTTGTCGTTGAGTTTGTGCCCCACAAGAGTGAGAACACCTCCGACAACTTGCGGGCGATCCAGACGGTATTCCGCCTCAAGCACGCCATGACTTCCCACTACCTCTTCTCGTCCGAGGTCAAGTTGCCCTCGTGGGGATTCGAGCAACAGGAGGTCACCACCGCGGGCCAGGGATACCGTCCCTTGACCCACTGGTACATTGAGACCAACAAGAACCCACTTTTGGACCCCAAGGACGCCGAGATCATCAACTACAAGAAGCTCTCCTTCTGGGATAAGTTTGTCGAGCTGCACAGAACCATGTGGCAAATCAACCAAGGGTTGACATCTCACCACAACTGGCAGTCCAACCCCACCGACTGGCCGTTGCTCTTGAGGGGTATCAACTACTGGTCCAAGGGCCACAACCAGGTGTACTTCCTTGGTAACGCTGTCGTGTGGTGGTCATCGTCCATCGTGGTGGTGGTGTTCGCTATCCACACCATCTTCTCCCTCATCAGATGGCAATCAGGCAAGAAGGTGGCCACCAACAAGAACGTGTTCAACTTCAACGCCCAGGTGTTCCTCTACCTTGCGGGATGGGGCTTGCACTACATCCCATTCTTCATCATGGGCAGACAGTTGTTCCTCCACCACTACCTCCCTGCGGCGTACTTTGCCCTCTTGGCCCTCGGCCACGTGTTGGACTTGTTTGTCAGCTTCATTGCCAACTTCAACAAGGTCACCCAACGCATCTCGTACGGGTTCGTCGGGTTGTTCTTTGTGTTCAGCTTATTGTTTTACGTCAACTATTCGGCGTTGGTGTGGGGCGGTCCCTGGACCCAGTCCTCGTGCAAGGCCGCCCGAGTGCTTTCTGGATGGGACTTTGAGTGCAACATCTTCTTGGGGTCGCTCGAGGAGTACGCCAGCTTGAGTGCCTCCGCATCCGGGGCCTCGGTGGCCAGCCCCGAGGTTTCCGAGCCCAAGGAGACCCCCGCGGAGGTGTTCCAGCCTCCTGTAGCCAAGGAAGAGTTGCACGCCTCGCCCAAGGTGGAGGCCAAGCCCAAGCCAGAGGAAGATGTGGTGGCCCCTCCCCCCGCGGTGGAGGACGGTACCAAGTAGGCGATTACGTCAGGAAAATACACAGCGCGCAAGACTAACCTTGACAATCTTTCCACCCATGTCCGACGAGAACACCTGTCGGATCTGCCGTGGCGAAGGCACCAGCCTGCAACCACTATATCACCCGTGCAAGTGCCGCGGCAGTATACGATACATCCATCAGGACTGTCTCATGGAGTGGCTCCGACACTCCAACAGATCCACCGAGGAATGTGACATCTGCAACACCCAGTACAGGTTCCGCACCATATACGACGAGAACATGCCCAAATCCATCCCCTGGTCCTACACGTGGAACCGGTTGGTGGGCCTGGCGTTGTGGTTGGCCAAACTGGCCCTCGCGGTGCTTCTCCACATTGTGTGCTTGTTGATCCAGGTGCCTCTCTTCTGGAAGTTACTGGGCCGCCTCAACACATACCTTGTCGACGGACGGCTTCCGAACCCCTCCGTCAGTCTTTTGAGTCTGTTGTTGTACGGAGACTTGACGGTGTCGGACAACTGGACCGAACACCGGGCGTGGAACTTTCTCTGCTACACCTACTTGGCCGGCGCGGGGTACGTGGTGGTGTTTGGGTTCGTGCTTCTTGTCATGTATGTGGAGCACGAGTGGGTGGTTCACGACGACGGATTCCTTCGGCTTCTTCTTCGCAATGTGGGTGACGAGCCCAGAACAAAGTTGGTGGACATGCTCCAGCACGCCCTCAACGGGTTGCGCAACGATGGTGCCAACGGCAATGCCGACGCCAACGACGACCTCCAGCGGGTGCACGAGCTTGCACGTGCCATCAACGACCTCCAGGAGTCTCGGCACCAGCGTAATGACCAGGATGCCCTCCGTGAGGCCATCAACAACGAGTACCCACAACACGAAGCACAGCATGAGCACGAGCACGAGCACCACGACCACGACCACGACCACGACCATTTGGACGAGCTCCACGACCACTTCCACGACGACCCGGTGCACGACGACGACGCCGACGACTTCCCGGAAATCGCCAACGACAACTTGCTCCAGGTGCTTGGCATCAACCTCAACATGACGATGCCGCTTCTCCTAATGGCGCTGTGCGACCTTGTCATCGGGGCGTTCCACTTCATCTTCTACTTTCTCCCGTTGCTCTGCGGAAACGTGTGCATCATGGTGGTGTTCGACGTGGCGGCGTTCACCATTGTCCCATTGACCAAGAAAGCTTTTGGTTATCTCCCGACGATTCCCTTCACCGATGACCATTCCGAGCTCATCACTCTCTGGAACACCATCCACCAAAACATCGTTGTCCCCGGCGCACTTGTCGTGGACGAGCTCGCGATAAAGGCCGGCCTCGTGGCGTACAGCGAGCCCCGCCAGTCGCTGCTCATGGCGCGAGCGCTTGTGCTTGCCGTCGGCTACCTCATCCAGGGCTACGTGCTCCGACGCATCATGGACGCCTTGGTTGCCGGGAAGAAACCCATCATGGGGTCCGCTCGCACCGTCTACCTGTTTCTCTTTGAGTGCGTGCTCACCTTCAAGGTGTTTGCCGTGTTTGCCATTGAAATCATTGTATTCCCCGTGTACTGCGGGTGGTTGCTTGACTTCTGTGCCACGCCGCTCTTCTTTTCCAGCTTCAAGACCGACGACAACACTTATACCCTTCTTTTCTCGTCGTCGGTGGAGCTCCTCACGGTGCCCTGGATCCGCGTGGCCACCTACTGGGCCGCCGGCACCCTTTACATGCTTCTCTTTGCCTTGTTTGTCGGGATGATCCGCGGCCACGTCCTCCGCCCAGGCGTGTTGTATTTCATCAGGTCTCCTGACAACGCCAATGTGCGTCTCATTCACGACGCCCTCGTCAAGTCGTTCCTCCTGCAGTTGTCACGAATCTATCTCAGCGGAAAGGTGTACACTGCCTTCATTGTCGCCGGCATTGGCGGCGTGACATGGGGCCTCCGGTGGTTTGTCACCGGCAGCGACGGCTCCAACGTGTTGCTCCCACTCCAGAACAACGCGCTCCTCACCATGGTGGTGTCCACGTGCTTCCACCCCGGCGACGTTGCTCTCGTGGTCAAGTACGTGCGTAAGTACTGGACGCGGGTGTTTGAGATTCTGTGCCACAAGCTCCGGCTCTCGCACTTCATCTTGGGCACGCCGGTGCCCCAGGAAAGAGGCCGCATCGTGTACCGCTCGGTATGGCACCAGCTCTTCCCCACCCAGCATCCTGACTACACCAAGCCGGTCAGCTACAAACAGGCGCTTGCCATTTTCGCCGAGCACACGGACGTGGTGGCGTGCTTTGTGCCGGATGGTAGCTTTGTGCGGGCTCCGGGCCACGACACTGTCACCCGCAAGTACATCAAGAAGCTCTTTGTGCCGGTGACCAAAGACGACAAACTCATCTCGGCGACGGAGCCCACAAGCGACGAGGCCGCCGACTCCGACTCGTCCGACGACGAGGAAATCATCGAGAACGCATACACCGTGGTGTACCGACCCCCCGACTTTCAGAAGCGGTGCCTCACGCTTGTGGTCATGCTCTGGGTGTTTGCCGTGATTTTGTTTGTGCTCATCACGGTGTCGGCGCTCTTGATTGGCCGGGTGCCCTCGATGTTGTTGTCGCATCTCCCCTTCCTTGGGGTCATAGACTCGGACTCCCTGCAGCCGCACCCCTTGGACGGGCGCCTCGGGGACTTTGGGTCGCTTGCATTTGGCCTTCTTTTCCATCTTCGCGTGCTTCGGGCCGTGGACGGTCGCCCCGAGTCGGCCGAGGAGCCCCGCAACGAGGTGGAGGCCGAGCCCCGGCCCAACGTGTTCCAGGAGTTGGTCAACTTTGTGCGGGAGCGCACGTCGCCAGCAACAATCACGCGTGCCGTCTTCATACCGCTCTGGGCCAAGTACGCCTTCTTCATTCACGCCAACTTCGTGACTCCCTCGGTGGCCGAATTCACCAAAAGTGTGGTCGCCACTGTTGCAGCTAATGTTGTGGTGTTCGGGTGGACACTGGTGCCCCTTTTGATCAATTTGACCATGGAACCTTTGGGTGCCAACTATACCTGGATGAAATTATTCAATGCCAGTGGGGGCTTTACAATGGCCATCGATTTCGTCCTCGCATGGGGCTATCAAATATGGTCAGCATGGTATGTTCAAAGCTCAGGGATCACTCCAGAAGAGTTTCAGCTGGAGGACCTCGAGTGTAGATTCATGGTGGTGGCTGCCCTCACAGTTTTAAAAACTCTAGAGGGATTGTACAACTTATGGAAACACCTCGAGGAGAAGATCCGCAACGAGCGCTACGTCACGGGCCGGGCGCTCGAGAACATTGATTTGTCCGACGAGGAGAGAGACTAAATAGGTGATAATGATACATGAGAAGAAACGGAGGAGGCAAACAAGTAAATGCAGGTGCATTATCAGGTTCTTCGTTAACGGTGTTGGGTTCTTCGTTAACGGTGTTGGACTCTTTGATGTCGCTCCTGCGTCGCTCCTTCAAACAGCTGACACCTCCTGCCCCCCCGCCTTGGCCTCGCGGGCCTCCTTCTTCTTGCGCTTCTTCTCCTCGCGTTCCTTCTCCTTCATCTGGCGCTTGAGCTGCCGCTGCTGCTCCTTGTACTCGGCCATTTGCTCCGGGTCCATGCCCGCGTCCTGGTCAAACATCTTCTTGGCCATTTCAATCGACGTGCTCTGGTCCTTGATGTATTGCATTCTGGCGAGCTTCAACGGGTCGTCCTTGAACACCATGGGGATGTCGTCGGTTTTTATTCTCGTTCGCCCGTGGGCCTTGGCCACGGTCTGCGCTTTTTGGCATGCATCGACAAGGTACTCGGTGAGCACGTCGTCAAGAGTGTTGATGGTGGAATCGAGCGACACGGGGCCGTCGCCGAGCGAATATAGAAGCGACTCGATGTCCTTGGTGAAGAGACGGACCCGCCGCCGTCTTTTCTGGATGGGTTGGTAACTCATGCGCGATATTTACACCATCCAGGTTGGAACACCTGCGAATATGTGATCTACACTTTTGATACGTTGGCACGAGGTGGCCGATGAAGTTTTCGTGCTTGATGCCGACATGCTATTCTGTTATTTCCCCTCTTCTTTTCCTTTCCTCCCCCTGTTGATCTCCTCGTTGAGTACTCTCTGGAGAACGCCATCGGCCGGGGCGTCCAACTCGTCAAACACTCTTCCCTCCACAATCTCCTCGATGGCCTTCTCCAATGCCCCACTTGGTAACTCTCCAGACGTCACCTTGATGAGCTTGTTGGTTCTCTGTAGCTCATCGGCCACCTCGGCCTGGTGGTTGTCCATCAACAGCTCGTTCACCACCGCCACCAAGGGCTTGTTGGCCTTGAGCGCATCCAAGATGCTGCCGGTGCCGGCGTGGGACACCACCACGTCGGCGTGTTCAATGTGGGCATGTATGTCCGTCGCGAAGCCAAACACCGTGATGGCGTGGCCGCCCTTCTCGAAGCGGGTCACCGCCTTGTCGTTGGTGTCATTGACAATCTCGTAGTCCTCCACCACCCTCGTGCTTTGGATCAACGAGTTGAAAAAGGCCTTCAGCCCCGTCTCGTTGCCGTACTGGATCACCACCTCGTCAAAGTGCCGCGCAAGAAAGGCGAGAAACGCATCCGTCACCACCCGCTGCAACAACGGCTCGAACGTCACCGTGGCCCCTGTCGTGAATAATATTCTCATCCAGTTGCTGGGTGTTGGGGCACGCGTGGCTTGCTAAGTTGGGCGTACCCCAGCCTGCACAAACGCAAAAACAATTGGCCCTGCACACTCGGCGCGCCGCCTGCACAAAATTAATTTTGACCTCCTAGTGATCATCTCGGCACTTCCACTCCGAATCTGGGGAAACCTCATTTTTCTTTTCCGGGGCACCTCTTTATAAATCCACCGCCAGCGAACGTTGTAACTATATGATTGTCACAAAGAGCCCCACGCCCCACGGCACCCCGGCTCTGGTGGCCAGTCCCGTCAGTGAGCTGTCAACAGCCACCCAGCCCATTCCCAAAAAATCCCAGCAAATCAAAACCGACAAACCACGCCCTCACGTGTGTTCCGTGTGCACGCGAGCGTTTGCTCGCCTCGAGCACTTGAAGCGCCACGAACGGTCCCACACCAACGAAAAGCCCTTCCAGTGTGCGGCGTGTGGGCGGTGTTTTGCTCGACGGGACTTGGTGCTTCGACACCAGCAAAAGCTCCATGCCCTGCTCCCCAATCTCGGCAGCCGGCGAAGTCTGGCCACCCTGACCACCAAGGACGAGAATGAGCACATCATCATTCTTCAGAACAACACCAGTGCCAATGCTCCCCTTCCCAAGGACGACGAACCCAGTTTCCGAACCACGCTCTTTTCTCAGTCGCCCCAGAGCAGGAAGCGGTCCAACCACGGCGACGTCATCCCGTCGCCCATCCCCACCAACTCCAGCCTCAACACCCCTCCAAACAACAACCCGCAAATCAAACCTACCCAGCAGCCCCTGCCCCACGGCGACCTGCCAGAGAGCCACAAGCACGCCATTCCTGCCCATGTCCGCAAGGAGGGAACTCGCCACGCGTCTTTCTCGGCGGCAAGCAACATCTCCTACACCAACCTCAAGGATGCGTTGAACATCCAACAAAACAATCCGTTGGCCGAGGGCCCGCCGCAGGTGGAGTTTGCCACGCCGCAGCTCCTGGCGCTCGACTCCAAGGGTATACTTTCGGGGTTGGATCTTGCCTCGCTCGGCGTGGACTGGAACATCGACTCTCTTGACCTTTCGCAAACTCTTTCCAAGAAGGACAAGGCGTACTTCGACGTGGCGGCCAGCCATCAATTCTCCAACCCCAACCACCCGCATCACATCAAGGGCACCACGCCGTTTGAGTTTGGCGTGGCCGCGCCCACCGACCCCATCGCCACCCCCGCCAACATCTCGTCCCTCAACTCCGCCAGCGAGTTCAACTTGAACCCCAACGCGTTGTTTCAGAACAAGCGGGCCAAGACGTCGCGAGCGTCGGTATCTTCGCATGACTCCGCCGACTGGCTCCAGGAAATCATCAACACCCCCTACGAGAGCAACTTCCCCGTGGCGTCGCACCACATCGGCTTCACCGACCTGCCCGTGAGCGAGACGTCGCCCCACGGCGACGAAATCAGCCTGTTGTTCCGGTCCCGGCAAATCGACTTGGTTCGCCAGATGCACCCGGTGATGCCCGAACACGAGCTTCTCAAAATGACCCAGAACGGCAAACACATCGAGCCGTCCCAGATCTCCCGCAAGGAGCCGGATATCCATGCGGAGTTCACCATCGGTCCCCTCAAGTCAACCTTCTTCAGCGAGGATCTCCGCACCCGCATCATCTCCATGTCCAACCTCACCAACAAGCAGTTCCCTCCGTTGGAGGATCTCAACGCGTACATGGTGTTGTACGAGAAGGAGTTCAACAAGTACTTCCCCTTCATCCATCTCCCCTCGTTGAAGAACCCCTTGGTGGATAACGTTGAGAACATCCCGTTGTTGTTGTCGATGGCGGCAATTGGAGCGTTGTACTCGTACCACGACTCCAACACCCTTCTTCTCTTCAACCTCAGCAAGTTCCACATCCAGCACTTTTTCGAGAAGGAAGTCACCCTCGACAACCTCCAGTTCAAGAAGGTGCCGCTCATGGCTCACCAGTGTCTTGTGCTTCATATCTTCATCTCGATGTTCTTGAACGAGCCCAACATGATCTCCATCACCTCTAGACAGATGAAGAGTATGGTGGGACTCATTCGGTCCACCAACTTTGACAAGCCGCTCGAGGCGTTCCTCATCCCGCCGCCCAACGTCAACAAGGCAACGGACCTGGTGGTGATTCAGAACAACTTCGACTACTTTGTCATGGCCCAGTCGCGCATCAGAACCATCTACTGCTTCTACATGCTCCAGGTATTCCGGACCGCTCTCATTGGCCAGGCGGTGCCTCTTCAGGCCGCCATCATCGAGTGTGGCACCCACTGCTGCAACGAGAACTTATGGCGATGTGAAGACGCCCGCACCTGGTACAATGAGCTCGTGCTCGGCGAAAACCGAGGCTTGGTCAGTGTCAGCAACAACGAGAGCATCACGGCGCTCATTGGCGAGCTCGAGACCCACTACAACTTCGACACCAAGCTCTCCAACAACAATCTCCTCACGTTGCTCATGTACGTGCACGAGCAAATCCAGGGCGAGCTCGTCAAGGGCAAGAGTGCGCTCAACTGGCGGATTCTGACCCGCCCCCGGCTCGAGCGGCTTGTTCGCTCGTGGGAGGCCTTCTTTGTACGAAACGGCGGGTGTCTTGTTATCAACGACAATAACAACTACTTGCTCAACGCCAACAACGAGCTCAAGTTGATCTTGCCCCTCTACTGGTTTGCGCGGATCCGGGTGGCGGTGAACATCACGCCTCTCATGGAGAAGATTCTCTTCAAGGACTGGCCCGGGATGAACCAGCAGATCGAAAAGCTCACCGACGACCTCGAGGGATTGCGCGAGGCCACGACGTTTGCCAACGAGGTGATTGGGTTGTGGATCCACAACATCTTCATCATCAACGACGCCAAGCGAACCGCGCTCAGAACACCGGTGTTCTTTGTGACGTGCGTGTTCGTGTCGATTCTCATCATGACACGGTACTTGGACTACATCGAGTCGCAGGACGAACTTTCTTCGTTTGACAAGGCCTACTGGTTGCAGTGTAACCAGACGCTCCAGAAAATCGACCGCATCGTGTCGCCCAACCACGGCACCAACACCTACTCCGAGTTTCTTCGCAAACAGTCCAACGGGGCGTTTGACGACGTGGGACTCGCCCACATCCAGGAGCTGGGCTCGGCGGTGCGCACCCTCGTGGAGGAGCCCAACGCTCTGCAGCTGGCCATTGCCAGTGCCATCAAAAGCAGCCAGTTGTCGGTGCAGCTGTTGTTCCTTGGAATCAGGATCTTGGCCGACGCGCCGGTGTGGCCCTTGGCCATGGGGTTCGCCGAGGCCTTGAAGAACCGGGCGACCCACAACAGCGTGAAGAACTGAGCACTCGACCCACCCACTGTATAAAGGCCCAGGCCATCTCTGTATAAACGAGTAACGACTAACTACACGGTAAGCCCATCTGAACTTGAGGGAAGTCTTGTGCGATACCCTGTCTTGGTGTTTGGTTGGTGTTCGGTAATCTTTTGATCGCGAAAAGTCATCTCATCGTGAATCCGCTCCGCATTATATCTGGGGTAACCAGAATGACCAAGCACAGTGGAAGAGAACTATTCGACGCCATCGGCAAGCCCCGCACCGTGGTGGCGCCCATGGTGGACCAGAGCGAGCTCGCGTGGCGCATCTTGTCCAGACGGTACGGCGCCGAGCTTTGCTACACCCCCATGTACCACGCCCGTCTCTTTGCCACGGACGAGAAGTACCGCAAGAAGATGTGGAGCGACCTCGACGGCGATGCCAAGGTTGACCGCCCGCTTGTCGTGCAGTTCTGCGCCAACGACCCGGAGTACTTGCTCCAGGCGGCCCAGTTGGTCGAGGACAAATGCGATGCCGTGGACCTCAACCTCGGGTGCCCGCAGGGCATTGCCAAGAAGGGCAAGTACGGGGCGTTTCTCATGGACGACTGGCCCTTGGTGCATCTGCTTATACGGAAGCTCCACGACAATTTGAAGGTGCCCGTCACCGCCAAGATCAGGGTGTACGACGACTTGGACAAGTCACTCGAGTATGCACGGATGGTGGTTGATGCGGGGGCTCAGTTCATCACCATCCACGGCAGAACCCGGGACATGAAGGGCCAGGCCACGGGGTTGGCCAACTGGAAGGTGCTTCGCCATTTGAAAGAGAAGCTCGGTGACCAGGTGTTCTTTGCCAACGGCAACATCTTGTATCCAAGTGACATAGAGAGGTGTACTGAGGAGGTTGGCTGCGATGCGGTCATGTCCGCCGAAGGCAACCTCTACAACCCCGGGGTGTTTTGGACCAAAGACAACGACATTGACAAGCAGTTCCGCCGGGTGGACTGGATGCTCCGCGAGTACTTTGAGATTGTCAAAACCACCCCGGGCCAGGCGTCACGCACCGCCATGAAGGCCCACTTCTTCAAGCTTCTCCATGCATTTCTCGTCCAGCACCCCGAGCTCCGACCCAAGATCGGCCAGACGTCAGTGCACGCGCCCGACGAGGCGTGGGATGCCATCGTGGCCGAGGTGGAGGCAATTGTGGCCAAGATTTACGAACGAGACGACATCAAGACCGTGGACGTGGTGACGGTGGGCGAAATACAGCCGTGGGGCGGCGCCTACCGAACAGTGCCGTACTGGCGGTGCCAGCCGTACTTCCGGACCGTCGACGGCGAAAAGCAGAACACCCGGGTTCTTCGGGTGGCTTGTACGAAGCAGGAGGAAAACCCGGGGAAGCGGCCTTCTTCTGGTGATGAGCCGCTGGCCAAGCGCGCAAAGTAGAATAATCCAATGTCCCTTCTCAATGCGGTCCGTATCCCCGCGTTGGCCACGCCGCGGGCGGCAGTCATCTTTGTCCACGGGCTCGGCGACTCCGGCGAAGGGTGGCTGTGGCTCCCTCGGCTCGTGAGCCAGAGTGGGCTTGTCAAGAATCACGACTCCATCAACTATGTGTTCCCCAATGCGCCCGAGGTGCCCGTCACCGCCAACTTCGGCCACGTGATGCCCTCGTGGTTCGACATCACTGAGTTTGGCAACCCCAAGGGCGGCCAGAATAAGGACGACTTCCTCAAGAGCTGCAATGTGATTAAGGCCTTCATCGACGAGCAAATCACCAAGGGCATTCCTGCGGACAAGATCATTCTCGGAGGCTTTTCCCAGGGAGCCGCCATCTCGTACGCCACGGCGGCGCTTCTTGAACACAAGATCGGTGGCGTGGTTGTGTTGTCGGGATTCTGTCCCATTGGCGACATTCTCAAGGAGAAGAACACCGGCGTCAATGCCAAGACCCCGATCTTCCAGGGCCACGGTACGGCGGATCCGGTGGTGAACTTTGAGTTTGGCAAGTTGACCCACGAGTTGTTCAAGGAGTTGGGGTTTGAGAACATTCGCTTCGAGTCGTACCCGGGTATGGCCCACAATGCGTCCGAGGAGGAGCTCGTGGAGGTGGTGAAGCTCATCAATCAGGTGGTGAATGAGTAAGAAAGGCAACCGAATGGCGAGTGGGTAAGTCAGAAACGGCCACGCCGTTTCTGACCCTATGAGGATCAGTGACGACCCAAGCCTGGCACACCCTAAAACGCTACAATCATAAAATCAGAGAACAAGGCTCCCACCCCCTCTCACAACAAGTCATCTCTTACTTGGGTAAGCCCCCACAAATCTCTCTCATTTAGTGTATTTAATCTTTATGTTGCCTGGCTCTTCGTTTGTGCGCACCGTGTTATGTCCTCTTCCAAAGACAAACGCTACACCCAGCAGGTTGAAAAGGCCATTGCCTCGTTCGATCAGCTCGAGGAGTGGGCCGACTACATTGCCTTTCTTTCACGACTCCACAAAGCGCTCCAGCTCACCCCGCCCTCGTGGATCCCGGTGCCCCACCAGGTCTCGACCAAGCTCGCCGCGTGTCTCTCTTCCCGGCTCCCGAACGGTGTTCACCAGAAGGCATTGAGTCTATATGAGGCGGTGTTTGGTGTGCTCTCGAACGAGACTCTTGCCGCTCAGATTAGTATATGGCTTCCGGGTCTTCTACCGTTGTTTTCGTACTGCCTGATCCAGGTGAAGCCCCAGCTCATCAAGCTCTACAAACACCTCATTGAGCGGCTCCCGTCCTCCAGCCTCAAGCTCGTGGCCAAACCACTCATCTCCAGTTTGTTGCCGGGCCTCGACGACGAGAACTCCGAGGCATTCCAAGACACCTTTGCGATCGTGGACCTTCTCAAGCGCAACCTCAACCACGACTCGCACTTCTGGCGCCTGGTGTTCCTCTGCATCATCGAAAACCCCGAGCGCCGGCTCGGCGCCCTCGCGTGGTGCAACAAGCGCCTCCCCACCTTTCAAACATTCAAGGTGGACGACTGCGAAAACTTCTCGGAAGAGGCCTCGGCGTGCTTGAGTCCGGAACCCGGGTTGATGGTGCGTGCGTTCGCCACCGCCATCAACTCAAGCACGCTGTTCAATCCCGCCAGCGACATCATTGTTGTGCGGGGCTTCTTTGACTTGTTGCTCAGCCACGTCCCCCTCGGGTCGTACGTGGTGAATCAGAAGCTCGCGCCAGCCGATAAGCAGCTCCTCATCATGTCGTGTGTCCGGGTGACACTCAAGAAGGACATGAGTCTCAACCGGCGGTTGTGGAACTGGCTCTTGGGGGACTCCGAGACCTCCACTGCTCGTTTGGACTACTTCCGGACCCATGGCCTCGACGCCTTGTGTCGGGGAATATTGGACCTCACAAGACTGTCCGGGCCCGACATCATCACCGCCATCCGCATCTCGCATGCTCTTATCATGGACAAGTGGGAGCTCAGTGCTGCCATAGCCCCGCGGGTGTTTGCCCCAATCCTACTCACATGTTACGAGACGGGCTCACCTGACGTCATTGCTGCCGTCAGAACCCTTCTTGACACGGTGGAGGCCCCCGTCATCTGGGGCAACGTGTTCGATCTCATCCAGAACGACAACTTGCTCGTGGTGAAGTTCCTTCTCAAGAACTTCAATTTCCACGAGGACGACATGATCACCTCCCATGTGCCCTTGGCCATCTTGGTGCTCCTTACGAAGCCATGTTCCGACGACTGGTTGTCGGTTCTTCGACTGTTGGTGTCGATCGCCTCGTCCAACTTTGCGCTTGTCGAGCCCACCGACCCAATCTCTTCCGACGAAATCATTCCGTTGGTCGAGACTTACTACAAAAAGCTCGTTGAGGACGACTCGGTCGAATTCCCCGAGCCCATGGCCCGCGTCGTCGGTACTTCCATCCACCTCCTCTGCCAGCGCTTCGAGTCGGACTTGTCGCTGGACTCATTGTGTTCGTTGTTGTGTGACTTCCTCTACAATACCCCCGCGGACGTGTCTGTGGTTAACTCCTCGCTCGTCGCTGCCATTCTTGCACAACCGCTCTCGTCGTACTCGGACAATATAGACGAGAAGCAGGCCCGCCTCGTGGCCGCCATCAACACCACAAAGCTTCTCGGCCATTTGTTGAGAAACACCACCCCCGAACAGAAGTCACGCCTCTTGAAGGTGATTCTCACCAACCTCTGGATCCCCGCCATGTTGTCGAGCTCCCCCGCCAACCACCAGGTGGAGGCCGTCAAGCACATTTTCGATCTCATGGTGCTCTTCCCGGCTGAACACGTTGAGGCGGGTGTGCTCACGTTACTTTTGGAGTCGCCCATCAATCTTCGAGTGCGGGCGTTCTCGGTGCTCTGGAGCCACTCGGCCGCCTTCACCGACGCCGACCGCATCTTGTCGCGGCCGCTCCACGTCATTCTCGACGACATTGACGATCTTCACGTGGTGGAGTTTGTCAAGTCTGTGAGCAAGAGTGGCACCACCAACCGCCTCCTCAAGCTCATCACCAACCAGCTTTTGAACTTTGATATCGTAAAGCATTCCAAGAGCAACGTGGACGAGGACGATGACTTGACGCGGTTCTCTTACCACCTCTCGACGGTGCTCAACGTGTTGTCGGCCAACGAAAAGCCCTTGAGAGAGGCCTTCTCGTCGGAACTTGCCGTCATTGACAACAACGATAAGATCCACATTATCCGTGAGAATCAGTGGGAAATCTCTTCCTACAAGTCGTTGTTGCTCCGCATCGTTGAGAAGCTCATCACCACCACCGTCGACACATCCAGCCCTGCCGTCATGAACAGCTTCAGAGATACCATCACCACCTCCCTTAAGCTCCTCTCGAGATTGGTGACAGGCAATGAGCCCGATTTCTCCGACAAGTTGCATCTTCTTATCGAGTCTTGCACCCACTACATCAACCTCGACGACCGCGCTGCTGACGTGGAGCTCATTGAGCGGGCGTTCCTCGCGGCTATTCTTGAGTTGCTCGCCATATCCGACCATCTCCGCATCAACCTCAATCTACTTCACATCGACGACGAGGGCAAGGAGCCCTTGCTAGTGCGGTTGATCATTCAGGGAATCTCCAAGGCGCAATCGTCGTTGCTTCTCGAGACATGGTTTGTGCTTCTCACCAATTCGCTTTATCTTTTCAACGAGTCGGTGTTCAGTGTGATTCTTCCCCTCAGCGATGCCATCATTGCCAAGGTGGCGGAGACCTTCGACCGCATCCGGTCGTTCGAGGTGTTCAACGAGGTGTCGGACGTGGAGTCGTCTCTCAACATCCTCATCGCGGGCTTGGAGGACTTGCTCTCCATCAGTCACAGCTACCTTCTTCCTGGCCGTGTGAATCGCCCGTCTGTTGACTTACCAAACAAGCCTCTGGAAAACGGATTCTTTGGCAACGTCATCCAGGGTGTGTTCCAGATTGAGTCGCCCGCCATTCGCACCTCGGAGCAGAACAAGCTCTACTCGATCCTTCTATCCTTCCAGGATGCTGTGAGAATTGCCTTTATCATTTGGAAGTGGGCCGACTCCCGCCCCCAGGCGGTTAACAAGTTTGCTTCGGAACGATCGCTCATCCACTTTTCCAACAAGCTCAAGTTCCGATCACGCAAGTTGTTGGAGGCGCTTGTCGAGCTCGAGCGCCAGGAGGTGGTGGAGACTCTCATTAGTATCGACGCCCAGCCAGAGGTCATCAAAGTGCTCCATGTGCTTGACGGAGGTCGGTCGCAGGTAACTCTCCCCCACGTCATCCGAGCCATCGTGTCCCGGGCTTATCCTCAGCTTCTTGATGAGAAGGACAAGTCCAAGCTCAACATTCCGCTCTCAGTCGAGAGATTGACGGCGTTCCTTGTGGTGTACATTGACAGCATTGACGATGACACCATCACCGACGTTTGGGACACGTTCGTTGGGTTTGTTCGTGATGCCTCGTCGCACGCTTCAGCCTTCAGGGAGGCCATTCCCGAACTTCTCCGGGCCGTCAAGACCATCTCGCTCAAGTCAGGCGGCCGCTCGGAGCTCCGCAACAAGAAGGAGCTTGCCGACACCTTCATCAAGCTTTTGAGCACGGCCTCCGACAGCGAGGCTTTTGTGGACGCAGTGTTGTCTGTGATCCCCAGCCTCGACACCATCATCCAGGATCTGGACAAGGTGACCAGTGCGTACGGCACCCTCATAAGCGGGTTGGTGAACCCTCAGCTCAAGCAACATGGCATCGATGTTCTGGACAAAACCCTTCAACTCATTGAGTTGATTGGTAACAACCACTCGGGGAAGACGTGGCGGGCGTTGGCCTACGACACCTTTTCCGATGACGCCTTGTTCCAAGGGACTGGGTTCGAGCGGTGGATCAACGTCTTCAGGTTGTGGATTGAGAGCGACAAGGACAAGTTTGGCGACTTGATTGTACGGATCACGCCGTCTGTTCTGCTGACCACCAGCAACATCTTCATCTGGAATGAGAAGTCCGAGGTCGACAGCAAGCTTCTTATCATCAAGCGCATCGTGTACCTCTTGATGATCCAGCCCAAGGACTATTTCCTCACGTATCTCGATGTGTTGATGGAGCGGGTGGAATACTCGCTCGGCATCTCGTGTCCTGCGGCGTACCGCAACGAGTTGAGCTTGTTGTTTCGGGCGGTGACGATGCGCTTCAGCGAGATGCACCTTCTTCCCCACTGGCTGATGATCATCAACGAGCTCACCACGGTGTTTTCCGACTTGAATGCAAAGGCACCCAAGGAATTGCAACAGCTCAGTGCCGACGAGTCGAGGCTCGTGCTTCTGTCATGCAAGCTCCTCGACCAGCTTCTCATCATGCGCTTCGACGAGTTTTCCCTCAACTCGTGGATCTTTGTTGCCAGTGAGCTCGACACCTCAAGCGGCACCAACGACTCGTCGTCTGCTGTCATCGACCAGATCTCACTCACCGTCAATCAGCTTCCTACAAAAGAGCCCCCCGTGAAGGTGCACCAGCCCAACGGGCCACTCGAGCCGCTCCTCAAGGATGTGGGGAGCATCAGCTCCATCTCGCAGCTCCGCACCTTCTTCGACTCGCTCAGTCTCATTTCGTACGAACGGGTGTTTGGCCTCTACGAGGTGAACTCTGCCGCCTGCGACGCAGCCATCGTGGCCGACCTACAGAAATAAATACACCCGTACCGCGCACCCTAGGCGCGTCTTCAAAACATGCCCACCTCGTTCACAAACAAGTACAGTTCTCCGAACAAGTCGGAGTTTGACGACGAGGAAGAGTACGGCGGGGATCGTTTCGACACCCCCCGAGAAATTCGCTTGCGGGAGGTCACCACCACCGAAACCAGACCATTAAAGGATGCCGCTGTGAGCACACCCGATCTACAAACCAGACTACGGATCCACAGTCTGCGAAGGGACACTCCCATCCGCCAGTCCCCGAAAGATCTGGCCAACTTCTCATTCACTCGCAACGATGTCGACATTGTCAATTCGTCCAAGCTAATACCAGATAAGCCCGTCGCAGACACAAAGGCCGACGACGAGTTTGACGACGAGGATCTTCGTGAACACCACCTCAGTGACATTCGCTCCGACATGGAGAAGGCGGACGTTTCACGCGACGAGATCCAGGAACGAATCCAGCTCAGGCTCGATGAGATGGAGCAGAAGGACCGACTTCGACCTCGTCTCAGAGAGATCCCGGATGAAGTCGTCCCCCAAGAGAACATTTCTGACGACGAGAAAGTGCTATCGAATCTTGGCTCGTATCTCTCGAGAAGTGACGGCCCCCGGCCCATCTCCAAACCCCTGAGTCCGGTGGTGGGGGCCCACAAAAGCGCCAGCTTTGACTTTACCCGCACCAAGAGAGACCACAAAAGCCTCAACTTCACATCTATTCCCAGCATCAAGGCCCGGTCTCTCGCCTACCCGTCGTCCTTTGACTCCACAAATATGAAAGATAGTCCCTTTGCACATCCCAAGTCACCGACGCCCCTTCCAAGATCCAGCATCTCACTTGGACCTCCACAGCGCCGTGAGCGCCTGTCAAGTCCAAATAGCCTGCCGCTGCTCATGCATCTGGGAAGAAAGAGAAAGTTGCAAAAACCACAATCAAGCAGACAGGGTGTTTCCGCAAGCGAAATGCTGGATGCGTGGGTAGACAATGTGGACAAGGAGTATGCCGACTGGCCCAAGGCAAAGTGGGCCAAGCTTCGAAGGCTCACCCAGTGCAAGGCATTGAATAAAGACAATATCGCGTCGAGCCCGGCGGTGCTTGCGCACTTCCAGTGCTCGAAAGAAGAGCTCGTTCGACGCATCGACTACTTGTTGATGTACGATAAGCAGCGGTCCAAGAGACGGCGCCTTAATTAATCATGTAATCGTAATGAGTAATGAGCTACCTAAAACACCCGCGACAACACGTCGTTGAGCTGGTCGTTGGGCTTGGATCTCTCCTTAAACTCGTCCTTGGAGTCGGCCCGGGTGCTGGTGACCTTGCGCTGCTTGAAGGTTCTTCTGATCTCGGGGTCGGCCTCGTCGCCCTTGGCCCGCTTCTTCTTCTCGATGTTCTTGATCATCTTCGACTTCTCGACGTTGGTGACAAACGTTTTGTTGAGCTTGGCTTGTTGCGAGAGCTCGAGTGCCAACTTAGCTTGTCTCACCTCGTTCTCCTTGGCAATCTGTTGAGTCAAGTCAAACCACTTGAAGCCGGATAAGTACTTGATGTTCATCACGTCGTCGTGATAGTATGATGTCTTTTTGCCTCCCAAAATGTTTCCATTGAGAGTCGATGCACAGAGCTTGGCGTCTTTCTTGGACACAAACTCCACCCAGCCCTCGGTGAAGTTCTTCTTCTTGTTCCCACCGTACTTGACCCGCTTGTGGTGTATGGCAGCATCCTCGGGCTTCAAAAACAACCGGTCGATCTTGCCAAACCTGCTGAGCACCGACCGGAGCTTTCCGGGCTTCATGAACGGAGGGATTCTCGAAAGATAGCACACCCCGGTCTTTTTGATCTTCTTTTGTTCCTTGGCTAGCTGCTCTGGTGTGAGCTTCTTGAGCTTGCGGTTACGCTTCTTCTGCGTGGCCACCATGCCTTCGCTGGTAGTTTCTCCATCAGCAACCTCGATGTCCGAGGGTTCCTCCTCTTGCTCATCTTCATCTTCCTCATCTTTCGTATGCACAATTTTCTTCAGCGAAATGTTGAGCTCATCCTCTGAGTCAGATGCAAAGTCCTCGTCGAACGTCTGGGCCAACTTCTTGGTCGTGGGCACAAGGGGGCCCGAGTCGGAGTCTGATTCGAAGTCCATATCGCGATGAGATAAAAAACCCAAACACCTCAACCTTGTGGGGTGTGAAACATCACCCAGCTCCAACTTAAATCGGTGACGAAATGTTCCACAGAGTTCAGCACTTACTTGGCAATTGACCTCTGTTTGAATTTCCAAGCGTTTTGACTTTTCCCAATTTCACAAGTTTTATCCCCACTTCTCGAATATTCTCTCACACCATTATTTCTCTACTTCTCGATTATTATCTCATATTATTACTTAATATCTAGTTGACCTTGGAAGAAGCGTCGGCCTTGGCGTCCTTAGCACCCTCGGTGGCACCAGTAACAACCTCGGAAACGTACTGAGCAGCGTTGTTCAACTGCTCCTTACCGGCCTCAACGTATTGGTTGACGGTGTCAGCCAAAGTTTGTTGGTCCTTCTGGGCAACGTCCTTGGCGTCGTCGTGACCTTGTTGGATGTTGTCCGACACGGATTGAGTGAAAGACTTTTGGCTGTCTGGAGTACCCTTGGCAGCGAGCTTGTCAGCAGCACCGGTGACTTGCTCCTTGGCTTGCTCGACGTAAGACTTCTCAGAGTCAGGCTTGACAGATTCGGAGAGCTTGTAAGAGATGTTCTTTCTTCCTAAGTCAGACATTGTTGTAGTTTTTGGTAATGGTCCGAAACTGTGGATGTAACCCCGATATTTATACACTGAACCTAACACCGCCGGGGAGCGCCCCAATGACCCTCCGCAACCTCGAGGCCGTATTGTGGCACATGCCGCCGGTCATGGGACCCGCCCACTGTTGGCGTGAAAATGGTTGCTGCTCCGACTAAATTGGGTAATAATTCATGCACCGTTGCTAAAAGCAAAAGTACTCCAAAAAAATTGGTTGCTTCTGCGTCATGGGGGGTCGTGGCGAATGAGCTCCCCTCCTGTGTCTGAGACTGTTATTATACCAAGAGCAATGTCTTGCCCTGAGTGGCAGCCTCGAGATGGGTTAGGACCGATGCCGAATTATCAGGGGAATTAGATCTTAGATTAAACGTGCAGAAGAACGACATGTCTAAGTATATCATGTTTCGGCTGCATGGCCAGGCCCTGTTGGCCGGACTTCGGCGGGTCTTGGTGCCGCGTCGAATAATGCAAGCTGATCAACAGGGACGCCCAGAATGGCATACTATGACGAACGCATTGATAGCAAGCATGAGCAATTGACAACTAGACGACGTGAGTGTCTCAAACAAGCATCGGCGTTGTCAAAGAATGCTGCAAAATGGCAATGAGGTGTGCACGTGACCACTCAAGTGATGGACGGAGATTCTTGAGGCATGTAGCCCGTGGACCTAAGAAGACCGCCCCGTGGCCTCCAACAATGGGGAGCCACCATTAGAGTGGGTCCGGGTACTGTCGCATCACGTGACCGGAGGTATTTGGCTTCGCGATGCCGGTTCGCATTTCGATGAGCATGTCCAAGAAGAAGACCGAGCCTTTGGACCAGCGACTCTATGACCTTATACATGCGCTTCTTGAAGACCAGACCCAAGTAAAGCGGGCAAAGGCCTCTGAGGATCTGGACGATCCGTTGGCCAACGTGGCCTTGGCTCGTGATCTTCGGGTGGCCGACATCTTGGTGTTTGTCCAAACTAAGGACTTCCAGATGAGACGAATGAAGAAGCCGGCCCTCGAGAAGTCCATTGAGGCGGTGTTGAAGTTTGTGAGGAACGAGGAGGACGAGGAGCTTGGGTCCATCCTCGCCAAGGACACTCGCCGGGAGGAGGAAGAGACCGATGAGTCCAACCTCATGACGGTGCCCGAGACCAACTCCATGAATAAGGCATTGGTGTCAATGTGGAGCAAGCCCGAGGATGCCAAGGAATCATCGGAAGAGGCCAAGTCGAAGAAGAGATCCAAGGACACTTCGAAGCAGGTCACCAAGAAACCTCGCAACAAAATCGACCACACCCCGCCCTCGGTGACGCTTTCGTCGCTCGGGGGTCTCACCGAAATCACCACCCAGCTCATGGAGTTGATTGGACTCCCCATCTTGCATCCTGAAATATACTCGGCCACCGGGGTCGAGCCTCCCCGCGGAGTTCTTCTCTACGGACCCCCTGGGTGTGGAAAGACCACCATTGCCAATGCCTTGGCGGGTGAGCTTCAGGTTCCTTTCATCAACATTCTGGCACCCTCGGTGGTGTCTGGTATGTCGGGAGAATCCGAGAAGAAGTTGAGAGAGATTTTCGACGAGGCCAAAACCTTGGCTCCCTGCATTATTTTCATGGACGAGATCGATGCCATCACCCCAAAGAGAGATGGGGGAGCTCAGCGGGAGATGGAGCGTCGGATTGTCGCCCAGCTCCTCACGTTGATGGACGAGCTCACGTTGGCCAAGACCGACGGGAAGCCAGTTATCGTCATTGGCGCCACCAACCGGCCTGACTCGCTTGACTCTGCGTTACGGCGTGCCGGACGTTTTGACCGGGAAATTTGTCTCAATGTACCCAATGAAGAGCAGCGGTGTCTGATCATCAAAACCATGACGTCCACCCTCAAGTTGGAGAATGAGGAGTTCAACTTCCGGGAGTTGGCCAAGATGACCCCGGGTTTTGTTGGTGCTGATCTCAAGAGTTTGGTGACGGCCGCCGGTATCTCTGCCATCAAGAGGATATTCGAGGGCTTGAGTGAGTTGGAAGACCAGCTCGACTCCATGGACATCGACCAGGCCCTTTCATCTACACAACACTTCCAGCATAAGTCAGAACAAGAGAAGCTCCTGACCATTCAAAAGTTTCTCCTCAAGCATCAGGACCCATTGACAAACGAGCAGCTTGCGCCATTGGCCATCAAGTACGAGGACTTTGTCACTGCGCTCCCCACCATCCAGCCCACCGCCAAGCGGGAGGGCTTCGCCACCGTGCCCGATGTCTCGTGGAAGAATGTCGGAGCCCTCAATCACATTCGTATGGAGTTACACATGTGCATTGTGCAGCCCATCAAGAAGCCCGAACTTTACGAGAAGGTGGGTATCACTGCACCCGCCGGGGTGTTGATGTGGGGCCCACCCGGATGTGGTAAGACTTTGTTGGCCAAGGCCGTGGCCAACGAGTCTCGTGCCAACTTCATCTCCATTAAGGGACCCGAGCTCCTAAACAAGTATGTCGGAGAGTCGGAGCGGGCCGTACGCCAGGTGTTCCAGCGGGCCCGGGCATCGGTCCCGTGCATCATCTTCTTCGACGAGTTGGACGCCTTGGTACCCCGTCGTGACTCCTCGTTGTCAGAGTCCAGTTCCAGAGTCGTCAACACCTTGTTGACCGAGCTCGATGGTCTCAACGACAGAAAGGGTGTGTTTGTCGTGGGAGCCACTAACCGTCCTGATATGATTGACCCCGCCATGCTCAGACCTGGAAGACTCGACAAGACATTGTACATTGAACTTCCGTCGAGTGAAGAACGAGTCGAGATTCTCAAGACACTCGTGAGGGCCAACAACACGCCCTTGGGTCCCGACGTGGACTTGGAGGCGATTGCCAACGACGACCGATGCCGCAACTACTCCGGTGCCGATCTTTCCTCGCTCGTCAGGGAGGCCGGTGTGTTGGCGTTGAAGCGCAAGTTCTTTCATGGCCAGCAAATCAAGGAGTTGGACGAGTCGGGCTATTACGAGGACGAGTCTGACGAGTCCATTGTGGTGACGCACGATGATTTCCAGCGTTCGTTGTCGAGCATCCACCCCAGTGTGAGTGACAAGGACAGATTGAAGTACGAGCGGTTGAACAAGCGTATGGGCTGGAACGTGATTGCGGAGAAGGAGGAGCCCAAAGAACCTTCCGCCACAACGTGATGTGTAATGATAGACAATAAAGTAATGGTGTAACAGCGTGGACTCGAATGAGGTCCACATCATCTATACACTACTTTAGTTTCCATTCTCTTGGTTCATGACCAGCAACGATTTCCTTGAAATGGAGGGTTGGCCGAGTGGTCTAAGGCGGCTGACTTAAGATCAGCTGGACATTGTCCGCGCGAGTTCGAACCTCGCATCCTTCATTATTTTTGCAGCCACCACAGGCGATGTGACATATCAAGTTCAAAGACAGGTTCATTGTACTCCACACCGTACTTCCTTCATCGATTAATGGCTTTTGGCATATTTGTGAAAACGAGGTGTTGATAATTTTCATTTTTCAATCCACACCTCACTTTGCAACATGAGCTTGAGAATCCATGACGCTGGCAACGACCCTTCCGACCCTCGCAACCCCGATCCAAAACTGCAGTTTGATGTCAATGGCCTCACCCGATTCCTTGGCTCTTTCAACAATCTCAACAGCTTTGCTACTGATAAGTTACAGCTCCATGGAGGAAACAACATGATGGGTGCGTTGAACTGGGACACCGACGTCGACACCATCGACCTTCTCAGGGTGCACGTGTTGAGAGTATTGTATACTGTGGCGGTGTTTTTGGTGGTCAATTTCGGGAAGGTGGGCCGGTGGTGGGACGACCTCGTGCTCCTTTGGTGGGTGGTGATGTATACGCTTCGCCAGAATGTTGACCACAACTCAATCTGGGGTTGGTTCCACCGGGTGACGTGTCTTCCACATGCCGTGCCGGTGGTGGTGGCCCTCTCTACAGGGTGTAGCCCTAGGAGTATCGATGCGTTTGCTCGGCTGATGCCAGGCACCACTCCGCAGCATGTGGCCTTGCAACTCTCCATCAACAACAACTCCAGCTCGTTGCCCCCGGAAATTCCCCAGCCTTATCTCGACGCAAACAAAAAGGTGCAGGCTCCGCTGAAGCACGAACTTCTGGCGGCCCTCGGGGCTCGCAATGAGTATTACATCCACTACAGTGCGTTTTTGGCAGCCGAAAAGGTCCGCGTCATGAGCGAAGCCTCTCGCTTCGTGTTCTGGTGTGCGTTGACGTTGGACGTGTCGCAGGTGACAGTGTACGAGGAGTTGGGCTTTGCGTGGAAAGAGGATCCCGCGGGTGCCCTCGAGGTATTCGCCTCCTTGGTCACCGGCGAGGCAGCTTCATTTGACGATATTGTCTTTCCCACACTCCAGTTTGTGGAGGCGGCTTCCGGCACCACTCACCTAACTGATGGTGTGGGGCGTGTTGTCACCATCCAGCTCTATGACGAACGCACACCCGTCCCTGCCCCCGACTTGCTTGTGGCGTTTGGCACCTACATGCTCCCAAGCAGGAGCTTTCGCATCAATTCATCAGAGCCCTCGCTGTTCCATGTGTTTGCCCTGCCCAAGTCGTTCGGCTTCAACTCCTTTGGCCGAGCCATGTTCTTCTACGCCCGACAAATCGAACGTGAGGAGTCAGAGAACCTGGAGTCTGAGCCTGGTGCCCACTACTTTTTTGACTTCATCCGGCGCCTTTTTGCACTTCGCTTGCTAGACGCCAAATCCAGCGTTGAGTGAGGGCCTTGTGCCAGTATGGGTGCGACTGATTACCATTTGCAGTTTGATAAACATAAATTGGTCAGTTGCGCACCACCACCCCAATGATCACCAGAGTCACAACACCCTTTGGGGCCTTGGTCCGAAGTCGATCTTGCATGATATACAGAGCTCGCACCATACGACTACCGATGGTGCACACAACACCTCGACGGGCTATAACACAAGCAAGGGCTCTCCACAACCCCAAGAAGACCATCATTTCGGAGAAGTCCGCTTCGACAGCCGGTACCACCAACGAGGAGCCATCCGGCGAGTCCAAGAGTACGACAACAGAGCCACCAGCACCGGATCTTCTGGGACTCGAGCTCACAGTGGCCACTGAAGTGCCGGCGGCTGGAGAACATACCGGTGAAGGCAAGGACGAAGACCAGTTCCTCACCACCATCTTCGATAACATGGAGCCGTACTTGGATACATACAGCGTGTACACGCAATTGCTTGCGGCCGACTTCACGCCGGCGCAGGCGGATGAGATCCTCAATTTGCTTATTGTCCAACTCAACTCCAAGCTCCTGAAGCTCTCGACAAAATACTCACAGAACTACGAGTTGGAAAACGAACGGTATCTCTATGAAAGTGCTCAGCAGGAGCTCCGTGTTGACATCACACGCTCGAGGGAACACCACATCAACGAACTCATCAACAGCATCAACATTCTCGAGCGAGACTTCCATACCATTTCCGACGAGCTCAGCAACTTGGTGATCCAAATGAAGAACGACACACAAGTGGCCATGAGTGACCAGAAGTCCGAAAACACCCTTCTTCTGAAGAAGATCATTCTCCGAATCCAAGAAACCAACCACAAAATCACCACCGAGCTCAACCTGGCAATGCGCTCAGAGATTGAGAGTTTGCGGTGGCACTACTCGCGGTGGGGAGTGATGGCCATTCTTGTGTCGTTGTTCAGTGTGTTTGTGAGTTATTACATCTGGAGGGCCCGCATGGCCAAACGCCAAGTCCACAAGGACGAGTTTGTTCCCCTCATCATCTACGAGCCCAGCGAGTTCGACGAGGACGACTATCATACCGACTTGGACCGGAGTGTGATTTCGTAAGCGTCCAGTGACTTTCCAAATTGGGTGCGCATCGAAAGATTGCCCATTGCTCCATGTCCAACAAAACAAGTGACCCGTGCAAACCAGAGGCTTGTGCCATCCAAGACTGTCTCAAACGAACAGGATATAACGAAGCCAAGTGCACCAAGGTGATTGACCAGCTATACCTCTGTTGCAAGCAATTCTATGAGGATAAAGGGCCGGAAGCAAGCAGCTTGTGCTGTCCAAAATTCAACCTCTTGCAGCTCAAGTTGAAACAACGGGAGTTGGGTAAAATCGACGCCGAGTTGATTGAGAGAAGGTGAGCTACGGAGCATGTGAGTTTAGAACCGCATAGTATATCGATAAGATATACATGACAAAACAGGGCTGGAAAAAACTCGTTGATCTAAGGCTTACCCGAGCACGAAATACCACAGGGTGGCGAGTATATATGTGGAGGAGATCATATAAACCGTGACTCTAATGGGCGCCTACTTAAAGACATTGTATGGCGAAAAAAATTGGGCATCCGAAATTTATATAGTGTGCGAGAGGCGGGTAACCGATTGCAAAATGCATAAGGATACAAGGACCGATAGGGCAGACAATCTGAGTAACGACTGTCGGTGTGTTGGTCACAACAGGGTCGATCTAAGAACAGGGCCAATACTGTCAGATGTCGTTAGCATGGCACGTGATGGCAAATTATTGTTAGCTCAACTCTTCGACTAGCCTGCCTAACCAGAGTGGGTCAACTCTGTCAGAACGCATTTCAGCTTTCACACCTTGTTGAATGCATCCGTCTTGTACAACTTCTCAACACTAAGTGAATGTGCATCTCTGTCCCACGGGCAATCACCTATTGGTCCCTCCTCACATGCTTGTCGTAGTCATGGGGATCCGGAAAGTACAACTTCAACGGATTGGAGTCGTTGAGCCAGTGGACCTGTCCACTGACATTTTTGGCCGAGCTGTCGGACTTGACGTTCTGCTCAAACTCACGAATGGCCCGTTCGACGTCCACGGGCTTGATGCCATTGTCCACCAACTGCTGACGTAACAACGCCACATGGACGCCCATCTTGAAGGTTCGTTTGTTGTGTTCTCTCCGCTCTTGGAGCATCTGGCGGTCCCGGGTCTTGCGGGCGGTCTGGAAGCTGGCCTGTTGTAGTTCGAGGGTCTTGATGTTGATGGCGGTGGACTCCTTCACCAAGCGTTCTAACTTCACTCGCTGGGTGTAGTTGTCAATGGCAACGTATGTAAGTGCAAGCAGGGCCACGGCGGCGGCAAAGTCTCGGAATGGCTTGCTATCTTCACCTCGTGAGCGAGGTTGGGGAGGAGGCGACGGTTCAGATCCAGCGCTCGAGACGTATGGCTCGGGAGGTGCCTGGCCGGTGCCAAAGTGCGTGGGGAGCTTGACACTGTATGATCTTAGGTGGGTTCGAAGACGTGGAAGCATAATTGTTGGGGTACGCGATTTTACCCAATATGTCATTCCGGTGACAGAACATGGCAGCAGCCTCGAGACTACTTTGTGAGGCGACAATAAGTTCTGTTGATTTGGGCTGGGTTGAGTTGGTCTTTGATGGTGGTGATTTTGTCCCCGGTGGCCCAGCGGTCTCTACAACGTTCACTGAATGATGGATTAGTAGATATACAAATGCTCCCTAGAACACTTAGTGTCTTCTAGTCTCAGCAATGATCTTGGTCATCTCCTCGACCTTCTTGACGGCTCTCTTGTGGGTTCCCAATCTCTTCTTGGCCAACTTCTTGGCTCTCTTCTCACCGGCGTTTCTGATCAACTCGATCAATCTTCTCTCGTATGGGGCCAAGCCAGCAACTTCCTTGACGATGCTTCTGACGAACTCGGTTCTCTTGGAGACGTTACCCTTGGAGTGGGAAGGCTTGGGGGCGACAGCCTTGGCGGTGGTCTTGTGACCCTTGTTCAAACCAACAGCAATACCTGGATGTTAGTAATGTCGGAGAGTGGAGGAGCGTTTGTGTTCAGGATGACGAGTTGACGGATTCTTTTCGTGATGAGGTATATAATGACCTGGAACAGTCTGGACATGCGACGGGAGTGTCGTGGGAAACGTATGGATATCAAAGCGAATGGGAACGCACGCTGGCAATGGGTCGGTACATACCAGATCTAGCCATTATGATGATGTTGTATGTGTAGTAGAAGTTTTTTCAAGCAAAATTTTCGAGTGAGCACTGGGCCCGTGCGGTGCGTCACGTGCACGGCCCGATGCGGAGGCACCTAGGGCTAGGGCTACGCGCGCTCACGTGCGTGTGACTGTAGATTGTTCTATGTACAAAGAGGCAATGGCACCGCCGGTTCAAGCAACCGCTCGAGTTACTGAACTGGTACCACGCCCTCGTGTATGACTTTGGACCAAGTACAACCCCATGGGGTGACACATGGGCGTTACACATGGTGTGCACTGGGCGCGACCAAGCAACTAGACAGTGATGGGGGAGAAGTCATAGTTGTAACTCTCCAACTTCTCCACCAACTCCTGGGTCGTCAAGACCGTGTGGTGTTTGACAAAGTGCTTCCACTCGATTGGATGGTAGCTGTCCTTGTATACCAAGGGATACAACTCCCTCAAGAGCTGTCCGCGGCCCACGGTGATTTGCTTTCCGTCGGTGGGGTGGACGTAGTAGATCTTCTTGCCGTCCTTGGAGCCGAGCTTCTCGGCTTCTCTGGCCTTCAAGACCTGATACCGCAACTTCCAGCCCTTGAGGCCGAGCGTTTTGATTCGGGCAGGCTTGTCCTTGGTGAGGTACTTGTCCAAGCCGCCCTCCTTGGTGATGGTTCGTAACACCGTGGTGGTGACGTGGGTCTGGATCAGCTTGTTCAATGTTTCCGACCACAACTTCGTTTTGACAATATTGGGGAGATGGGTTCTCAAGTTCTTGTTTTTACCGTTGGCAGAACAACTCTTGGAGCTGGTTCTTTGCAAACCTCCAAACAAGCCGCGGTTTTGTCTCTTGAAGAAGGTGGTTTCGTATGCATACTCGGGCTCGAGCTTCTTGTACTTGGGGACGCGAACACCCTTGGGGATGGCATCGCCGGCTTTGTACACGGTGGTGTCGATGGGCTTGGTGTATCGCAAGATCTTGTAGTACTTGTCCATGGGTCGAACGAAGGAGGAGAACGCCCGGGCGCCCAAGCCGAAACGAGCTGGGTTGAACATGATGAAGTTGCGCGAAAATTTAGTGTTCTAGTAACCTAGTGGTGATGTTTGAACGAACAACCTAGTTGCCCGTCAGATGTTGCAATGGCTGATGACCAAGTGTCGTCGGGTGTTCAAGCTGATAGTTCCTTGATCTGAGCTGATTGTTCTTTGTTGGTCAAATTCATTGTTCACGGATGTCCAACCAGGTTTCGTGCATTCAATTGGTTGAACTCTTCGACCTAGGTTGTCAATGATGACTGTAGCATCTGGGTTGTCGATGTTGACTGTAGTCACCTGGTCCTGTGATACTCTTCCCCTGTCACTATTTCACTTTTTCGGGTTTTGCACCTTTGGAACAATTCTCACAGATTTCACCCCGGTCAACCTCGCAACCATTGTGCCATTCCCCCGCCAAACCTTTTGAAAGTGGTCACCGCTACAACGTCGTGCCTGTTCCAGACTATTACCCGAGGAAGCTCGGGCGTGCGTGTTCGCTGCTTCGCTAATTTCGCAACTGCCTCGTGTTATCGCAACCACCAACAGTCCTACAATAGACCAACGCAATTACCACCGCCGGGGGTTTTGCAGTTGGTTGGCTTCTACCAAGCTACCCCCACGCTTGTAAGTTGTTGACTCACCAGCTGGAGGCCTGCATAGCCGCTTCAGCCGTGGTGCGTAATTAGCGACTCCTGAGATTCGTTTTTCTCTTTCCTTTTTTTCCTTATATCGCTTTATCTCTCAGTCCCTTTGTTTTAGGCGTGGGCATTGTCACCACCCCAAATTTCGCTTGCATTCACTTCTCTCCACATGGCAGACTTCGCCAAGTCCTTGTTCGGCTTCGGAGCACACGGAAAGAAAGCCGACGACGCGGGCTCGTCGACCCCCTCTGTCGGCCCTTATAATGACGACCATTCCAAGAAGTTTCTCCCCAAAGGTTTGGCTGCCGTGACTCCCACCACCGCCGTCTCAGACAACAACATGGTTTACGGAACCACCAGCGCCAACCCCCACCAGTCGCAGTACCTTCACCCAGAACCTTCCCAACCCCCGGTCGACTACACCAACTACGTGCAGCCCGTGTCGACCCACTCCGACCACCAACCCATGATCATCACCACCGACGAAACCGGCCAGACCCACAACCCGCAAAACAAAACCTCGGCCCAGCCTAGGGGCAAGCTCATGGTCACCATCATCGAGGCCAAGGATCTCTCGGTGCACGAAAGCAGCCAGCCGTACGTGGTGTGCACGTATGAGAGCTCCGAGTTTGTCACCAATGCATCCGCCTCCGTGGGCAAGTCACCCGTCAACCACTTCAACATCAAAAAGGACCGCCCGTTGTACCAAAAACAACTGCTGACTCAGCACCTCAACTTCCCCAAAGCCATCCACCATGACATCATATCTGCCAACCCGCACTGGAACCACGAGGCGTCGTTTGACGTGGTGGGGTCCACCAGTGAGCTTGACGTGAGCGTGTATGACGCCGCCCACGACGATGCATTCCTCGGGCATGTGCGTATTTATCCCGACACCAGAACCTCAGAGAAGATTGTCCACGCCGAGTGGTTTCCCCTCAAGGCCCGTGTCATTGGTGAGAGAGTGTGTGGAAGCTTGAAGCTCTCATGGCAGTACTCTTCCACCGACAGCAAGAGACTGTATGGTCCCGAGGATTTTGAGGTGTTGAGACTCTTGGGCAAGGGCACGTTCGGCCAGGTGTACCAGGTCAAATCCAAGGACACGCTGCGGATCTACGCCATGAAGATTCTCTCGAAAAAGCTCATTGTCAAGAAGAAGGAGATTGCCCACACCATCGGCGAGCGCAACATTCTTGTCAGAACGTCTGCCGCTGCGTCCAACTTCATTGTTGGGCTCAAGTTCTCGTTCCAGACTCCCACCGACCTCTACCTTGTCACTGACTACATGTCTGGAGGCGAGTTGTTCTGGCACTTGCAAAAAGAAGGACGTTTTGCTGAAGACAGAGCCAAGTTTTACATTGCAGAGCTTGTGTTGGCCCTCGAGCACCTCCACGACAACGACATTGTGTACCGGGACTTGAAGCCCGAGAACATTCTCTTGGATGCCAATGGTCACATTGCCTTGTGTGACTTTGGCTTGAGTAAGGCCAACTTGAACAACGATGGCACCACCAACACTTTCTGCGGCACCACCGAGTACCTTGCGCCCGAGGTGCTTCTTGACGAAAGTGGATACACCAAGATGGTGGACTTTTGGTCGCTCGGGGTGCTCATTTTCGAGATGTGCTGTGGCTGGTCGCCCTTCTATGCCGAAAACACCCAACAAATGTACAAGAACATTGCATTCGGAAAGGTCCGGTTCCCCAAGGAGGTGTTGTCACCCGAAGGCCGGTCTTTCGTGAAAGGACTTTTGAACCGAAACCCCAAGCACCGGTTGGGGTCCGTCAACGATGCCCGCGAGCTCCGGGCCCATGCCTTCTTCCAGGACATTGACTGGGATCTCTTACGCACCAAGTCGATTCCTCCTCCTTTCAAGCCCCACTTGACGTCGGAAACAGACACTTCCAACTTTGACCCCGAATTCACCAACGAAAGCACCTCGGTGTTGAAGAAACAAATGGAAATGGCGCTGACACCGCTTTCGCCCGGCGTGCAGGCCAACTTCAAGGGCTTCACCTACGTGGACGACTCGGCCATGGAAGACCACTTGGGCCGCTCGGTCCGCTACAGCCATTTCCGCAATCCGGGGTCGTTCATTCCAGGCAATCCCAATCTTCCTCCGGACGAAGATGTAATCGAGGACCAAATTGACGAGGAGGACGAAATGGACATTGATCAAGGCAACATTGACGAAGAGTTTGTCAACGGCCGCTTTGACTTGTAAGATACATGTGTATTAATTAGAACATAGAAAGATAAAGACATGCGAAAGGTCACATACAGGTGAGCAATTGGATACCGTTGAGAGTCCGCTCTTTGGCGATATTAGTGGAGGTACGGGTGAGAAAAACAAGCGCGACATGCAACAGGCCCAGTATCAGCAGATGCGCCGCAAACGTCTGGCGGGCACCGGCCGGCCGGTGCCCGCCGTGAGGAAAGACGAGCCGCTGGTGCTGCTTCACGACGAAGCCGACTTGATTAGCTTTCGCCAGGACGCGCTCCAGCGGTTTGTCACCAACCACGAATATCTCGAGAACGTCACCAGCAAGCCCATCCACAGCTCCAAGATCGTGCCTCCGCCGGTGTTTCCAGCGGAGGTGAAGATAGAAAACAGGAAAGAACGAAGTACCGAGGACATTGAGGCTCAGTACAAGGCACTCAAGCCCGAGGAGGTGTATTTTGGGGACGTCGAGCTCATGAGATTGAAGGCGGCAGAAACCACCGATGATATCGAAGAACCCGCCTTTGGCGATGAATACACCTACCAGAAAGAAAAGGTGGAGCGGTTGAAGGAGCTCACGCTGAAACTCAATGACGAAGCCAGCTTCGCAGAATTGGAGAAGGAGTACGACTCAATTGTTGCTGACTACAAGGCAAAGTTCAACAAGAAGTACCACAGCACGGGACAACAAAAGACCTTTTCCATTCCCTTGGCGGAAATCTCCGCCGACATCCAGGTGCAGGAGGCCCCCGCCAACTACAACCCGCGTCTGATCAACTCATTCATCAACGTGCCCAACAACAACGGCCACGGCCAGGACGTGGACATGTCGCAGTTTGTACATCAGCCCGAGTACCAGGAGCAGTTCATGGCGCCGAACTACCAGGGCGACCGCCAGGACGTGGTGGAGGACATTAACCAGTTGCTCGAGGGACAGGTGAACGATGACGACATGGGCGACCTCATCAACTTCCAGGGCGGGGATGATGATGTGCTTCTGAGCAATGCGTTTGACGCGGACTTTCTCAGTCAGATTGACCATAGCATGGAGTAAGAGTGCGTGGGGCCGTGGCCCGAGGGTGGTGCGCGGGTCCACCCATTTCCCCATGTTATGATCGCGCTGCGTCCGCCAATGCCTTCTGAGTTATGTCCACCGGTATCTAGGGAAGATCAGACCAGTGTCCAGAGACAGTGTGCTGCGCTCGATGGCGGGTTTGTTCTCTCCCGGGCGGGCTCTTCTCCGGCCTTTTTGTAATATATTTCGCAGCACCCTAGTGTTTATTTCGCGTAAATGGATGACACCTTAGCCAGACAGCGGATGCTCAAGCAGCACCAGCTACAGCAGCAGCAGCAGGCCCGCACGCGGCTCCGGCAACAGAAGCTCCGCATCACATTCCTTGGCTACGTGGTGGTGCTTGTGTTCTTTGCCGTGCTCCAGTTCATCGGGGTTGGTTTTTTCACCCAGGGCTTCTTACTATCTCGTCAGGTGCTCCCCAACGTGGCCCGGTGTGATGATCTGCCGGACCTGTGTATTGCTCCCAAGTTCGACAAGGCGGTGGTGGTGGTGATTGACGCGCTACGGTTCGACTTTGCCATTCCCGTGGAGCCCGAGTACGTGAACCCCAACTACCATAACCACCTCCCGATTCTCCACGACCTCATGCAAAAGAACCCGGACAAGGCCGTGCTCCTCAAGTTCATGCTGGATCCGCCAACGACAACGCTACAACGACTCAAGGGTCTTACCACGGGCAGTCTTCCGACGTTCATTGACGCGGGGAGTAATTTCGATGGGGATGCCTTGACCGAGGATAACTGGTTGCTCCAGCTCCACCGCGCCAACAAGAGCGTGGCCTTCATGGGTGACGATACCTGGAAGGCCATGTTCCTGGACTACATCAACCCCAGTCTTCACTTCCCCTACGACTCGCTCAACGTGTGGGACCTCCACACCGTCGACAACGGGGTCATCACGCACATGACGCCGCTCCTCCTGCGAGAGAACGCGACCCAGTGGGACGTGCTCATCGGTCATTTTCTCGGCGTTGACCACGTTGGCCACAGATACGGGCCCAGCCACCCGGCCATGAAGGACAAACTCCACCAGATGAACTCGGTGCTTGCGGACGTGGTGGCAGCCATCGACGACAAGACGCTTCTCGTGGTGATGGGCGACCATGGCATGGACTCTACGGGCAACCATGGGGGGGACTCGCCAGACGAGCTCGAGAGCACGTTGTTCCTCTACTCCAAGAGTCGCAAGTTCCACATCAACAGGAAGCCAAAAGAAGCGTATGACACCAAGGCACTCGGCCACAACTACCGTTCCGTCAACCAGATCGACTTGGTCAGTACACTTTCGATCCTTCTTGGGCTCCCCATCCCCCACAACAACTTGGGCTTCCCAATCGATGAGGCTTTTGGGTCAGACAAGGAGCTCGCTCGCGCCAACTACATGACCCTCCAGCAGATCCAGCGCTACCGCAACCTTCTGCCCGAGCTCCACAACCCCGACATTGACGAGAAGTACCAATACTTCGTTGCCAACTACTCGCAGCACTTTGGCAACAAAAAGTACTTTGCCGAGATCATTCGCCAGCTGAAGGAGTATCAGGCGCAAACGCTCGACTTCTGCCAGTCGCTCTGGGCCCGCTTCGACCTCACCAGCATCAGCATCGGGCTAGCCGTGCTCTTGCTCTCGCTCTCGGTGATTGTCACGTACTCGCGGTCCATCCCGCTGGTGCGGGTGCTGACCATGTCGTTCGAGTTCATCGGCAGCGTCATTGCCATGCTTCTCTTGGGGGTGGTGTCGAGCTTCTCCGTGTATGTCGTACTAAAGCCGGGCCTCAGTGCAAAGACGTGCATAGGCATCGGCGCTGCTGCGGGCATCACCATTGGGTTCTGGGCCCCCATCATGGACCGCTTCTCCATCGGGTGGTTGTGGCACCAGCTCGTTGACTTTCTTGTCTACAACTTCAACACGTGGTCGTTCATGGGCATTGTGTTTGTGGCGCTCCACTGCTTGGTGTTCGCGTCCAACTCGTACGTGGTGTGGGAGGACAAGATGGTGTCGTTCTTCATTGGCACCTTTGGCTTCTCATGCTTGTACGGAGCGTTTGTCAACACCTCCCGGCCCGTCGCCGACCGGGTGCTTGCCGCCACGCACGCCGTGATGTTCATTGTCATGTCACGGCTCACGTCCATGATCAACTTGTGTCGGGAAGAGCAGCGCCCATATTGCACCCCCACCTTCGCCACCACTTGGTGGGCGGTCGGGCTCGTCCATGCGTGCGCCTATTTCCTCCCCGCCACCATCAAGGCCTTCTACCAGCTTTCCAATAGCTACCACTCCGCAGCGCCCTTGTGGATCGCCACATGTCTCCGCTTCCTCATGATCATGAGTGCGGTGTACTGGACCTTCGAGCACTTGGAGAATTCGGACACCATCCACGTCTCCTCCTACGTGAGCCTGGAGCTCCTCAAGTCCGTGAAGCTCGCCATTGCCCGCGTCGTACTCTTTGTCACGTTGGTGTTGGCCAACTTCAGCTGGTCGCGGGGCCCTCTCTGCATCAAACTCAACCTCAACCACGTGCCCGAGCCCGAATCCTCCGACTCCGAGGAAGAGGGTCGCCGCGACGTGTCCTCCACCATCTTGGGCTACGGCAATGTGTACGGCCTGTCGTACTTTTTACTTGTGCTCAACTTCTTCATGGCCATTGTTCTCGTCACCAAGCCATATGGTGCCGTTTCCATCAACATGTTGATGGTGCAGATCCTCTCGCTTCTCGAGTTGTTTGACTTTCTCGACATCCGCAAGAATCTTGTTGCCCCGGTGGTGTTTGGCCTCTTGGGCCACCAGCACTTCTTCAGCACAGGGCACCAGGCCACCATCCCCTCGGTGCAGTGGGAAATCGGCTTCATGGTGACGGAAACCATCCGTTTCCCCTTTACCCACTTGAACATTGTGCTCAACACGTTTGGTCCCTTTATCCTCGTGTGCTTGGCGTTGCCTCTAATAACCCTTTGGAAGGTTCCCCCCTCCAGCAAGCCCATCACCGTGCTTCTGCAGATCATCACCAACACCACTACGCTCATCAGCTACCAGACATTTACCCTGACTCTGAGCATGATCTTTGCTGCTCACTTCAGACGACACCTCATGGTGTGGAAGATCTTTGCCCCGAGATTCATGCTCAGCGGCATGCTCCTCATCATCACCAACGTGACCCTCATTGGCATCACGCTATGGTTTGGCACGGGCAAGGTGCTCTCCCAAGTCAACCGCATCTTTGGTAAGTAGTCTCCATATGATAGACATTGCATTAGACTGGCGGCCCGGTTTGTCGGTCCGCGCGCGTGGCCTGATGGGCCGAGCTCACGCCATCGGCCCATCGCGCAGCCGTGCGATTGCTCATGGCCATTCGACTATTCCTCCTGGCATGGTTGCTTGTACTAGTGGCGGGGTTTACTCCCCAGCACATTGAGAGACTCCGCAACGACACCGCAGTGCTCTTTGACCATGCATGGCGGGGCTACATGGCCCACGGGTTTCCCGCCGATGAGGTCCGGCCCGAACTGTGCGTGCCCTACGGACCCGATTTCACCAACGTCGACAACATTGTCCGAAACGACGCCACGGGAAACGTGTCGCTGACGGTGTTGGACAACATCGACTCCTTGGTGATGTTTGAGCGGTGGGACGACCTTGAGTTTGTGCTTGGGTACTTGAAGTCCCAGCGCCACACTCTTTTTGACCAGGATACCGTCGTTCAAGTGTTTGAGTCGACGATCCGCCTGCTTGGGGGCTTGCTCTCATCGCACTTGCTCTTGAGTGACTTGCAGCTTCCCAGTCCCCGGTTCACGGCAATTGCTGGGTCGTACGACGGCTTCTTGCTTGAGATGGCCCACGATCTCGGAACAAGGCTTGTGGCCGCCTACAAAACCGCGTCCGGCATTCCTCTACCGCGGATCAATCTCCGCCGAGGACTTTCGGGGGTGCCCAAGCGACTCCAGAAGGAAAATTGTTTGTCTGGAGCAGCCACACCCATTCTCGAGTTCACCCTTCTCTCGCGGCTCACGGGCGACCCGCAGTTTGAACATTACTCCAAGCAAACATTCTGGAAGCTCTGGGACTCGCGGCTGGTGCTTGATCTCCTTCCCATGCTGCTTGATCCTCACACCAACAAATGGCGCGAGTCCATCACCGGGGTCGGTGCGCTGGTGGACTCCTTCTATGAGTACGCCGCCAAGGCCGCCATTGTGCTCAACGACAACGAGTTGTGGAGCGTGTTCAAGGCGTCATACCGAGCATTGCTCACCCACTCGTCCCAAAGTCAACACCTCCTCTTTGCCAACGTCAACGTTGACCTGGGGTTCACCGCCAGCACATGGATCGACTCGCTTGGGGCGTTCTGGCCCGGGCTCCAGGTGCTTACGGGCCAGCTCACCGACGCCGTCCGCACCCACCTCGTATACTTGAAGCTCTGGGACTACTATGACCTGATCCCCGAGCGGTGGAACCACGTCCAGGCGGGCAGTGGTCTGGTGGACGATGCCCTTCCGCTCGAGTGGTATCCGTTGCGGCCCGAGTTCATCGAGTCCACCTACTACCTCTATCGTGCCACCAGAGACCCCATGTACCTTAACATCGGCGTCCGCGTGCTCGAACTCTTGCAGACCCGCTACATGGCCCCGTGCGGGTTGCGGGGGCTTCAGGACATCCGCACGGGGCAGTTTCAGGACCGCATGGAGTCGTTCGTCATGAGCGAGACCCTCAAGTACCTTTACTTGTTGTTTGACGTCGACGACAAGATGTTTCTTCACGACGGGTCCATGGCGCTGAAGGGATGGGTCTTCTCCACCGAGGCCCATCCGTTGTGGCTCAGCAGAAACCAAACCAGGTCGGCGAGTTACGAGCACAGTCATATCAGTCCGGGCCTCGTGCAGTCGCTCTGGGCCAAGATCAAGTCGGTGCTGGCTCCATCGGAACCGGTCTTCTATGACTTCCCCGGAATTGAAACCACCGACCTTGTGTTGGAGAGCCCCCTCGACTCCCGCTTCGAGGTATGCGAGGCCACGCCGGCACAGATGCAAACCACGGCCGCCGCCTTCATGAGGTCCCACTTCTACACATGGACCAAGCTCTTCCACGCGGACCACACATTCAACAAGACATTGGTGCGTCCACCGTACCTCCCCCACACGAACATTATAGAGATTGAGCCGTCCTTCTTTGACACGTACTCCATGTTTGCCGGGTCCAAGCTCCAGAGTGCCCGGGTCCCCACCACCAACGAACACGACCTCTTTCTCGGCGACAAGCAGGCCATCAGATCCCAGCAAGTGTCGTCACTTCACCACAGCAAAGGATATCAAGATGCCGCCGTGCTTGACGGCGACCTTTGGGTCCCTGACTTCAACTCGCTTCGGTTGTCGCTTGAGGTGCTTGAGCCTGGTAAGGTGGACTCCTACAACAACGACATCACCGAGGAGTACATTGAGGAGATTCGCCCCGACGACTTCAGCACCCAGGGGGTGTCCAAGAAGCAAAAGAACATCTACTCGGCGCTCCGCATCAAGCGCATCAACGGGTTGGACGTGCCGCCCGGGTCCATTGTGTGGACCAGTGAGTTTGACATTTTCGACGAGGATGTGTTGGACGTGGCGTCGGACGGGCGGTTGGTGCTCCGTGGCCAGGTGGTGGAGAACCTCATGGTGTGGTATGGGTAACCTGCTACATTTTGTTGAGGTTTATTTATTTTTACACATGGGTTACAAATGGGTGGTGGTGGGTTTGTGCACTGGCTGGTGCATCACCGAGAGCTGCACCAAGCGCTGGTTGACTGCTGGGATCACCGCTTCATAGCGGGCCTTCGTCACTGTGTTCTGAATCATGCGTACCACGGCGTCAAAGTCGAACGTTCCGGGATAGAGGGCCATGATATCGATTTTCTGGTTGGAGAGTCTCCACAGGTGGTACTGCTGAAACCGGTACAGCCAGAGGACAAGCTGCACCGGCACCGGCATGAACTCGAACGTGGCGAAGGCGGGGTGCTTGGTTCGGACCGGCTCACCTCGTTGCAAGCAGTTGGTGACCTGAATCAGATTGAAATACATCACCAAGTCCTCGTCGAAAGGATGGATGGTGCGGAACACGGCGGGAGCCTTCTCCAACGCCTTCACGTACTGCAGCAACACCCAGGGTCCCACTGGCTTCTGCTCATGGGCGAGCACCAGCATGTACTGGGCCAAGTACGTGCGGCTGACGATGCGCTGGTACTTCTCCTGCGAACTGCTGTGCTTGACAGAGTGGACTCCCCGAGGAATATCGTGTCGAGACCAGGGACACGCTTGGGACTGGGTTTCGGTTGCAAAAGAGACTTTCATTGAGATGAGATTCTACGCACCCAGTGGTCCGCCATATAAAACATGACGCTTGATCTAGGCCAGGGTCCATGCGTTGCTTGGGCAGAGCATTCAAGAAAGAAGTTAGCACGACCACTGAGCACCATCGAACAGTCGCAAATTGCACCCAAACTGCATAATACAAAAATCAAATGAGACAGAAATGTAGCAAATTGCACCCAAACTGCAAAATACACAAATGAGCCAGATTTCTAGCACATACGATTAATCTGATAGATGATGGCCATGCCTGCTTTGCAGCTGAAACAGTCTTGCCGCTCGCCAACCAAAAGTTTGGTCGACTCTTCCTGATAGTGTATCTCGTGACACACCGCTCGGGGCCACACCGCCAATCAGTGCTGAGTCACCTGATGTCGTGTGAGTCAGACCGGCGGTGGGCCCGCGCGACGTCGCGTGCCGAGCACCGTGGGCCCGGGTGGGCCCGCAGTGGGGAACGGCTACGCTTCGGCTAATGGCGGCCGCGCACACGCCGGTACCGCTCTGCGAGTATTTAAAATGGCTAAGCGTACGTTGCGGAACGCGATCAATTTTTTTCCGGTGCCAATCTACGGTATGTGCGTTGATAAAAGCTGGTGTTTTTCCCATCTCTGACACAAGCATGAATTCGTTGCGAGGCATAATACACCGCCTCCCCCGGCTCGCCACTAACATCAGACCTGTATCCACCATGGCTGCTCCCTTAGACGCTTCCAAGCTCAAAATCACAAAGACCACCACCCCCAAGGAATTGCTTCCGAACGACCAGTTGGTGTTTGGCAAGACCTTTACCGACCACATGTTGGAGATTGAGTGGACCAAGGAGGCCGGCTGGGGCACTCCCGTCATTTCCCCATACCACAAGTTGGACCTCGACCCCTCGGCCGTGGTGTTCCACTATGCCTTTGAGTTGTTCGAGGGTATGAAGGCCTACCGTGATGAGAACGACAACATCAGAACCTTCCGTCCGGACAAGAACATGGAGAGAATGAACCTCTCGGCCGAGCGGATCGTGTTGCCCACGTTTGACGGCGAAGAGCTCATCAAGTTGATTGACCAGCTTCTCTTGGTGGACCAGAGATTCGTCCCCAAGGGTGCTGGCTACTCGTTGTACCTTAGACCCACGTTGATTGGAACCACACCATCTCTTGGTGTTGGTACCCCAGACAGAGCGCTCTTGTACGTCATTGCTTCCCCCGTTGGTCCTTACTACTCCTCTGGATTCAAGGCCGTGTCCTTGGAGGCCACTGACTATGCCGTCAGAGCATGGCCCGGCGGTGCTGGTAACAGAAAGTTGGGTGCCAACTACGCTCCTTGCATCATTGCCCAGCACAAGGCTGCGTCCCGAGGCTACTCGCAAAACTTGTGGTTGTTTGGTGACGAGGGCTACGTGACCGAAGTTGGTACCATGAACGTGTTCTTTGTGTTCAAGAACGCCGACGGCACCAAGGAGTTGGTGACGGCTCCTCTTGATGGAACCATTCTCGAGGGTGTCACCAGAGACTCCATTCTTGCATTGGCCAGAGACAAGTTGCCCAAGGACGAGTGGATTATCTCCGAGCGTCCCTTCACCATTGGTGAGGTGGCGGAGAAGGCCAAGAAGGGCGAGTTGGTGGAGGCGTTTGGCTCCGGTACCGCCGCCGTTGTTTCCCCAATCAACAAGATTGGGTGGAAGGGCGAGGACATCGAGGTGCCCGCCGTGATTGACGGAAACTCTGGTGAGTTGGCCAGAGACGTGGCCGGCTGGATCAGAGATATCCAGTACGGTGTGACTGAGTACAAGGACTGGTCCCGTGTCGCTAAGTAATAATTAAAAGGCTACTCATGGTGAAGAATGATGATAATGCAATACTAAGTAATCTAGCTTATGGTGGTCAAGGATGGGTGCCAAGTTCCGGGAGCTTGCGGATCTCCGCGAGAATGTACTCCCGCTCGTCAAGAAGGGTGGCATCTCGGTTGGGCCGCACGTCAAAGTTGTCAAAAAACGCAAGGAAGTTGTCCTTGTTTTTGATGAGGATATCCTGGATCTTTGGACTCTTGCGGGGTTTAGCAACAAAGAATTTGAAGATGTGGAATCCCTCGAGCTGGAGGTTCTTGGACTTGTCGCTCAACAACAACATCACCAACTTCAAGTTGGCGGTGTCGTCAAAAAACTTGTTGAGAAACACCTGGTTTTGCTTTTGAAGAACAAGCTCCAGGAGCAACCGCACGCTCTGGCGCTTGGTGACGTAGTTGTCGGAACGAATCAACTGGGTGATGTGCAGGTTGAAGACATCGTAGTTTTTGGCCAAGAAGTCCAGTGCCAACTTGAGGTGGGTCGTGAGAAGATCGTGGAGCGTCGAAAAGGCGTCGGTGGCAATCTCGAACGTGGGGATTTGCACGTACTTGAAGAAGTTCCAGAATTGAGGACTGCCAAGGATGAACTGGGCAATGGACTCGAACTTGATGCAATCGCGAAGGATCTGCCCGCAGATCAACCCCACCTCCTCGTGCTCGGGGCCCTTGAGGATCATCAAGATCACCTCGGGTTTCTGATGGAGAAGATAATCGACGGTGGGAGACTTGCTCCCGATTTGTCGTCGCAACAAGGTGGAGAACACAATGAGGACATCCTTGCGGGAGTCGAAATCCAAGCGGCGGAGATTCACCACCAAGTGAAACAAGCAGTCCAGCACATAGATCTCCTGAGCTAGCTGCAGGATCTGGTCGGGCTGCGGGTCGGTTTCGTCGTCTCCATGTAGAATGACCTTGATCTGCTTCAAGTACCGCGAGCAGTCGTCCTGGGCCTTGGTTCGAGAGTCGCCGCTGGCATCCAACTTTTGTATTTGTTCATTCAACGCCCGCACGATGTCCTGGGGGGTTTTTGGGTTTCTTTTGAAGAGGAAAGACATGGTGTGGAGGGTGGGAAATTCGCAGGGTCGCGCTTTTCTGTAACCATGGTCTCCAGACTCGGAGTCTGGCACCGAGTTTCCATCAACAAAAGTCACCGGCCCATTGTCGATGACGACGAGCAAATCTTGTATATTAGAGATGGCGTGGGTTTGTACCAGGGCAAGGCAAAGATGGTGGATTGCCAGAACGGGCGGATATACCTCACCTCGCGGCGGATCGTGTACATTGATAATGGCAACGCGGCCCAGTCGGTCGCCATTGACCTCGCCGACGTGTCACATGTGGTGGTGGTGGAGCGGTTTCTCCGACAAAGCCCCAAGGTGAAGGTTTTTTTGGCGGAACAGACGGTGAAGGAGTCGGTGCAGACAGTGGACTGGGCGTGCCCAATATGCCTGTTCAACAACCATTTGACGAACCGCAACTTGGAGGAGCTCCCCAAGTGTGTCACCTGCGGCATACAAGCATCCAAGGCGGTGATTGAAAAGGCAATAGCGGCGCAAACGTTCCACAAATCGCTGGAGGGGTGTCCCAAGTGCACCTTCATCAACCACCCGGCGTTGAAGTTTTGTGAAATGTGCGGAACGGCGTTGAAGCAAGACAGTACTTCACAAGGTGATGTGCTTGACATCAAGCTAGACGGAGAGGAGGCGTACACCAACGACACCCCGTATGTCAAGCTCAGCTTCCGCAAAGGCGGCGAGACCGGTTTCGCCAACTTGGCTCGCGAGGCCTTGGACAACAACAAGTGGGCCCGCCTCGTCAACAAGGGGCTCGTGAATGCCGACGGCAGGAAGGTCCAGGCGACCCCGCCCCCCGCCATTCGGGGCGCCGGCATCAATTCGCTTGAGCGGCTCGGCGAGCAGCAGCGCCGCAACAACGAGGTGATTCTCAGTCTGTCGTTGGAGGACCTCGAGGCTCTCATGTATAAGGCGCAGGATCTCATGAAGTTGTCCAGTGCCTTTAGCAAGTTGGTGGTGGCGCCCACAAAGCAGTACGGCAGCACCGTCAAACAGCTCAACATCAAGAAATCGTCGTCGCTCTACCACTCGGAGCTAGCCCGGCATCTCTGCGAGTTTCTCATGAACCACGAGCTCTCCAAGCCCACCTCCATCATCACTTCCCAAGAGCTGTTTGCCAACTACAACCGGTACCTCACGCTCACCCAGGGGTTTGGCAGGGAGCTAGTCAATCCCACCGACTTTAACAAGGCCATTCGGCTCATGGAGCTGCATCTGCTACCGGTGCAACTCAAGCAATACCAATCAGGATTGGTTGTGCTTTGCCAGGCGCTGTCCAAACAAGCGGAGTTACCCCAGATCATCGTGCAGTATCTCAAACTGCAGGAACACTCATTCAAGTACAATAAGTTGCGTGCGTCGTTGGGCGACGATGGTGCCTACACCATGCACGGCCAATTCCGCGGCAACACCATTGCCAACATCAGCGACAACTTCCATTGGTCGTCCACCATCACCACCGAGGAACTTGAAAAGTGCATTGAGCTAGGACTCGTGGTGGTGGACCAGCACATTTCCGGCACCTTCTACTACATCAACAAATTTGCATTTACCCCCGAGGACTGGCTGGCGGAGGAGGAGTCCGACCGAAAGCTCCACAAAACCGCCCAGGCCGACCTTCTTGCAGAGCAGCGACAGATCAGCGCCGATTTACGAGCCCAGCACCAGACCCTCAACAACCTTATCGACTTGCACCAGCACGAGTTTGGCCAAGACTCGAGCGAGCCCAGTCCCGAGCCGCAATCGCTGGCCAGCCAATCGATAAGTGAGTTGGCGGGGTTGACGTTCACCTGAGCTGCACCGGCGATGACATGGAGAAAACCCCACACCTTATCGCGCGCACGTGATCCCGATAAGGTGTCGGCGCGCCGATGGAGGCGTCCGGACACGGGGGGTGCGCCGGCATTACGCGCCAGCGCCGCCCATCCGCCGGACAAGAGGGGTCCCAGATCTATCTTCGGCCAATCAGAGGGGAGGTGTCCCCGACCAAAGCTTCACCACATCACCCTACTGAGACATACAACTTGAAAGTGGTGTTGGTTGGGAACTCCTCCGATATTGGGTGGTCCGCTCACTTTTTGCTTCTTATCGAAAGGCACTTTAGCTACCGAGCGAGCCCGCGCGCGGGCCGGGCCGTCGCGGTGTGTTTCCTCGTCGGTAATCTCCAGACTGATAACGATGCCCTTCGCAATATACAGGCCCGTATATAATACCCATATTCCCCAAGGCATCGCTGCAGCTAAATTTCGTAATGACTATTGGGTGGACGGTGCAAGACTGGGTCAAGTTCCACTACCACTCGACCCCCGATGACTCCATCGCCAAACTCCTTGATCTCCTCCAATCACAAAAAGTCGCACCTGCTGATGCCGCCTGGATCTCGGTGGTATCGCCCGACTACTTGAAGCATCAATGGGATTTCCTCCAGAGTCGTGCCAACAAACTTGATCTTCCACTCTACGGTGTACCCGTAGCAATCAAGGATAACATCGACGTCAAGGGCATCCCCACCACGGCCGCGTGTCCGTCGTTTGCATATGACCCCATTGAAGATGCCACCACCGTCAAGCTCCTTCGAGACGCCGGGGCCATCGTCATTGGAAAAACCAACCTCGACCAGTTTGCCACGGGTCTCGTGGGCACCAGATCGCCGTACGGCATCACCCCAAACACATTCAATGAGAAATACGTCAGCGGAGGCTCGTCCGCGGGCTCGGCCTCGGTGGTGGCCCGGGGAATTGTTCCCATCTCGCTTGGTACCGATACCGCTGGCTCTGGTCGGGTGCCTGCTGCGCTCAATAACTTGATTGGGTTGAAGCCCACCAAGGGTGTGTTCTCCTGCAAGGGAGTGGTGCCTGCTTGCAAGTCTCTCGACTGTGTGAGTGTGTTTGCTCTCAACCTCCAGGATGCCCAGCTCGCATTCAACATTCTTGCCGAGTTTGACGGCGACCACGACGAGTACTCGAGAGAGATGCCATCGAACGCGCTCGTCTCCTTCCCTGGCACCATAAAGGTGGGTGTCCCCATGGAAAACAACCTCCAGTGGCACGGAGAGTCCGATAATGCGTCGTTGTACGAGGCCGCCGTCGACCGGTTCACGTCCCTCGGCACCGAGTTTGTGTCGTTGGACATTGAGCCCTTGCTCGAACTCGCCCGATGCCTCTACGAGGGCCCCTGGGTCGCCGAGCGCTACACCGCCACCAAGAAATTCCTCGAATCTAATCCTCCCGAGAAGGACCTCGATCCCACGGTGGCCAAGATCATCAGAGGGGGTAAGGACTATTCCGCCGCCACGGCGTTCGACTTTGAGTACAAGAGAAACGGCATCCTCCAGAAGGTCAACAAGCTCCTCAAGGACATTGACGTGATTGTTGTGCCCACGGCCCCGCTCACCCCAACCATCGAGCAGGTGCAACAGGAACCCATCAGAATCAACTCCATCCAGGGCACCTACACCAACTTTGTCAACTTGGCCGACCTCAGTGCCCTCTCGGTGCCTGCTGGCTTCCGCAAGGACGGCGTGCCTTTCGGTATCACGTTGCTCTCGCACAAATTCAACGACTACGCGTTGTTGGACCTTGCCTCAAAGTACATGAAGGTGTCTCAGGAAAGCCTTCCCCAGTTCTACGGGTGTCTTAAGGACACAAAGATCAAGGCTCACGACAACCACGACCTCTTGCCCGTGACCAAGCTCCCCAAGCCCCTTGTCAAGGACTACATCACCTTGGCGGTGGTGGGAGCCCACCTCCGGGGCTTCCAGTTGCACTGGCAGCTCTCATCCGTCAATGCCGTGTTCCTCGAAAGCACAACCACCTCCAAAAACTACAAGTTGTACGCGTTGCCCAAGACGGGCCCCGTGGCCAAGCCGGGCTTGCGGCGGGTGGAGAACGGCGCCAAGATCGCCATCGAGACCTACGCCGTGCCCATCGAGAACTTTGGCAAGTTCATCAGCTACGTGCCCGAGCCCTTGGGCATTGGCTCGGTGGAACTTGCTTCTGGCAAGTGGGTCAAGTCTTTTATTTGTGAGGAGGCTGGCTACAACCTTCCCGGCACCGTCGACATCACCTCGTTTGGCGGATGGAAGGCGTACCAGGACAGCCTTCAAACCAACGGAAGTGCTCGCAAGAAGCCCTTCCACTCGGTGCTCGTGGCCAACAGAGGAGAGATTGCCGTTAGAATCATCCGGACCCTCAAGAAACTCGGCATCAAGTCCATTGCCATCTACTCCAACCCGGACAAGTACGCGCAGCACGTGCTCGATGCCGACGTGGCCATCCCATTGCACGGAACCTCGGCCGCCGAGACGTACATCTCCATCGATAAGGTGATCAAGGCGGCAAAGGACTCGCAGGCGGAGGCCATTATTCCCGGGTACGGATTCCTCTCCGAGAACGCCGACTTCTCCGACCGCTGTGGCAAGGAGGGCATTGTGTTTGTCGGGCCTTCCGGAGATGCCATCAGAAAGCTTGGGCTCAAGCACTCGGCGCGTGAAATCGCCGAGGCCGCCGGCGTGCCCCTCGTGCCAGGCTCCGACTTGGTGCCAGATGCCAAGACTGCACGGGAGATTGCCGCCAAGCTCGAGTATCCTGTCATGGTGAAGTCCACCGCCGGAGGCGGTGGTATCGGGTTGCAGAAGGTGGACTCTGAGGACGACATTGAGCGCGTGTTCCAGACGGTGCAGCATCAGGGCAAGTCGTACTTTGGCGACTCCGGGGTGTTTTTGGAACGCTTCGTCGAGAATGCTCGTCACGTCGAGATTCAGATGTTCGGTGACGGCTACGGCAAGGCCATTGCTCTCGGTGAAAGAGACTGCTCCTTGCAAAGAAGAAACCAAAAGATCATCGAGGAGACCCCCGCGCCCAACTTGCCCGAAGCCACGCGGGCCAAGATGAGAGCCGCCGCCGAGTCGCTCGGCTCGTTGATGAAGTACAAGTGTGCCGGTACCGTTGAGTTCATCTACGACGAGAAGCGCGACGAGTTCTACTTCCTCGAGGTCAATGCCCGGTTGCAGGTGGAACACCCTGTTACTGAAATGGTGACCGGCTTGGACTTGGTGGAGTGGATGTTGTACATTGCCGCCGACGATGCGCCCGACTTCTCGCAGGCTGTTACCGTCACCGGTGCGTCGATGGAGGCCCGGTTGTACGCGGAGAACCCCGTCAAGGACTTCATGCCCTCGCCCGGTCAGCTCACCGAGGTGAAGTTCCCCGAATGGGCCCGTGTGGACACCTGGGTCAGAAAGGGCACGGTCATCAGTGCCGAGTACGACCCCACGTTGGCCAAGATCATTGTTCACGGTAAGGACAGAAACGACGCCCTCAAGAAGTTGAGACAGGCGCTCGACGAAACCACTGTCTATGGGTGCATCACCAATGTCGACTACCTCCGGGACATTGCCAACTCCGAGATGTTCGAGACCGCCAAGGTGGCCACCAAGGTGTTGGACTCGTACGACTACGCTCCCCACGCCCTCGAGATTATCCAGCCGGGCGCCTACACCACGGTGCAAGACTACCCTGGCAGAACCGGGTACTGGCACATTGGAGTGCCGCCATCTGGGTGCATGGACCCCTACTCGTTCCGTGTGGCCAACCGGATTGTTGGTAACGATGCTGCTGCTCCCGGGCTTGAGATCACATTGAGCGGCCCCAAGCTCTTGTTCCATCACGACGCCATCATTGCTGTCACTGGTGGAGCCGCTCCTGTTGATGTCAACGGCGCGGCTGTCGACCAGTGGGCTCCTATCCACGTCAAGCGTGGTGACAGGCTCACCATCGGCAAGCTCAGCTCCGGGTGCCGCGCGTACCTTGCCATTCGTGGAGGCATTGACGTGACCGAGTACCTTGGTTCTCGCTCCACCTTTGCGCTTGGTAACTTGGGAGGTTACAACGGAAGGGTGCTCAAGTTGGGAGACGTGCTCTTCTTGGGCCAGCCCGAGCTCCCCAGTTGCACGTTGCCCGCGCCCGTGGCCGAGCCTGTGGCGTGTCCCAAGTCCCTCATCCCCTCGTACGACTTCAATGCCACGAAGAACTGGACCGTGGCCGTCACGTGCGGTCCCCACGGTGCCCCTGACTTCTTCCAGCCGGAGGCCGTCAAGGAGTTCTTCGACGCCAAGTGGAAGGTCCACTACAACTCGAATCGTTTCGGGGTGAGGCTCATTGGCCCCAAGCCCAAGTGGGCCCGTCCCGACGGAGGCGACGCTGGCTTGCACCCTTCGAATGCCCACGACTACGTGTACTCGCTTGGTGCCATCAACTTTACTGGAGATGAGCCGGTGATCTTGACATGCGACGGACCCTCGTTGGGTGGGTTCGTTTGTGAGGCGGTGGTGTGTGAGGCTGAGATGTGGAAGATTGGCCAGGTCAAGCCCGGCGACTCCATCCAGTTCCAGCCGGTGTCGTACGAGGCCGCCAAGAAGTTGAAGGCGGACCAGGACAAGGTGATTGCCGAGCTTAAGGGACGGGTGCCTGAGATTTCTGAGGTGTTGGCCGAGGCGGAAAACCCCGTGTTGGCGCAGATTGATCTTCCTCACGGCGCTCCTCGTGTCACCTACCGTCAAGCCGGTGACAGATACATCCTTGTGGAGTACGGTGAAAACACCATGGACCTCAACCTCTCGTACCGCATCCACAAGTTGATTGAGATGGTGGAGCAGGCCCAGACCGAGGGCATTGTCGAGATGTCGCAAGGTGTGCGGTCGGTGTTGATTGAGTACGACGCTCGTATTTCCCAGCAGCAGCTTCTCAAGGCGTTAATTGCGTTCGAGAAGGAGATTGTGTTTGTCAACAAGTGGGAGGTGAGGTCGCGTGTCATCAAGCTCCCCATGGCCTTTGAGGACAAGAAGACGCTTGACGCCGTGACTCGGTACCAGGAGACCATTCGTGCCGAGGCCCCTTGGTTGCCCAACAATGTTGACTTTATTGCATCGATCAACGGTATTGACCGCAGCGACGTCAAGGACATGCTCTACTCGGCACGGTTCCTTGTGTTGGGACTTGGAGACGTTTTCCTCGGAGCACCGTGTGCGGTGCCATTGGACCCTCGTCACCGGTTCTTGGGTACCAAGTATAACCCCTCGCGGACATTCACCCCCAACGGTACCGTTGGTATCGGAGGCAACTACATGTGTATCTACACCATGGAGTCTCCCGGTGGTTACCAGTTGGTGGGACGCACCATCCCCATCTGGGACAAGCTCACGTTGGGCGAGCACTCCGCCAACGGGCAGCCCTGGTTGTTAAGTCCGTTTGACCAGGTGGAGTTCTACCCCGTCAGTGAGGAAGAGATTGACAAGTTTTCCGAGGAGATGAACGCCGGCCAGTTTGAGGTGGACATTGTGGAGTCGGTGTTCGACCACACCAAGTACCTTCACTGGATCCAGGAAAATTCCGAGAGTATCGAGGAGTTCAGCAAGAAGCAGGGCGGCGACAAGCTCGAGGAGTTCAACCGGCTCATCCAGATCTCCAACGCGGAGTTGGCCAAGGGCGCCGGCCCCAAGTTGGCCGAGGACGAGAAGTTTGCCGACGACGCCGAGATGGTGTACTCGGAGTACTCTGGTCGTTTCTGGAAGCCCTTGGTGGAGGTGGGCGACGAGGTGAAGCAGGGCGCGGGTCTTGTGGTTGTGGAAGCCATGAAGACCGAGATGGTGGTGAATGCCCCTCGCGCTGGTAAGGTGGTGAAGGTGGTGCACAAGAACGGAGACATGGTGGATGCCGGTGACTTGGTTGTTGTGATTGAGTAATGAATAGTGAATACGAATGAACAGAGTTACAATGAAACAGTGGTGTACGATCTTATTCAGTAGTCTAGCCTATGGTCGACTCCCCATTTTTCATTCATATCGCCTCGGCGCAGGCGTGGTGGGCACTCGGTCGGCGGGGCGCACGTTTGGTCCGTTGGTCGACCGCAATTTAGTGAGTGGGCCGAAGCCTTTACTGAAAATTCGCGACGCTTCCCAAACACGCGTATGTCCATCACAGCTGCCTCCCTTAGCCCCGAGCTCTGGACCGCCAACTCCAACGAGGCGCTCCAGCTCTTCATCACCGACACCAAGGGCCTGGCCCAGAGTTTCCTGCCGACCTTCACATACCCCATCTTCGGCGATAGCGAGTCGATCTTCGGGTTCCAGGACCTCGTCATCTTTCTTTGCTTTGACCTGGTGACCTTCTTGCCCTTTCTTAATGTCAAGTATTCCAACAAGCTCAAGGACGAGGACATTGAGGTGGACCCCAAGACCAAGCTTCTAGAAGTGCTTCCAAAGTCTACAGTCTTCAAGGACGAGGAGAAGTGGAGGGACGCCATCGACGAGGAGCAGAAGCACTTCAAGGTGCCTGGAACCAAGGTGGATTCTTTCGAAAAGAACGGCGACTCGTATTCCATCTACAAGCTCGACCTTACCAGCGCCCAAGGGTTGGAGCTCCACCAGCGGCTTCAAATTCTTGTGCTCCTTTTCATTGAGGCCGGCTCGTACATCGACGCCTCGGACCCGCTCTGGGACATCTACGTGCTCTACAAGACCTCCGAGAACCTCCCGGAAATCGTGGGGTTCACCACGGTGTATAATTACTGGAAATACCCCGGGTTCCAGAAATTCGACCAGGGAGCGGTGGAAACCCGCAAGAAGATCTCGCAGTTTGTGGTGTTGCCCACGTTCCAGGGCAAGAATCTCGGGGGTGAGTTTTACCTCCGTCTCTACAACCAATGGCTCAAGGACGACACCATTGTGGAGATTGTGGTGGAGGATCCCAACGAGAGCTTTGATGATTTGCGTGACCGTGTTGACATTTCTCGCTTGATCCTGGAAAAGGTGGTGGATGTGGACAGCCTAACTGTGGAGACAGCCTCTGACAGCGACTGGTTGCATCGGATCAAAAATCAGCAAAAACTCGAGAAACGCCAGTTGTCGCGTCTTCTCGAAATGATTCTCCTTTACAAGCTCAAGAACTCCGGGGGGGTGTCAAAAAAGGACGTCCGGCTCTTCATCAAAAGACGCCTCTACGAGAAAAACAGAGAGGCGTTGGCCCTGTTGGATGAACCCACCCGCCTCGACAAATTGCAAACCGCGTACGACTCGTTGGAGCAGGACTACTACCGCATTCTCGAACCGGTGAAAATCGTCAAGCGGGCCGGTGCCGGCTTGCCGAACGCTAAGCGAATCAAAACATGATACGTGCTCATAAGCGGTTGCACTTTTGCAGTAATTGTACAATAAAGATTAAAAATATCGTGACTAAGGCTTCAGCCGGTCACTAGCAACGTCCGCGATGGCAGTCATTTGCTGCAAGGTTGCTACTCGCCGCCAGTGCCCATGACGTCAGTACTGCATATAGTCACCATGGTGATTTCAGCAGGGTCCACCAATTACCCAGCCTCCGTTATAGAGCGGGCATGCTCTTGACATGGTGTGACATCTACAATTGGTTTTAAGGTGTTGGTTGGTCAAGGTATGCGAAGCTTAGCGTGGCTTCTCTTACATTTTGTGTCATGTTCGCGCGGCCGCACTTTGCTGAACATCGCGCCCGCGGTGGGGAGACAAAGAGGGGGGGGACCGCAGATGGGGCGGGAGGCTGGCTATTTAAGGGGCCTGGCACGCCCAATTTTTAAACCTTTTCAGAATTTTACCTACACCACCGTTTCTTCGCCATGCACAGAACCTACTCGTTGAGATCCCAAAAGGCCCCCACTGCTTCGCAATTGCAGTCGCCCCCACCCCCACCATCGTCCACCAAGAGCCGCTTCTTTGGTAAGGGAGGTATTGCTTCCACTTTCCGCAAGAACATTGCTGGAGCCACAGCGCCCGAGCTTTCCAAGAAGTTGACTCAATACATCAAGTACGAGAAGAACGTCATGAGAGCCATTGAGTTGACTGCCAGAGAGCGTCGTGACGTGGCCAAGCAATTGTCGCTCTGGGGTGAGGAGAATGACGATGACGTTTCCGACGTCACCGACAAATTGGGAGTTCTCATCTACGAGATTGCCGAGTTGGAGGACCAGTACATTGACAAGTACGACCAGTACAGAATCACTCTCAAGACCATCAGAAACATTGAGGCTTCTGTGCAACCCTCGAGAGACAGAAAGCAAAAAATCACCGATGAAATTGCGCACTTGAAATACAAGGACCCCCAGTCCCCCAAGATTTCCGTGTTGGAACAAGAGTTGGTGAGAGCCGAGGCCGAGTCCTTGGTGGCGGAGGCTCAATTGTCCAACATCACCAGAGAGAAGTTGAAGGCTGCCTTCAACTACCAATTCGATGCTGTTAGAGAGTTGGCCGAGAAGTACGCCTTGATTGCCGGATACGGTAAGGCCTTGCTCGAGTTGTTGGATGACAGTGCTGTGACTCCTGGTGAGACCAGACCTGCCTACGATGGTTACGATGCTTCCAAGCAAATCATCATTGATGCCGAAAACGCTTTGGCGTCGTGGACTTTGGAGGGTGCTGCTGTCAAGCCCACTCTTTCTCTTCACCAAGAGTACGATGAGGAGGAACCCGGTGAAGATATCATCGATAATGCTGAGGCCGAGTTTGCCAAGCACGACGACACCAACGGCGAGTTGGTCAAGTAGGTGTGCCCCCACCTGAAAAATTATGGACAAGATGGTTGCCTAAAACGCGTGCCTATTATCCCTTTGTATTATGTACTTAATTAATACTGAAATGCCACTATCAATGCGGCCAGCATCCAGTGCTGCAGCCAATGCGGGCTTGGCTCGGCCCAATCGGGCAACCCCTATCATGGAACCACAATGACGAAATCGTCAACTTTGGCTTCGATGATCACCATACTGGACGTTGCAAGTTGAAGCAACGCCGCAAACGCCCGCCCAGCGGTAGTTCGGGAAACCTCGGCGCCGGGCACCAAGTCGTGGAACCGGATCACGTGGCGCGCCCCGTCCCAGGTGCACCGAGACACAAGGGTGTCGTAAAACTGGCGGTGGACTTCCACCGGGTCATCAGTGTCGTTGACGTCAGAGACGGTATCACTTGAAATATCGGGGAGAGGCTCGAGGTCGAGTTCCAGCCACTGGGGGCTCGATTGTTGCAAATCACGCGCGGCCTCGATGTCCAAGTCAAGAATCGAGTTGAGCCGGTCGTCGAGGTGTCTATGGACCTGGGGAAGGCGTGCCATGAGCCTGGTTACATGCGACCCAAATATATGGCGATACGCTAAGTTGAGCATGGGCGGTTGGTGGGCAGACATCTGGGCCAAGAGCCACTCGAACGTGTGCCGCGTGCGCTTGTGGGCCCGAGGTTCACGGCCATCCACCAACACCCGCCGCTTTCGCTGAGCGGCAACGTGCTGGATGACCGTGTGGGTGAGGGTGGTGGTGGAGAAGTGCGGGTCGACCGTGACCGTCTCGAGCGGTGGGGCAGTGACTGTCACCGTGCGGTCCACAGTAAAGGAAACATTGACATTGCCCTCGGAGTCGAACTCAAAGTCGTCGAGCTCGACATCGGAAAAGCTAATGTCCTCGATAGGAACCACCTTTGGTGAGAGCTTCTGCGGCCCTGGTTCCGGCATTTTGAACGGCTCACCCATTTGCTCCACCACAAACGACGTGTCGTCCCTCCACATCTGACGGGACCCTTTCGTCACCTTTGTCTCGGCCGGAGTGGCCCGGTAATGCACCCTCATCTTCAACAAGCTCATGTCCTCCCACAAATGGTTCACCTGTTGCTTGTACACCAAGGAAAGACCATAGAGGAGGTGGGAAGATACACGGAGCGAGAGCAGCGGTTGCGCCACCTCTTGGCACATTCTGGGGATCGAAACAGTCGCTTTGCGGTTCTTTTGGTGCATTGCCACCATCCAGAGTGTGGCAAGACCCTCGTCGGTGGTGTTCATGGCTGCGAATAAGTCACCTGTGCGAAATTCATTCTCATTAGCTAATCTTCTTTAGGAGGTTGTTGACCTTTTCGAAGGTGAGCGTCACCCACTTGATGGCGCTCTCTAGATCGCCGGCGTCAAGGGCGTCGTGGAGGTGGGGGAACGCCGCCCGATCGCCCCGGGTGCCGAGGTCGGCGCTGGTGGCGGTGGGTATAAATCGCGGCACCCCGAACACAACATGTTGGAGGTAGGTGGTCTTGCCACTTTTGAGGTATTGGTGGTCCCTTTCCTTCAATAGGAGCTCCTGCTCCACTCGCAAGAGCTTATAGTTGGCCACCTTAAGCTTGGCATAAATGTGCACCTTCTTTATCAGACTGTACCAGGGGTAGTCCTGCGTCCACTGGTCTTCGACCTGCTTGAGGTAATCGTCAAATACCTTGGCTTGTTCAACAAAGCTTTCAAAAAGTTTGGTTAACTGCCTTATGAGATCGCCGAAGGTCACCTCGGCGTCGTCGTCCCCTTTCACCTCGTTGTAGATGGCGTGCTTGTTGATGAGGTACAGCGACACGTTGCGATGCGCCCACGCTCCTAGCTGGTCAGCGTGGTCCTCCTCCAACTCACTAAGGTAGTTCTCAAGCTGGGCTGCATACGGCAGCATCTTAGTATTCACCACCTCGTGCTCACTCAATGTGATGGCAAACAACCCAAGGAACCGCACGAGGGTCTGGTGAAGAAGCCAGTGCTCGTCCACGTGCTGCTTGACGAGCCAGTCGTAAGAGTAGCTCTCGGAGTTGGGCACATACACGGGGTCCTCGCGGCGGGGGTCGTTCTCGAACTTGACGTTGATGACCGGAGCGCCAGAGTTCTCGAACACAAACGCGTCGGAGTGGCCGATTTGCGGGCCGAGAAGATTGTTGATGCTGGAGTTGTCCTGCTTGCGCCAGTACTTGAGGAGGGTCGACCACTCGTCGTCACCGCTCGGAAGCGTTTTGAACGGGTTGGAGTTGCGGGGCATCGGCACGAACCGGGCGGTCTTGACAAGAAGGTGGTTGAAGAGGGGCGACAGGTCCACGCGGAAGCGGGAGCCCGTTACGGCGTCGCCGTCAATGTTGATGTACGCCACCACGGGCATGTTGGACGCGAGAAAGTCGGTGTCGTTGAGCGCGTGCTGCGCTCCAAGAAGGCCATTGCGAGAGGCGTCGAAGCTCACAAAGCGAATGTTGCGGAGAGGTTTCCACCCAAGACGCAAGAGCTGCTGGAAGTGGCGGATGATCTCGAACATGATGGCGTGTCCACTGAGGGGGTTGGTGGAGGTGAAACTGTCTCGGGAAGCACCAATGATGATGACTCCGTCATTCAACACCCCCTTGAGCTCGCCCACCACATTGGTTAGGTGGCGGCTGGTGTGGGAGAACGGAGTCGTTACGCGAAGGACGAGCCCGCCCCCTCCACTTTCCTTGAGAGCATCTAGGACCGGCTGAAGAGCCTTTTGACTGAGAGGAAGGGCCGGCATCGCACACTGTAACAGGATGAGAGCGGCCAGCGCCCGCGATATGGCATCGCCTTCGGTGTAGCTGATGAGAGCCGCCGCGCCATGCTTTTCAGCAATGTAGATTTGCTCCGCCACCGTCAAGTTGGTGGACTGCTGCACAATCACCACCTTCCCGTGCTCGGTGCCCTTGTAGTCGGCGTGGGTGCCCTCGCCAATGGCTGCGAAGGGTGCCTGCACCAGGCCATTAAACCCGAACCCAAAGTAGGCGGGCGTCACTGACTCCAGCACTGGTGCCGTGTATAACACTCGTCCCGTGGAATTGTCCACGAGCTGCACGGTGGGGAATTGTGGTGCCTGAAGATCAACCGGGTATGAGAATTGGGCCGTGGTGAGCCCAAGCTGTCGGAAGGTTCGGTCCACGTACAGCACGAGGTGCGAGTTGTCGGACGCCACCAAGTTTACCGGGCTCTGGGAATTGGCCTTAGTCAGCATGTTAAGCCACCCAGACACATGGGCCTCGTTATCGGAGGCCGGGTGGTGCGACGCCATCATAAGATAGTTGCGCTTGACATCGCTCTTGGTGAGGCGGAGCTCGTGCCAGCGGCGGAAGTCTCGACTGAGGGACGTTCTCGGAAGGAACGAGAGGTGGAGCGTGATGATGGCGAGCACCCCAAGCACGCAGAACCACCAGAAGCGGGTCTTGGAGAAGTGCGGTTTCTGCGAGAACCGGCTGAGCAGCGACCGGAACAGCGTCACCAGCCGGCCGCGGTGCCGAAGAAGCGGCAGTTCTTCGTCCATGAGTGGTGGTGGGCAGTGTAGATGGACTAGGGGTAAAGGCGCGCGGTGCACGTTTACACCATCAGGAGAAAGAGGGCAGTGAGCCGCGCAACCCGCGCCCCGACATTGCCTGACGTAATTGCGTTTGTGGGTTCCACGACGTTGAGATTGGTGTCCACTTCCACCTTGGTGCCGTTGATGGTGACGATGTAAGAGTTGGAGGTGGCTGAGTACTCCACCGATGTTTTCGGATCGAGAAACTTCTCAAGCAATGCGATGAGCTGCTTGACGAGATGGGCGTGGACCTGGCGGGAGTCCGGGGTGGGCTCGGGCGACTCCGACTCCTTGACGAGCTGGGCGAGCTGGGCGTTGAGCATGTTGAGCGTCTGTACCTTGGCGTCTGCTTGTGCGTACCGCTGCTCGAGCTGGTGTCGGAGATTATTGTAAGTGGCAATGTCCGCCTCGAGCTGCGCCGACGAGATATCGATGATGCGGTCAAAGTCAATGTCGTCGGACACGGACTTTTGGAGGTTGTAAAGGATGAGGTGGTCGTCGTTATCGCTCAACAGAGTAATGACGGCCAGGAGCCGCGCGTCCATGGCGGCAATGTCCGCCGTGATGGCCCTCACCTCCTTGTGCTTGACCTCGTGGCGCTCGTTGATGGCCACCACGTCCTGCGCGAGGGTGTCGATGGACGCGATGGTGGCGTCGATCTGGTCGTTGAGACTTTGGAGGGTGCTTTTGACGGCGGCGTTCTGTGCCGTGATGTCCACCACGGCGTCGTTGTCAAGCAGCTTGTTGGCGAGAAGGTTGCCCAAGAACCGGTCGCGCGTTTCCTGCTCAAGGTACAAAAACTTGAGCTTGGAGAGATGATGCTTGTGGAACGCAATGTCATCATCCACAGTCCGGGGATCACTGGCGCCCGAGTTCTCAAACGTTGCCCTTGAGGTATGGAGCGAGATGCCTCTGTTCAATTGATCCATGTATAAATATATTTGTTTACGCGCGCTATAGTACAGGGTGCTGCGATGACTACTCCACCTTGACGTTCTTGATCTTCTCGATCTGCTCGTTGAGCAACACCGGCACCTCCACCGCCTCGTGGTCGTCCACCGACTTGAGCTCCTTCTGCTTCTTTTCCGAGGGCGTCATCACCAAATCGGCAAAGTTGAGTCTGCTGCCGCGGTCGTCGTCCTCCACGTCCGCGTGCTCGTTCCACTCCGCCAACTCCAACGCGTGTTCTCTCTCAATGGCAAAGTCCACCGCCTCAAGCACATTGTTACAGAGGTGCTTGGGCTTGTACTTGGGAACGGTGCCTTCTTGGTACACTCCGGTCTTGACAAGAATGGAGAACCACGACAAGTCGTGCGAGTTGGCAAACCGAATATCACTCTCGGGGGTGTCTCCGACAAAATACACCGTCGAGGCGGGAGGCAACTGCAACGTGATGGTTTCCTTTTTGAGCTCGCCCACCTTGTCGATGGACTTCTTCGCACCCAAAATATCGTCCTCGTCCTCGTCGTCGGAGGTGGAGTAGTCGCCCGCGTCCAACTTGGCCTGGTTGATGATTTCCTCGCCGTTTTCATTGATCAAAATGTCGGCCTCCGACGCGTTGGGGTCGTCCACGGAGAGCTTCTTGATGTGCTCGTCGAGCACCCCCTCTCTCCACTTGGTCAACACCTTGTTGGCGAACTTGAACGTTCCCTTCTGGGGCTTCCCAAAGCGATTCACCTTCAACTCCTTGCCGGTGTGTTCACGGTACAACGCGGCAATGGAAACTTGCAATGCACCCATTCCGTATCGGGACAACTTGTAGTTGGTGGCCCAGATAAAGTCCGAGTGAGCAAAGTAGATCTCGGGGCCTTCGTCAAACGTTTCGCTCACCGTGCCCATGACACCATTCTTGGACAAGAGCAACTCCAAGATGATTTGCTGGTCGGCGGCCCAGTTGCGCAGGTCGGCAAACACCATGATGGCGTCGATCTTGACCTTGGAGAAGTCCACGGGGCGGGTGCAGTTCTCCTCCTCCTCAGTCAAGTCGTGGTAGGGCGACACCGCCGGGTTCCATTTGAGAATGTCAAGAGGAGTGTAGACGTTCTTGAAGCCATAGGACTCAGCCACATTGCGGCACACATTGCCAACACCACCGACAACCAACACGTTCTCGTGGACGCCCACCAAGTCCTTCATGGGCGTGTGGCCCTGGATGATCTGGTCGGGGGTGATGGTGGTGTGCAACTGTTCGGAAAGGAGCTTGGCCCGCGCAGCCTCGGGCTTACCCCCTCCATTGGTGACAAACACAAAGGGCACCTTGATGTTGTACTTGTTTTCACCATTGAGGTGCTTGATGGCCTCAATGGCTTCGGGAATGACCTCGGGGCCACGCAAGATGACGCCGTCAATGTCAAAACAGAAAGCGTACGAGGCCACACGGACATGGTCAATGACGGTGCGCTTCTTGCGGCGAATGATGGAGGAGTTTCTCGACAACTTGGCAAGCGAGTCCACCTTCTTGAGATTGAGGTTGGACCCGGATTTTTGCGCCAAGTTGGTACTTGATGATAACTTTGTCAAGCCATTCTGCCACTGATTGAGATCGGAGAGCGAGAGCGACGACACCCGGTGCTTTCTGGCCAACGGTTGCAACTCGTCGATGCCATCGTTATTGAGGTAGGACTGGAATGAGGGGGACTTTTCTTCGACTGCTGATTCAGACATGGTTGGTGAAAAGGTAGGAATGTCGTGGTATTTATACTAGGCCGAAGTTCGAAACCCTTCGTTGCGTCAATTAGGGAATCCCGTCCTGCAGACACCGCCGATATACTTGCGGCACACGTGTGGCTGTGTGCAGGAGCTACGTGAAACCTGGCGGTGCCCGGCGCCAAATAGCCATGCCGGTGCAGCATTAATCCGAGACAAGGCTCGATGATCCGGCCTCTCCCATGTGCCAATGATAAGATGCCACCACCGCAATGTAGCAAGCATGATGCGTGCGGGAGGTGGAGCCGCGGTGCGCGCCGAATCTCGTATTGACGACATTTCCAGACATGCGTCCAGCTTACGCATGACGTCACCTCGTCGTTGTCACTGATATATGTGGGGATCTCACCACAAAACGACATCGTGACCAAACTACTTCACTAACGTTCATTCGCTGTCCTCGCTGCTCTTCTTCATGCGGGCAATCTTGACCAACGGACTCAACGAGCTCACGTCGTCACTCTCGGCAATAAACTTGTCCTGGAGCAATTGATCCGCGTTGGCTCGTTTGTTGAAGTCCACCTGTAGACACCACGACAAGAATTTGCGGATGTGGTAGCTAAGCGCCTCGGGCTCCTTGAGCTTGGGGGTGCCGTTGGTTGCAATCAAGTACAATGCTCTCAATGGGGTTTCATTGAGATATGGCGGCTCTCCTTCAATCATCTCAATCACCATGATGCCCAAGGACCAAATGTCCACCTTGGGGCCGTACTCTTTTCTCGACACCACCTCGGGCGCCATCCAGTAGGGCGTGCCCACCATGGTGGTTCTCTTCAAATTGATTTCGTTGATTTGAGCACAGAAGCCAAAGTCCGTCATCTTGATGTTACCGTCAATGTTCAACAAGATGTTGTCACTCTTGATGTCCCGGTGAATGACACCCTTGGAATGGAGGAATTTCAAGCCCTTGAGGGTTTCACGACACACGGCACCAATCTGGCCCTCCGTCATCACCGAGTGGGTGACAATCTCCGTGAGTGACCCGCCCTCCATGTACTCCATAATCACCCACAAGTCGCCCTTGACCAAGTACGAATCGATGAAGTTGACGATGTTGGGGTGACGACTGCCCTTCATGACGAGAATCTCGTTGATTATGAGCTCCTTCTTGGGCTGCTGCTCGAGGTTCATTTGCTTGACGGCAACAGTGTTGACCACCTTGCCGGCACCATTGACCTCATGAGCAAGATACACCCCACCGGATGCACCCTGGCCAATCTTGTTGAGATCCTTGTAGATTTCGTTGGGGTCGCCCTCGCTACAGATGGACTGCAACTTGGCGATGATTTGGGCATTCTTGCGCTTCTTCTCCTCGCGTTTCTTGGCCGCCAACAACGCCGCCTTCTTTGCGTCCCGGACGGGGGGCTGCTGCCCCGGGGCACTGGCGGGGTACTCCTTGGGTTGCGAAGGGGCGTTGCCATGCTGACTGGGTTCAACGGTAGTGCCCGTCACCTGGGCCAAGGCCTCCAGAGGAGTGGGTTTGGAGGTGGAAACGGGTGGAGGCGGTGGTGGCCGGTGCGACTTGAGCTCCTTGTCTCGAGTCTTGCCGTAGACAATCTGGGAGTTGGCTTGTTGCAGGGGGAACTTGGAGGTGGGGGGCACGGGGGCCGTGGTGGAGCCCTTGGGCTCGAGATTGGTTTGCGACGAGAGTTGGTATTGATGCGACTTGCTCTTGGGGATCTTACCAGCCGGCTGGGATGTGTGTTGGATAATTGGTACAGGCGGAGCGTCACGGGTCTCGGAGAACTTGCGAGACGAGCTGCGGAGCGACTTGATGCTCTTGGAGGAGAAGGAACGGCCCATGAAGCCCTTCTTTCCGGGGGTGGTGGCCGAGCCAGGCGGTGAAGATGCATTGGACAGTTGCGTGGGGGTGGTGGCAGGATGGCTTTGCACCGAAGGGGCAATCTTGGAAACCGACGGCGTCGGCGGCTTGGGGGCCGGCCGGCTTGGAATGAACAGACTCTCGTAGTTGGTGTTGGGGGTACGTGGCCCCAGAGCAGGCACATATTGCTGAGGGGTGCGTTCGCCGTCCAGCAGCGGCTGATATTGCAAGGGAGTGGTTTGAGAAGACGGAAGCTCCTGGCTCGGGGTGCCCGGAGGCGTGGTATTAAGCGACCCGCTGGAGTTGGAGTTGGAGGTGAAGTTGGCGTTGTTGTTGAACTTCTTGAACGCCAGCTCGTCCGGGTTCTCGTGGGTGTCCTGGTAGAAGGCCACAATGTCCATCACCGCCTGCGGATGCTGTTGCTGCTCGCGCTTGGAGATACCACTGGCGGAGAGAAGCCGCTCCCACTCGATGGGCAACCCCGTGTAGGAGCCGTTGTCGTCAACGCCCACATGCGCCACGTGCTTGGCGTTGAAGGGCGTACTGATCTTCATGTTGAGCTCGGGCACGCCCTGTTGCTGAGGAGTCTTTTTGTTGAACATGTTGGAGAAGACGCCCCGGACTCGGTTGCCGCTCTTGCGCTTTTTGGCGTTGGTGCTGCTGACACTGGCCACGCGGGGCGACGACGTGGACGTGGGCGTGTGCACCGGTTCTCGGGGGGACTCGCCGGGCGTCTTGTAGCTGTGGGGAGTTTGTGCCAGGGTGGGGGTGGATGACGTGACGGTGGTGGACACGGGAGGCGGTGGTGGGGGAGGGGTTCGGATCACCGAGTGATCGGACACCTGGCGCGGCGCCACGGTGCCGTTGGAAACCGACAACTCCTGTACCTTGTGGGCAATGGTGTCGGGAGTTTGCACCGCCGAAACACCTGACTGCACACGCCCCGACTGGGACAGATGAAGGTCCGACGTGGTCACACTGGTGGCCAGCGCACCCAACGCCAGCGTGTGCACCAGGTCAAGGTCACTAGCCTTGCTGCCGTTTTGCTTCAAGATGTCGTCGAGATCAAGATCCGATGGGGCACGCGGCTTGCCGGGGTCCAAAAGACTCTGGTAGTTGTCCACATCCACCGCGGTGTCCAGCACATCGTCCGTCAGGGGGATGCGCAACGGCCGCTCGCTGCCTTCAATGGTGAAGCGGTCGGTGTGGTCGGTGGCGGGGGTGGTGATTTTATATTCCTGGGGTATCGACACCACCGACTCAGCGTCCTGGCGTTCTTCCTGGCCCTCTTTCAACGCATTGACGTCGAAGGTGCCCGGCATCCGGGGCAACAGCGTGGCGGACACCACCTCGTTGAACGAAGAGGTGCTGTGATTAAGCGGACTGTCTAAACCCTGCTGGACAGAGAGTTCCTCCCCATTGCTGATATGAGACTGGATGCTGGACCCTGCCTGTTGACCATCGTTATAACTGCCATTGGGCTCGACGCTGGTGTCGCTGAGATCAACCTTGGAGGAAGACCCACGGGATTCGGTGAGATCCTCCCTTGTGCTTTGCGCTATGGGTTGGAATTGATGTAAGGAGTCCGTCGAGGGGAGATTGGTCTCCATGGTGGCTTTTTGTAAGGAGTGAATGCTTCAAAGCGAAGGGTGAGTGATGGGAACGGGACAGTTGGGAGTTTTTTTTCACAGACGTGTGTGCGTTTGGATGAATTAACGTCTTATTTTCTCACCGTGTTTTTTCGACCTCCAATTCTCGCATTAGGGAAATTGAGGGACGCCGCAAAAGGCCCATTGTGCTGCCCACAATAGCACCGTGCATTTTACGTCTGCACCATTTTAGTCGAAAAGGGTAGCACGACGCGGCCTCCTCTGTCGGTCTGGTGCCTGGTGTTCGCAGGGTGTCTGTAGGTGGATCTCTGACTACAGTACCATCTGGCTAAATCTATGACCAACATTGCGATTTTGATCATCTTCATCCGAAATTCTTCAAAGCCTCCCCCCACGCCATTAATTGGAAGAGTACCTCAGGTAAGGTAAGTCCGGCTCAGTTACAGTCGGCCCACGCCATTGCCATGACAACTGGGCCCTTGAAGAATTCCCTTATCTTACACGACCCCAGGGGTTACCCGCCCGCGCGAATTGGTCCATGATTATTTCTTCTTCAGGAACGTAGGTTTCGGTTGTCAGGCGAGCGTCCATCGTTGGTGGTCGCTGCGTGCGACGTCGGCCCAAGATTGGCGATCCTGGCTCGGCAATCCGGCCCGTGCCTTTGTGTCTCGAGCGGTCGTGGGCCTGCACCGTGCCTGATGGTCTGGTGATACAAAGACGAGCGCAATTTCACCGCCGCCGGAGTCCACTCACCACGTACCGCCCCACATCCTCTTCGTAGATGAACCGATTGCGGTCCAAGTACTGCTTGACCGCCACCTTGATACGCGCCACACCGCCAGCAGAGTGAAGCCCACGCCCGGTAATCACAATGGCATTGTCGACAAACACGGCTTTACCACCGTACTTGTCTAGACGTCCCTCTTGGTTGCGCGAGTTCAACTCGGTCTGCCACCATTTGTTGAGACACATCAGCGTGGCTCGAATGGCGCCAACAACAGTGAGCCCGTGGAGATCAAGAATGAATTTGGTCTGGAACCGCGTGAGCTGCGACTGCACGAGATCACGGTCGGCCTTCTCCAAGTTCTGGCGGTACTTCAATCCCACGTTGGCCGTCTTGAGGGGCTGCGACCGCCGGATCACGTCGCTCATCTTCTGGTACTTGACGTGGGAGTCGAGCTGCTGCGGCACGGCGGGCTTGTCGAACGTCGAGTCCCACAACCCGTGCTCAAAGATGGTCAACATCAAGCTCATCACGCGGATGTGGTCTCCCTCAAAGAACTCGAGTGCCTTCCACATGAACGCCTCGCTGCTCCGCTGGATCACGGGGTTGCTGCTGTAGAAATCCTTCAATGCCTTGGTGGCGTGGTCATCATTCCTGCGACTGGCTCTCACCATCCCGCCTCGCTGTACGCGAGAGCGCTGGGCCATGGGCTTTGGCCGCTTCTGGTGAAGCACCAAGTCGATGGCCGTGAGAGTCGACTCGTGGTGTTTGGCATAGAACGGTTCAATGAGCTCGGCGGGGAGTCGGGTCATGTGCACCAACATGGCAATATCGTTTTGCTTCAGGTCGGTCTTGGTGGGGGCAAATTTGGTGGACACGGTCCCCGACACTAGCCGCTCGTACGCCAACGACGAGTCGTCGTTGCAGTCCACCAACACTTTGTCAATGACCTCCAACTCAAACTCGGGTAGCACCTCCTTGAGGTTGTAGACCACATCCGAGAACTCGGGAGCATTGCTCGGGGCCTGGAACTCGTCCCAGTCAATGGCCTCGTCCCTCTCCAAGAAAAGCTCCTTCATCACAACGTCAAGGTCATCGCTGCTCCTCACGCGGGCGGTGATTTCACTGAGAGGTACTTCGGGGAATACCTCCTGAACGAACTTGGTCACCAGGGTGAATGCCGGGTCGTTGCCCTCCGTCTCGGAGAGAAGCTCCATGACCCTTTGCTCGTTGTTCTCGGCGTAGTCGGCCTCGTCTATGGTGAGGGAACCGACCTTACTCGGTTGAGTCTGACTGGTCTCGCTCTGCTCAATTTGGGTGTCGGGAGACTTGGCCTTTTTTTTTGGCTTCTTGGCCTTCTTCTTCTTCTTCTTGGTCTCCGTTGTCTCGGGCAGCTCGTCAATGCTGGCGAGATCCCGGTCCAACTCCGACGAGATGTTGGTGAAGGAAGTGCTGCCCAAGCCTGCGATATCATCGTCGAGATCCTTCATGATCTCGGTGAACTTCTGATGCGAGCTCACCTTGAGTTCTTTGATTTGGTGCTCGATGCTACCGAGACGAGACCGGAACACACTGGCGGTCTGGGGAAGATCAAGACTGAGAAGCATGGTGTACTCCGAGCGTAGTGCTTGTAACTGAGGGAGTTTGAACGAGTCGAGAGGACTGAGCTTAATGGCACTGGAGCTCCCCGACTTGGCGCTGGTGCTGTTCTCCAACTCTAGCAACTTCATCACCGCCTCTTGGATCAGCACCCCCGACGCTCGCAGAAGCGCTCTCGCCTCTTTCCGTAGTCGGCGGTACCGGGCCTCCTTCCAGCCACCAGTCATTTCCAACCGCTCAAGCGCCACATCAAATTCCACCCCGTGGAGACTCTGAGCGCTTATATATGCTGTGGTTTCGGTTTCCTCCAATGACTCGTTAGCTGTATGGTGGATGGGTACGTGTGAAGTGACGTGGGGTTGAGAATGGTCAATGAGCATGCTGATGATCACGAACGAAAGGTAGAGGGCCTCGTCGTCCTTCACCAAATGGGCTGCCTTCAATAGAGTGCGCCTGTCTAGGTCACACCCCTCGGGGGTCCTTCTAACCGCCTGGCTTAGAGATTTCGTCGCCTGATTATAACTGGCAACTGCCTCGTGCAAAATCTTCACCGGCGACCTCTCCTCGAGTTGGTGGACCACCTGGAGTATCGGTATTCCGGTGAATGCCGATAGGTAGTACACGTAGTACGGGTGATCTGACGTCTGGGAGAGTTGCGGATGCGGGTTCTTCATGGCGTCAAGAAACTCGGTGTCAGGATACTCCAGCTCGAGCCCAGCATTGAGCCCAAGTTTTCGGAGTATCTGCACGATTCGCCCGCGGACACTGTCGCTGGTGGTGTAGACGGTGAACCACCAAAAGTCAATGAGAGTATCGAGATACCGGAGGGTTGCTTCGTACTCTTCATTGGTGTTTTGGAATTCGGGCGGGTCTTTCTTGAATCGGTCTTCGGGTCGTCGGCTGAGCTGCTGCTCCATGGCCTCATCAATGCTGTTGATGTTGAAGGGAAGGCCTCGCAGCATGGTGCGAAACGTCTATTACGTCTACGCATTCACCATCGTGCCTAATTGTACATTGTCTGTCGTACTATTCTCTGTTGCCTTGGTGATTGAGCCTCGCCAATGACTTGATTGCAGAGAGCCACGACGTCAAGTCGTCCTCCGAGTTGGCACACAACCGAATCCGACTACTGGGAAGGATAATCATCAAGCACCACACCTTGGTGCTGGAAAGCTGGTCAATCTCTATCACATCCACAATGTCTCCCACGGAAATCTGCTTGTAAGGCGCCGAGCTCAGACGGGACTTGCTGACGTTGATCTTGCGGTTGGTGAGCTCCACGTACACCCGGCGCCATTGGTGGGTGCGTTTGCGGAGTCGCCAAACGTAGCCGTGCTCCACAACGTATTCATCATCCACTCTCAACCTGGAAAACCCGGCAATCTCTTCACATTCGTTGTTGGGCTCCCCGAAATTTGGGGAATCCGACATTTCGTCGCTGAGATCTTCTTCAATTGCCCCAGAACCCTCGTGGGTTCCTTCGTCGCTGACCCCGCCTGATTCACCGGCGTCGCTGACCTCACTTGTCTCCTCCACATACCTGGCCAATGCCTCGAGCCATTGCTCAAATGCCTCTTTCGTTTCAGCCCGCCAGTGAAGCACCTTCCTGCCCGTGTAGATGGCAAAATGGAACTGCTGGTGGTCCGAGACCACAGAGTACGCAAGCACACTCTCCCTCGGTATCACCTTGCACGGCTTGTGCTCGGATGATTCCTTGTAGTAGGCCAAATGACAGTTGCGAAGCACCACCCAGCGCTTGCGCCATTGGTGGGTCTTGCGTGATCGCTTGGCAAGCCAGCCCTGGATAATGGTGGTGTTGTCATCTAGACTCGACGTTCCAGCTCGGGTACTCATTTGGATTACCGCCAAACCGCCTCACCGGTGTATGGAGGCCACGGTTGGGAGCTCAGTGCAGTCAATAGAGCGGCTACAGAAACGATTGCCACAGCCTAGTCAACACTGTTTGTGGCACTCATATAGGTGGCAGTCCCATCGTTTGCAATTGGTTTTGTCCCTCAACCTCGAATATAAAAGGCTTGGTCTCAGAAAAACTTTTTCGCCGGTCAAATGTATGTTACATGATTATAACGAGCCCCGGAGGCTCTATCTAATAAACCCAGCTCTTCGATACTTTGTTCATGAGACAAAAAGTTAAGATAGATGATTGACATACTAACATAGAACCGGTTATGCCTCCAACTCCAAGGCTTGCTTAATCACCCCGATGATGGCCGATGACTGGATCTTGTCGGACCCTCCCTTCGAAATCCCATACTCAATGTCGGCCAAGCCCTTGAAGATCTCGGTACGAGTCTTGGGCTTCAACTCGTATCGTTGTAGGATGTCGACAAAGCCACTGATGAGATCTATGAGGGCCAAGCCCTTGGTCACCTTGAATTTGTTCAAGGTTGCGTAGCTGGTGGTCCAGTCGTCCTTAAGAATGGAGTCGAGCACCGTCTCCACGTCCAGGGGAAGCGGGGCACCAATACACTCGTAAATCATCGTGGTGTCGATCTCGTCGGTGTCGTTGTCTAGCGATGCTTTGCATGCTTGCAACACATTGAGAGCACGACGCATGTCTCCGTTGGAAAGTTTCAACAAGGCACTCTCTGCTTCGGCCCCAATGCGAAGGTTCTCCTTGATGATGACACTCTTGATGCGTTCCTGGATCGCCTCCTCGGCAATGGGGTTGAAGCGGAACCGCGTACACCGAGACAAGAGCGCCGGCTTGATCTTGTGAGCGTAGTTGGCCAAAATGCAGAAACGGGTGTTTTTGGTGTACTTCTCGATGGTCCGACGCAAACTGTCCTGGGCGGGTCCCGTCATGGCATCGGCCTCGTCTAGAATGATCAACTTGAAGCCCTTGCTGAAAATCTGCATTGTCGACGCAAAGTCCTTGATCTGGTTGCGGACCACGTCGATACCACGGTCGTCCGACGCGTTGAGCTCAAGCACCATGTTCTTGTAGTTGGGGCCGTAGATCTCTCGCGCGAGAGCAATGATGGTGGACGTCTTACCCGTGCCGGGGGGACCATAGAATAAAAGATGGGGCAACCGTCCCTCATGGACAAATTTCTTCACCGTGTCCACGATATCCTGTTGTCCATACACATCTTCAAGCGTGGTTGGACGATACTTCTCGACCCTGCTGTTAGCCAAAGCCTTTGTTCAATGTACATACCATGGGAGGTTCTCGGACCTGGAAGTCATTACGCGTTTTCGCTCTATTTAGTTCATCGCTATCATCAAACACCCCACCAAGAATACCCAGTTGAGGGCTACGCGCATCGCGCCCGACGTCAGCGACACCGACGACCCGACGTAGTTGCATGAGGCATAGTCGCTGCCCTCATCCCAGTAGTACGACAAACTGATGGACTCGTTGGTGGTGGGACACTGGAACCCAAAGTCACTGGGACAATTGCGGACAATGGCCTGGCAAACATTCACACACGGGAGCACCTCAAAGTACGCCTCCTGCGGCACAATCTCGTTGTTGATAAAGTCGTTGCGGGACTCCCCCACTGGACGATACTTATGGCCCGTGTGGTTGAAGGTGGTGCACCTCGGGATGGTGACGGAGCATAGCCAGTCCTTGTATGCGCTGGCACAGTCGTCGCACGTGCAGATTGGGGAGAAGGCAGCGTCCTTGGTTGTGTCACAGGGGATCTGGGCCAATGCCTTGGAGAAGTTCAGGTACATGGCCTCGGCCTGGGCATCGTAGGCGTCGCCCAACTCCTCCTTTGTCATTTCCAGATTGGCAGGAACGGCATATGCCACCCGCTCACAGAACAGGAGGTCAAAGATCAATTGGCACGCGTCGCTGTCTTGGGTTTGAAACTCGAACGGCTGGTACACCAGGCCGCCGAAGTTGGTGCCCTTAAAGTCGGACACCAAGTATGCAATGTATTTGGTGGAGGAGTTGAGCCCAGGAACATGGAACTGCTGTTGCAAGCCCCCATTTCGGGTGGTGTATGTTGTCTCGAAGTTGGAGGTTGTGAGAAGCGAGGGGCCATTTCGAATGGCACACCAACTGCTGTTGAGTGAGTTGAAATAGTCCTTGTAGTCGTACGAGTAGATGAACAACGCATACGTGGACTCGGTGGCATTGAGACTGGTGTAGTTGAGCCCATTGCTGGTTAAATTACCCGTGACAATGAGGGCCAGGGTGTCGTCAGTGTCAACCAAGCTGGCCCAGCTTCGGTCGTCCCACTGGAACACAAGATCGTTCTGAGACACTCCGATCTGATACAGCCACGAGGCGGTCGAGTCGGTGTTTTCGGGTGCTCGTACGGCAATGTAAAGTACGGTGTTTTCGTCATTCTCTTCGGTGGTGGGGACATCGGCCAATGCCTGGAAGTACCCGCTTTCAAAGAGCATCATCTGGCCAAGTTCCATGTTGGAGAACATCAGCAGGTTGAACGACCAGTACACCGCGAGGGATGTCTCGTTGGCTAGGACATTGTCTGGCTGATCACAGATATTTCCTGAGAGAAAGATCAAAAACTCGTAGTACGAGCCGATCCCGGCAGACGTGTTGACCGAGAAGGAATAGTATTGTGTTTGTGATTGGACAATGGTGTTTCTGATGGGTGTGAATTCCTGCAAGCCTTTGGAACTGTCCTTCAGCCGCTGCACGGGCTGGTAGAGATCGATGAGGTCGTCGTCATCAAACGGGAGAATCGACTCGCGGGCCGCCACCACAGCAAGCACAAAGAGACACAACCACCACTTCATACCAGGGTAGAGGAAAGTTTGGGCTGGATCAATTCGCGTATTTTGCAAGATGCGACTAAAATAGCATAAACTGCGGATGCAAAAGCACACACCTACGCTTACTCTGGAGCTAATCTGTTAGGCCTAAAAAAACTTCCAGAACTTCTTTTTGCTCTTTTTGCTCTTCTTGCCATCCTTCACGAGGGACGTGATGTCCGGATGTGACTTCAACGGCTCGAGCGTCGGTCTCGAGCTCGAGTTGTCAATCTCGTGGGAAAGCGACTTCTTCAACTGCTTGCCCTTGCGGCGCGGCTTGCTTTCCGGCACGGGACTTGCCTCCAGGGACGTTGTCCGCGAGGGGGGCGTCGAAAGATCGAATTTGAGCGACGTCTTGCGGGGCCCATCAATGGGGCTGGGCTCCTCGATGCTAATCAGGGGAGGCGACCGCTGCTTGGCAAGCATGGCGTTGCGTTGGAGGTTCCGCTTCATTTCTTTGTACGACACCGACGGCACCGACGACTGCGATGTGTTTGTGGTTTGCACCTTTTCTAGGGGTGCGAGCAACGACTTGGTCTTGTAAGGAACCCTGCCGAACGAGGTGGAGCCGGTAATTGCTCGTGCGAGCTTGGCACCTTTGCCCTTGAAGTCCGGGTCGATGTCTCGAATCTCCTGACAGAAATTGGCCGACTTGTCAGAAAGTGACTTGAGTATGTTGACAAAGTGATCTTCGTTCATGGGGGCCTTGTGAAGCTTGGCAAGCAGAGTTTCCACGTCGGAGCGGTACGATCGGTAGAGGTGGGTGATTTCATCGAAAGACGAGTACGAGGTGCTGGAGCCCGCACTCGACTGCGACAGTTCCGAGAAGATACTGCTGGAGTCCAGGTCGTGATGGGTGGCCTGCGAGTGCACCAGCGACAATGCGGTGGAGTTCTGGCGGCCAAAGTGGCGGGCGCTGAGGTGCTTCTGGAGCCCGATTTCAAAGGACTCGAGGTTCATTGCCGGCACCACAATCACGGGGAGCGGGAAGTTCTTGACGAGGCGGTCGGTCAACTTGGACGAGAGCCACAGCTTGAGCGGCGCGCTGATGCGGGTGTTGGGCTTGGTGCCCGTCAGCACCAAGTTGGGCTGGTAGAGCTGGTACATGTCGCGGAGCACCTCCTTGGTACTCCCTTCGGCGAGCTCCACCGTCACTTTGGCAATGACATCCTTGTTGATAACCTCCATGATGTAGGACATGACGCTTTTGGCAATGACCTTGATGAACTCGGGGCGGTTGCGTTGGCGCAAGCGGGCGCGGGGTGCTTTGGCGGTGATTCGTTGGGGGCTGGTGTAGTTGGCCAGGTACCGTCGGCGGGGCTCGAACGAATGGTTGATGGCAGACACCACCACCACGGTGTCACCGTGCTCGATAAAGTTGTGAAGAATCCAGTCTAGCGCAACCCAGGTGTGTTTTCGGCCGGATATGTACACCAAAACGGTCCGCCGGGGTAGCACAGGCACCTTGAAGCCGTTTTCCTCATTGTTGAGCTTCCCAAGATAGAGATCTTCAAACTGACGATGCACCTTGGTGAAGGTGCACCCACGATGGGTGATGATGGGCCGGGTGGGGTACTCCGGTCGGGCCTGAAAAAAGCGGGCCATATCAATATTACCCCCTCTTAGCGGACTGAAACCTCTTCGGGTGGGAGACGTGGATGGCGACAGAAGCGGACTGCGTCCATTAGGAGACCGGGCCCGCCCTCGACCGAGTTCATACAGCTCCACCCGGCTGACCTCGTCATCCGAGTCCACGCCCCAGTCGTCACTATACTGGATGTCGATGGTATCAAACGACACCCGCTTCTCGTACTTCTTCTTGGTATTACTCACATGGTTGGAGGGCAAGTCAAAGTAGATGTAACGGTACCCTTCGGACTGGCGGTGGTTGATTTGCGTCAAGAGATCCGGTTCGTCGTCGGAGCTGGATTCGTCCGACAGCTCGCCCGATCCGTGGGTGTTATCGAAAGCCGGTGCGGTGTTGACATGGGGAAGCAATGGCCTCGCTTGTTTGGGGGCTGCCATCAGAGCAACGGCAGGGGTCTAGTTATCTAAATTCTGGTCCGACTGTATGCAGGCACCGTTGGGTGCGGCTAGTGAGACAAAAAAAATGGGACAAAACGACGAGGATATTGACTATGTATGGTGGGCGCCACTTTGCTGGTAACGCTTGGCTTGCGTGCGGACGTATGCGATGGTGGCCAGCCCAATGACCAAGGTCAATGCCACAAGCGCGATATTGATCGGGCGGGGGTCCATGTTAAAGGTGGTGTGGGTGAGTCTGTCCAAAAGACTCTGGGCGAAGTTGAAGATTCCCGACACGCAGATGATGGCGCCGTACACGGTGCCGAAGGTGTCGAAGCCAAACACTTTGGCGCAGTAGTCGGACACGGCGGTGTAAAAAAGCGGGCGGTACGCGACAAACAACCCGACGGTGACGACGCCAGCAGGGTAGCTGCCAAGGAGACCCAAGACGCCGATGGCCAACGAGATGCCGAGAAGCGCAAGCAACACCACCACGGTGGAAAAGTTGTCGAGGAACGCCCCGACAAATGGGATGGAGATGATGCCCCCGAGCGGCAATGCAATGTCAAAGAAATGGGTCAACGACGCCGCCTTGGACACCGAGTGGAAAAGGAACTGGTACTGCGTGTTGACGGTGGCAACAAAGTAGTTCAACCGGAGCATCTGGATGGTTGCAAAGCACACCATGAGGTAGAACCACGGGGTCTTCATCTGGACCCGCGCGGTGTGGCCGTGGAGGATGCCAAAGATGCCCGAGTGCTGTACCAAGGCCGCTTCGCCCTCCTCGGCGTACGGCTGCTTGAGGGCATCGCCGATGGAGTCTCTTCTCTTATGGATGAGAGGACTGGCTTCCGTTGCAGGAGGCTCGTCGTCAACACACAAGGTTGTTTCCGGCGGGGTTTTGTACGACTCCGAGGGCATGATAAACACCTGGGCCAACGTGATGAACACGGGCACAAACAAGTACACCTTGAAGAACTGGGTGATGCCAAACAGCGCGTGCGACGCGTTGTAGAGAAGGCGGTAGATGAGGAACACCGCGGACGAGGCGTCAAACGCTCCCGTCAAGAGAGCGAGTATGGTGCCGCTCTTCTTGGGGAACGAGTTCGAGAGCTGGAACGACGAGATGTATGCAAAGGGTCCCCCCAACGCCATGAAGGCGTAGCCGTAGAGGTAGGGGTCGACGAAGGTGTTTTCCTCCAACCAGGTGGAGAAGATGAAGATGGCACACGCCAAGTAGAAGAATCCCGCCCCGACGAGGCCGCAGAACCGGGGGCCGTAGAGATCGAGAAACAGGCCAATGACCAACGCCGACACGTTGGTGAGCACCGCGCCCACGGTGAACATCATGTTCAACTTGAGATCTTGCTCAGAGCACTTGACAATGTCCTCCGCCAAGGTGCCGTCCATGACGGGACAAAGAGTCTCATAGACATGCTCCCGGACCAAAATGGGTTTCAAGGCGGCAAAACCAAAGATGGGACCACCGGAGAGCAAGCACCAGAAGATGGCACACGCACACTGGACCAAGCGTCTCCGTGGACTGACTTCTTCTGCCAACATGGAGTGATGGAAAATCGCAGCGGCCCATAATTTGCAAACTAGATAAGGCCTGGTGCGCGCACGCCGGACCCTCGTGATCGGAAAACCCCGAGGACTAATTAGTGATAGCGCCCGCCGCCGCCATTGGCCAAAAGTCCGGAGCATCTGGTTGCAAGTGTATTAAGTGGGTGCAACTAGTTCTGTGTTTGGAGTGGTGCCAATGGCCTCCTGGTGAAGGCCGTACTCCTTGCAGAACGTGGCCGACTTGTCTATGGCACAGGTGATGATGTCATTGGTGGCCGGCACCACGTCCGAGGTCACATTCACGCTCACGAGACTCTTGAGCACGTCGCGAAGGTGCAAGAGGTGCACGGTGTTGTCAGCCACCGAGAGGGTCATGGTCATGTAGTCGTGGTTGGCGTGGGTGAGCCACATGCTGATGCCGTTGGGGATCAAGGCGCTGGGGTCGCGGGGGGCACACCGGATGCTGGCATCCTGCCAGCCGTCGATGGGGATGTCGAACGAGATGTACGAGCTGAGATGCGTCAACAGCCACTGGGTTCTGTTTCGCTTGATGACAACAAGATTCGGCCGGTACATGTCCTTGCCGCACCCACAAGCAAAGAGATGGGCCCGGGCAAACCCGAGCCACGTCTCCGAGTCGGCCGAACTGACAGCATCGACGCGAAGGAGCTCGGTGCCGCCTCGAAGCGGGCCCACTTCGGCGGCGGCGTCGCTCGACGCATGCACCACGGTGCACGGGGCCTCGCCGAGCTCATTGACGTGGGTCAATGAACACTGGAGAATCTCAAGCGGGGCCCACCGGTACACGAACATGATGTGGGTGTGGCCGCCGAGGTCGGGCGCCTCGCCGACAAACGGGGTCCAGTTCTTCTGCACCTCGAGCCGGGCGTGGTCGTCGCGTCGAAGCTCGACGGTGCGGGCGAAGCGGCCGCCGTCCTTCAGCGGAGTGCCGTCCACGTACCCCTTGCCGTGCTGGAGCTGGAGGGGCCACGACATGAACATGCTGCGGTAGTACTTGTCTTTGTTGTCCTCCATCACCCGGTGGTATGCGTTGAACACCAACACGGGCTCCTGTTCTCCGTCGTCGTTGCGGACCAAGAGGAGTCGGGCGTCCTCGGGCCCGTAGAACCGCTTCGTCTTGTGCTTGGCGTCGTGGAAAAAGGGAATCGGGAGCATCTGGGGAAAGTGCATGTTCTCGTAGGTGCCGTCCTGCTGCTTGACCATGAGGTCAACGTCCAATTCCCGCCAGTGCTTGTCAAACACCTGCGCGTACGCAAGACTCATGTTGGGCAGCCGCTTGTTGCCCTTGATGGAGTAGAGAGCCCGCAGCACCATGAGATGCACGCCGTATCGCTCGAGCCACACACTGGTGCCGGCAAACTTGAACCAGTGCTCCGCCACCGTGTGTTCCTCGATCTGGTTGCCAAACCCAACGAAAAAGTGGTGGAGGGGCTGGAACTCTTGTTGGTGTATGAGTTGCTGCATGAATACCTGGGCCATGGTGTCGAGGCCGTCGTCGAGTTTCTGTGCCTGTGTCACTTGCAAAGAGACCTTGTTCTCTAGCTGGGAACACTTGGGGCTCTGGCCCTCAAACACAGACACTTCGTGGGGCTGGTACCCTAGTCCCTCGAACCGCTGGCTCATGGGCAGCAGCTTGCCGTGAATACGAAAAACTTGTGCATTTTCGATGGAAGAGAAGCGTCTCTTTGCGTCAGCATCCACATCACCCATGAAGTTCCCCGGGTAGATAACCAACCACCCGTTCTTGGTGGCTGTGTCCTCCGGCCGAGTGATTTTGTCGACGATGGCGATCCTCACCCCCGGGTTCCTCATCACCACCACGTAGCCAGACACGACAAGCACCGCCAACACCACCGAAACCACCACCCGTTTGGAAAAGCGCATCTTGATTGCTCGAGGCTGTGAAAAAGTGCGTCCCTTTGATTGACAGGATCGACGTTCGCTGCATGCGACAAAAGCCCCAGTGTCAACTTTATCTCTATAATCTTTGTTCTAAATACTTACAAACCCCTCACGTCGACAATTTGCTGGATGGAGTCCACCACCGACTTCTCGAGGGACGTCCATGGGAACCCAAGAATCTTGGTGGTTTTGGACGCGTCAATCTTGGACAAGCTGGCCTTGAGCTTGGCGCTGGCTTCGAGGTCAGCCTTGGGGAGCCTGTCTTTGAGCTGAGAGAAGTTGCGGCTGAGAATGTCCACGATGTCGTGCGAGGTGAAGCGCTCGGCACTGAGCAAGAGCCGCTGCTTGCTTAAGCCTTCCTTCTCAAAAGCCACCAAGTGCGCCGCAGCCACGTCTCTCACATCAATGAACCCTCCATTGGTTTGGGGCACCTCGTCGTCGGGCTTCAACGTGAGGAACTTGTTCAAGATCTCCGACGACGTGTTCAACTCGTCCTTCACCTGCGAGTCAAACGCCTGCGGCCCAAACACAAACGAAGGGTTGATGAAGTTGATGTCGAAGCTGACGTCGTTGTTCTCGACAAACTCCCATGCGGCCTTCTCCGCAAGCTTCTTGGACCCGCGGTACCCGCTGACGGGGTCCTTGGTGGCCTGTTCGTAGGTGATGGGGTTCCACGACTCCTCGGTGTCGACGTGATTGGGATCGGACGTCTTGGCAGCGTCATTGACGGCAGCATACGACGACGTCACCACCACGCGCTTGACGTTCTTGCCGTAGTCCTTGACCGACTGCAATGCGTTCTTGGTTCCGTTGATCGCAGGCTTCAACAACTCCTCCTCGATGTTGGTGGCCTTGAAGTGGAAGGGCGATGCAGTGTGCAAGAACACGCTGATTTCGGGGTGGTCCTTCAACACCTGGTCAAACGCCCCCGTGTCCGCCACATCCTTGACAATGACGTAAGAGAACTTGTCGTTGTTGACCGACTTGGCAAGATCGTCACCCTTGGCGGCGGATCTGGTGGACCCAATCACTGTGTAGCCCTTCTCGAGCAATTGCTTGACAATGTGTTGCGCAATGAAGCCTGTGGCTCCGGAGACAAAGACTGTGGACATGTTGGTGATGGTGGGTGCGGCCGTTGCCCTTTTATACCCTGCGGAAAAATTCCCTGATTTGTGAGATTGCCGCCACACCAAATTAGGAAGGTCGGTGTGGAACCACTAACTCAATGTAGTTCTGTGCAGCATACGTGAATTATCTTATCGTTTACTTAAGAAGGTCGCCCTTGTTGATGACAAAGGCCTCGATGACGGCCATGGCCGCGTAGAGCCGGTTCTCCGCCTCCTCAAACACCAACGACCGGTCGCTGTAGAAGACATCGTCAGCCACCTCCTCCTGGTGTCGAGGCAAGCAGTGCATGAACTTCCAGTTGGCTGCGGCTCCGCCGGCGACCACCATGTTTTGGTCGATTTGGTACCCGGCGAATTGCTGCAACTTGGCGGCCTTTTCGGCCTCCTGGCCCATGGAGATCCATGTGTCGGTGACAATGACATTGGCATCCTTGACGGCCGCCAATGGGTCGTGCACGGTCTCGAAAGTGGTGCCGTTTTCCTTGGTGACGGCTTCGGCAGCCTCAACAATGTGCGAGTCCATCTTTATAGCTTCGGGGGTGGAAATGGACACCGAGATGCCCAGCTTGAGGGCCGAGATGGCCAAGTCGTTGATGACGTTGTTGGAGTCGCCGACCCACGCCAACTTGAGGCCCTCGGTGTGGCCGAACGCCTCCTTGATGGTCAAAATGTCGGTGATGGCTTGGAGTGGGTGGTACAAGTCGCACAACGAGTTGATGATGGGCACAGACGAGTCCTTGCACAAATCTTGAATTTGCTGGTGCCGGTCGACCCGGGCAAAGATACACGACGTCATGGACGAAATCACCCGCGTAGTGTCGTACATGGACTCATTGACCCCGAGCTGGATGTCGTCTTTGCCAAGGAACATGGGCTGGGCACCAAAGTACGAGGCGGCGCCCTCGGTGGAGATTCTCGTGCGTGTCGATCGTTTGGTGAAGAGTAGGGCAACGAGCTTTCCAAGAAGCTTTTGGTGGGTACTAGCAGGAACTGGCTCGCCCGAACGAACTTGCGATTTGAAGGCAGCAGCCTTGGAGACAAGCGATGCGAGCTCGTCGTTCGAAAGCTCAAGCGTGCTCACCAAGTGACGGGGGGCACGGGCGGTGGTGGTGGAGGAAAAGAGACGTTTGAACATGATGACTCAACCGATTTGGTAACAACTTTTTAAGCGCGGTGGGCTATCGCGGGCCGCGCACGACGGTTACCCGTCCACAAGCCGTTGCACCACCTGGTGTCTGGACACCGCCAAAGCGTCGAGGCTGGCAGTGAGTTGTTCTAGTTCAGCTTCGTTGGTGGCAATGGCGGCGGTGAGCGAGGCCATCCGCTCGCGAAGTTGGCTGCGAACGGTGTCAACGGACGGTATCTCGGGCACAACCACCTTGGAAGAAGTGGCGACGGTCAGCTCGTCTTCGCTGGAGAGCTCGAGGTCGTACATGTCCTTGTTGATGTCGTGCGTGGCGGTGTTGTTGATTTGGTCGATGAGCTGCTGCGGGCGCGTTTCCTCAATGACATCCACGTCCATCTCGAGATCCGGGGGTCCCTCGACGACGGCAGGCTCGTCGTCGCTGACATTGCCGTACCTGTCGGCGTACTCGGTCCGGTGGTCGAGTTTCACCTCGTGTTCTCGGAAAAATGTCTCGAGTTGTGGGACATACTTGAGCGAAGGCGTGAGTCCACTGGGGACTGTAGACGCCTGGGATGTGGACACCAGCAGAGGGCTCTTTCGATGTGGCTCCCCCTTTTGTGTAGTGGAGGCATCCAATTTCATCTCATCTTTCTCAAGAGCCTCCATCACCGGGGCCTCCACAACCACTGGAGCATCTTCATCCTCAGTTAGTGCCGGCACCAACTTGCTGAACCGCTTCATCCTCTCAATCTTCGTGGTATCGACCGTCTCCACCTCTTTTCTCATCTCCACTGGCTGTTCTTCCTGCTCATCGCTAAATCTCCGCTTTGCCCGCTTGGCATTGCCCTTGAGCACCTTCTTCTTGAACACCGGCTTAATCACCGGCGCCTCGTCCAAGTCCAGAAGACTCATCCACAACCACGAAATATGTTGCACTGAGAATGCGAGGCTCACTTTTTCTCATCTCATGTCTTCGGAGCGAGCCAGGTTACTCCACCAGCGCATGACGGACGCTCCGGCGTCCAAGCTATTCGACCAGGAAGAGCTCCAGAAGATCATCAATGTGACCAACCCCTCGGAACTTCTTGATATGGTGCAGGAACTCATCGACGGCAAGTTGGTCAAGCTTGTCAAGGTGGGCGAAGACCTCCGATTCCAGGCGGTGCTGTTGACGGAGGCCAAGAAAATCACCTCCATGAGTGACGATGAGGCCATGATCTACTCATACATTGAAGCCTCCGGCCGTGAGGGCATCTGGACCAAAACCATCAAGGCCAAAACCAATTTGCATCAACACATTGTGGTGCGATGCCTAAAGTCCCTCGAGGGCCAGCGGTACATCAAAAGTATCAAGTCGGTCAAGCACCCGACGAGAAAGATCTACATGCTCTACAACCTCCAGCCGTCCATCGAGGTGACGGGAGGACCGTGGTTCACCGACTCCGAACTCGACACCGAGTTCATCGACAGTCTCCTCACGGTGATTTGGCGCTTTGTGGCGTCCAAGACGTATCCGGCCGCCTTCCAACCCCCATCATCCAACAACAACATTGTCCAGAGCTCCTTTCCTTCCAATCATACGGGGTACCCCAGTCTCGAAACCATTGTCGAGTTCATCACGTCCAACCGCATCACCAACATTGATCTTGCCATCAACGACATCCGATCACTCTGCGAGGTGCTTGTGTATGATGACAAGCTCGAGGTGGTGAGTGGCACCGCCGACATTTTCAAGGCCACCTGGCAAAGTGTGTTGGAGGCCGGCTACGGCCGAGCGTTCGACGAGGAAGACCACGCCAAGGCGGTGGACGCCAAGCTCCTCGAGTCCATTCGCAACACGCAATACTCCATCTTCGACCACTACGGCGTCATCAACGAATCGGACTCCGACATGGCCTACTTTGATGCGTGGACCCACGAGTAGTGCGCATAAAATATACACTCATGAGCGAACTACTGTACAAAAAGCCAAGCAAGGTGGACTTTCTACCGCAATCCAATGACAGAGGCAGTGGTACAAGGAAAGTGTCGAGTCGAAGGCAGGCGCTCCAGGATTTTTACAAGTTGAAAAATGAGGAGGCCAAAGCACAATCACAAGCATCTGATCCACCATCCGATCCACCAAAACAAACCCCTCAGGAATTGGCCGACTCGCTCACCGACCCTGGCAAGCTAGCCGAGTACCTCAAGACAACACCCATTGAGGAAATCCTCCGTCTCCGCAACTCCATCACCAACAAACTTAATCTGCATGACTCCGAGCGCAAGTCCATCATCTACGACAATTACTACGAGCTCATCAAGCTCAACCAGGTGCTCGAGGGCATATCCAAAACCAATTCGGAACAAACAACTTTACAAAAAGACACCAGTATGGTGTCGGACGAGTACGTGGATGCTGTATTTGACGACTTGTTAAAGTTCACCGAGCGCAACCGCGAGTTCGCGGGCGACTTTAAGAGTGTGGTGGACCGGTTCTATGGCGATGTGGGCGACACCGACGCGTCGTCGGTGCGGGGCGTGGTGGACATGGACTCGGAGTTCCCGGAAGCAGTGAATAAGAGCCAACTTGTGCGGGAGCTTTCGGTGGTGCTTGGCGACGTGGCGGTACCCCCGGAGAAGCACTCCCAGTACTTGCAGGGCGTGCAGCGGGTGTTGGGGTCGCTCGACCACGACCGCGATGAGTTGGTGATTCTCGAGCTCAACCGATTGAAGAAGAGATTCTCCTAGAACATAAGAACAACCTGGACACTGTCTGTTCAAGGTTGACGTCGCTTCGCTCAGAGTATGTCCGCCACATCATGGTTCTTGAACTTCTTGGTCCCCCGGTCCACCGGGCGCACATCCACCCTTGATCCCACGAGCGTGAACCCAATGGCTTCGTCGGTGCCGGGAATCGTCACCTCGCATGCAAATAACGACCCCTTCTTGGGGATCACGCGGAACCCGCCCACCTGTTCGTTTGGGGTACCCTCCTTTCTCTCCACACATAACACGTACGAGTGCTGGGAGTCCCACGCCACGATGCCTTCAAACCCCACCAAGTGACGATTGCGGGACTCTGTCACTCGGAGCCGGCTGCCGTTCATGTCGGCGGTGGTCATCTTCTGTAGAAGCACAGGAACCTGGGGCACCTTCCCATCGGAAAACAATAGACTTTGCATGTACTGATGCCATAGATTGTACATGGGCACAAATTCGTCGTAGCAGGGAATGGTATAGTGGGCTAGAAGACGGGCCATGGGGAACAGTTTCTTGGGTTTGGTCGACGCCGCATTGAGCCGGTTGTAGTGCTGGATTTTCTTCACCAACTTCTGTTGGTTGGCGAGACACGTCTTTATGTAGTCACGGAGCTCTCGACGAGTCGTTTGCTTTCGCTTGGTCAGGAGCTTGACGTTGGAGAGGGCGATGGGGTGTGCGGGCTTGGAGTTTTCGGAAGGTCCCGCAGTCGGGAGCAAAAGAAGATAGGGTTTCTGTTGGGCGGTGTACGAGTATCGCTGCTCGAGGAGCTCCAGGATCTTGCGCTGGGACTGGTGGCTGCGGCTGAGGAGGTGTTTCTCCAAGGTGTTATCACGGTCCATAATGGTGCGATGCGAATTCGATGCTCTTGAGATCGGTGAGACGGGTACCGGTGTTTGGGGTCCGCCGCATGGCACTCCAGACGCCGTTTCAGGATGACCTCACACAAGCCGACAACGACGACTTTGGTCTCTCGGACTTTCAGCATTACAAAAAGGCGCCGGACGTACTAAAGGCGGAGGCCAAGTTCCTAGAACCTCTTTCAGCCCAACCAGACAAGACCGTCGAGACCAAGGTGTCGCTCGAGGAAATCGCCACCCTTGAGCAACCCGTTGTCGTGGTGTCCAAGCTCTCCAGTCCCTTCCGCAACTTGGCCATTGAGGACTTCCTCTTCTCCAAGATGCCCACCCAGGACGGATGCAACCGGCTAGTCTTCTACACCAACTCGCCGTGCGTTGTCATTGGCAAAAACCAGAACCCCTGGAAGGAGGTGAACATGCCCTTGCTCAACAGCCTTGACATCCCGCTCGTGCGGCGTCGCTCGGGAGGAGGGACGGTGGTTCACGACTTGGGCAACGTCAACTACTCGTTCATGACCACCAAGGCCAAGTTCGACCGGTTTGCGTTTGCCCACTTGGTGCGTGATGCGGTGAACTCGCTTCCATACAGAAAGTTCGATCTTGCTGTCAACGACCGCGGTGACATCACCACCACCCAGCAGCCAGATGGTATTTCCTACAAGGTGAGTGGGTCAGCCTATAAGTTGGCCCGTGGCCGCTCGTACCACCATGGCACCATGCTTCTTAACCTGCGCTTGGACATACTAGGGCAACTCCTATCGTGGGAGCCCAGGCTCGGGGTGGTGGATGCCCTCAATTCCGTGAGCTCCGTCAAGTCCAAGGTCACCAACTTGGGACTTTCCAACGATGAATTCATCGCTGCAGTCACCAGAGCATTTGAGCAGGCGTATGGTCTGCGCCAGCCCACCGAAGTGGCCGGTGACACCGACTACGATCACAACGAGCTCTTTGGGCTCACCGATTTCGTGGAGGCATTCCCCTCCGCCACGACGGTTGTGGTGGACGAGAACATGGAGCTTCCCCAGCATGTACATGACGTGGAGGCCGAACTTCGACTGTGGGACTGGCAATACGGCGGCACCCCCAAGTTCACCCACGAGCTCTACAATGACCAGTTTGGCTTCACAATCAAGTTTCACGTGGACAGGAAAGCGGTGGTGTCCAAGTATGAGCTCACTTTCGACGATGTACCCCGGCTTCTTCTGGAACCTGCCATCCGGGAAAGTTTCGAGTTTGTCGACTTGATGATCAGCCGTGGAGCTCTCCGTTACAAGGGGTCCGAGATTGCTGGCTTCATCACCAACGACGTGGTGAGCGAGTGGGTGGGAACCTCCATAGACGGCACGTCGTAGTGCCACAAAAGCAAATCACAAACACCCACGAACCATGCACCAGTCCACCGCCCCACCTCCCCTTCCCGAACGCATTGGGCAGAACATCCGCGACATCTGCGACTCCCTTGGGCTCTCTGAGTACGTTGCCAATTGTGCCACACAATTATTGCACCACAGCCAGGTGAGGTGTGCCGTGCACGATGCATTTGTCACCGCCGCTCTCTTCATGGCGTGCCTCTTGGTGTGTGAGCCCCGGCACGCTCGGCAGGTGGCCCAACTCACCGGTGTGGGGGACGACCACCTCTCACTCGCTGTGTTTGTACTCGAACGCAACCTCCGTCGGCACCAAGTCGACCCGCAATTGCTCAGCTACGTGCCCGCCGAGACGTACATCGCCCGCTTTGGCTTGGCTCTTCGTCTTAGTCACGACACCACCACGTTGGCTGAAACCATCGCCCGCAAACAACAGTCCACCACATTGGTGGGGGTTCCGCCGCGGGTGGTGGCTGCAACTGCGGTCTTTGCGGCCGTACGTAAGCACAAGATCCCGCTTACTGCCAGTCACATTGCGTCGAGGTTGGCGGTCGACCGGGGAGCTTTAGTCTCGGCCTACCGAAAGGTGCATCTGGTCAGTGCAGCCAGTCAGAATCAGAGCCAATAGAACTTTACAGTAGCACCACATCATTCATCAAGTAACACATTACATCATACAAAGAGCCCACCCCATACAATTGCACCCAAATCTCTATCTATTCACCCACCCTAATTTCCTTCGCCTTGAGCCCATGGGCTCCCTTGTAAGTCACCGGGTCGAAAGGCTTCCAGTCCGCCAACACCTCCTCCTTGTTCTCAAGCTCATACACCTCAATCTCAAGTGGCCGACAGCAATCCACCATCTTGGACTCGGTCAAGTTGGCGCTATTCTCACCCCATCCCCATTGCGACAAGTCTCCACCCGGACATGCACTGATAGCCACCAACAAGTCTTGCTCGGCAAACAACTCAAAGTAGTCCTCTTTGGTGGCCGGCGACGCTTCCATGAAGTACTGGTCGTACTCATTCAACCCGGTCACTTGGAACACATTGAGCACGTCGTGCACGTCAAACTCCGTCAACCCGTAGGGAAGCACCGCCCGATAGAGGTTGGAGTGGCAGTGGTTGTCGTTGTCCTCTCCCGACAACAACTTGTCGACGTAGGGGTCGCAACGAGTGCCCAAGGTGTCGTGGACCCTTCCGCCCCATTCGTCGTGACGGGCAGACATGGTGTCGGCCGTAATTGTCACCAACGGACGTAAGTAGGGGAGGTTGGACCACAACCGGTCGTACGTCGACACATGCGCCGAGTGCAACTGGCGGGTGCGGGCTGCCCAGAAGCGTTCCCTGGGGTTGTGGGCGTTCCAGATGTTCAAGTCACACACCTGTGGTCCCTCGGGAGTGGTGATGCGGAACACACTGTTGGCTGGGATCTTGACGGCGATACCAGACCGGGGCTGACACCGGTGAACGGCCACTATGCGCTTGTTGGCAGCAGCGATCTTAGCGTAGAGCTTTTGATCAGCGTAGATGGGAGAGTTCTCGCTGGGGTAGTATGCGGCCCGGGGCTTGGGCAAGCCGTAGGTGGTTTTCTCGGGGTTCTGTGACGAGATGGTGGACATGTTGTTAAGTTTGGGTGAATTCGGGGTCTTTTAGTCAGCTCTCGGCCTGGGTGACGGAATTGCCGATGTGGACGCAAATTCCGTGGGGGAGTGAGCGGTGCGGCTAGCGACGCCCGACCGATTCGGTCGCGCGAGCCCACGTCACGTGCGCTACCCCACAGAGTACGAGGCCCCGAGCGCCTTTTCCGAGACGTAGCCGGCCTCTTTCACATGTGGGGAACAGGAGCATAAATAGAATGTCGGCGCCAGGGGCCGCACGTTGAAAAACTCCCCCCATGCTCAGAATCTCAAAACGGTGCTTGTCATCTTCTTCGCCCAAGTTGGTCAACTACGGCTTCATTGGTTTGGGCCAAATGGGCCAGCATATGGCCCGCCATATTTACAACAAACTCGAACCTAGCGACCGCCTCTATGTCTACGACACCGTGCCCGAGGCCACCAAGGCGTTTGTAAGCAATGTGTCTGAGATCACTCCTGCCAATAAGGACCAGCTCACGGCATTGGGTCTGATCCCCGAGTTTGTCACCGGAGTGGACTCGCAATTGGACTTTATTGTCACCATGGTGCCCGAGGGAAGACACGTTAAGGGTGTAGTCACCGAACTCGTCGAAACCTACAAGCTGAAGGGCGGCGATATTTCCGGCACCAACACCACGTTGTTGGATCTGTCCACCATCGATATCCCCACGTCGATTGAGGTGCACGAATACGTCAAAAAGGAAATCCCCCACTTTGACTTCATCGACACTCCGGTCTCTGGCGGAGTTGCTGGGGCCAGAAAGGGAACACTCTCATTCATGCTTTCAAGAGCCAAGCAGGGTGACATTGTTCCTCCATTGACGGCGTTGTTGACGAAAATGGGTGCGAATATCTTCCCGTGCGGCAGCAACCACGGTGCTGGTTTGGCAGCCAAGTTGTCCAACAACTACTTGCTTGCCGTGACCAACTTGGCGGTGGCGGACTCGTTCCAGCTCGCCAAGGCGTTCAACTTGAACTTGCAAGCGTACGCCAAGCTTGTGGCCGTGTCCACCGGTAAGTCGTGGGCCTCGGTTGACAACTGTCCTATTGAGGGAGTATACCCCAAGGAGAATGCTTTGCCAGCGGATGATGGATTCAAGGGAGGCTTTGTTACCAAGTTGACGAGGAAGGATCTTGTTCTTGCGACCCAAAGTGCCAAGGAGTATGATAGATTCTTGTACTTGGGCGACATCAGTAAGCGCTGGTATGACTTGGCGTGCGAGAGAGACGACATTGCCACAAGAGACTTGGGTGTTTTGTACGAGTGGCTCGGAGATCTCGAGAAGAAGGGTGACAAGGTGGTGGACACCAAGGAAAACAAGACCTTGGATGTTTAGCAAATGAATACACCAACGAGCAACAGCTTATTAGCTAACGAAATCTAGCGTTGAAGTAGAGGAGACATTTAAATTGATACCGAAGTTAGTGGGCCGTGTAGTGAAAGTCGCTATGCTCTGATGCACAGAGATAGCTGCAAATTTTTCTATAAAAATTGCGATTTTAGCTGCAAAAGCGAAAAATGAAAGTGCACAAAGTACATTGGTACGCAAACACGTTTATGCTGCTATGTTATATCCCATTTTGAGACCCGGCACCTCGGTGTCAGAGTCGACCTCCTGGGGCGGTTCTCCGACCTCGTCTGCCTGATAGTGTTTTTTGATGCGGGGGTTTCGAAGGTTGGCGAGATTATTGTGCACACGAGAAGTGTCGTTGGCCAAGTCTCCACTCACCATGTCAAAGATGCTGGTGGAGAACCCCACCATGTTGCTGGGCCGGCGGTTGGCATCCTGAAGCAACGAATGAACAGAGCCGTTGCGGCTTTTGGGCGCCGGGGCATTGGTGAAGGTACCGAGCGAGGTGGTGGACCCAAGAAGCGGCATGGTCTGGTCGATGGGTAAGTCGTCCGACGTGGCCAGGGTGGCCGACGCTGCAGACGATACCGACGAGTGGCGTGACGCCACGGGCACATGAAGCGTGGGGCCGTGGATGGGCGACGACACATCGGCAAGGTCCTCTTCTTCAGGTGGTTGTTTTAGTGAGTTCTCGGAAGAAAGGCTCGCCTTGGCAAGCTCGGCTTCGATGGAGGGAAGCAGATCAACCGGAACGGGAGTTCGGACGGGAGCCGGGGCGGCGATCGGAATCTCCCGAGGGTCCGAGTCGTTGGTGGTCCGAGTACTCACTGAGCTCCTGGCATCGATGCTGGAGTTGTGCCGGCTATTCTGGGGCAAACTCAATCCCGAGATGCTCGAGCTCAGATCGTCAATGCGCAAAGGCGACATGGCCGGGTCGTCTTCTTGATATGCTGGTGGAGGAGCATCGATTTCCGGCGGGGCCACATCTGCCTCGAAGGGCGGCGGATTGTAGGACGGGCGGCGAAGCATGTGGATCGGCCGCATCATGGGCGAGTTGACGGGGCTGAAAGTACCCGGGTGGGGGACTGCCTGTGGAGAGTGCAACAACACCTCATCCGGGGTTTCCTCCGGCTGAAAGAGATTGGCACCCAAGTGCATGTCGGCATCGCGCTCGGTGGGGTCGTCGTTGTTGAGCGGGCTGTTGATGTGGTGAAAGGGCGACTGGGGCCGTGATGGTGTGAGCGTCGCATCGAGATTGGTGTGTCCGCTCGCCAGGAGCAGGAAGAGCCCGTGGCCATCCACGGGGGTCACGTCGGGCGACATGGGCGGCGACGTGGCAAAGATGGGGGCGTCGTCGTACGCGGGGAGAAGCGTGTTGCCGTGGGCAGCCTCGGCCAGGAGGATGCGGATGGGCAGGTCGATGGAGATCTCGTAGTGCTTGCGCTTGTCCGGGATGTCTGGGTCAGGCTTGGAGATGCGGAGCCCGATCTTGATCCAGTGGTGCAGCTGGATATTTTCAAACGAGGTGTCGGGGTGAATTTTGTGGTGGAACTTTTTGTTGATGATTTTTGGGACAAAGAGCTGGAACTCGAGCTCGCGGGGGAGTATCTCGTCGTCGTCGTCTTCCTCTTCAACCATGCCTCCAGATACAGAGAGCAACGACTTGCCTTTAAGAGCCTTGTGCTCGAGCAACAAAATGCGCTTGGAGGGTTCCGACCGGTGGACTTTTTTGTCGTTGCAGTAGTATTCGAGGTTTTCCGTGAGGTACACCCGGATCCGGTGAAGGGCCACCTTGCCATAGAGCGGAACAAATCGGAAAGCGAGGGGGAGATACAGATCGAGCACCACCGACTTGCCGCCCACCACCACGTCATAACGGAGCTGGTCCTCCCAGTCTCTGGTGATGACAATTGGCTCGTTCTCCTCGGTGTTGGATTCGGCTGGGGTACGAATGATTTCCACCGGTACCCGTGCCGTGAGGTTGGACTTGAATGCACCCACGCGGGTGATGTCGGCTTCCAAATGGTAGGCCACCAGACCGAATGTCACCTCGGTCAGCTCGGGCACCGACGGGTGGATGGCATGCTCGAAATTATAGATGTAGTCACCGGTGGGGAAGTGGCCTGCCTTGGCGGCGTCGGTATCTGGGTTGGTGGAGACTGCCGTGAGGTCGGTGAGCGAGTCCCCAAGGGAGGATGTGGTGGCCTTGCGGACAAAATTGGCTGCCGGGGAAAGGTTCCGGGTAAAGAAATTGCCGGCACCGAACCCTCCTGAGCCATGGGACAAGCTGATGGTATCGGGAGCCGGAGAGTTGCTTCGAGAACCAATGGAGGTGAGACTGAGGTGAGACACGTCGGTGTCGCTGTGCGGCCGTTTGGCCGGTTGGAAGATATCGGCACCACCATTGGCCACGGGATTTTCCAACTGGTAGAATGGCCAGGTGTGCGAGACAATATCGTTGAACTCGACGTACTGGTTCTTTTTCGGCACAATACCCTCGGGCCAGTCGGTTCGCATCTGTCCCTTGAATTGGAGCGAGATGGACTTGATACGCGATGGTTTGAGCACCCGAAGGTAGAGGCATCCTCGAAGGAGTGAAGGAGGTCGTTCTGCATACTCGTGGGGCTCGAACCCTTGTACGAAGACTGCTTTTTCGGCAGGAATAATGTACACCTCGATGGACGAGGTGTGAGCAGCCGGCTTATCGGGGAGCTGGGGAACGAGCAGCTGTTCTCCGTCAAGGGACCTGGTGGGAGATAGGGTGAGCTGCGGAGCGGCAAAGAGGGGAGAGAGTGGGGTCATGGTTGCCAAACACTCGCCGGTGTCATGTACTAGGTTTGGGTGTGAAAAATCGTGGGGCTTTAGGGGAGCTTTTTTTCGCTCATTCCGTTGATAAAGACTGGGGGGTGGGCCGTCCTGCATTTTTGGAGCACGTCATCGCGCCAAATATGATCCGAGCATGGGCAGCTGTACCGAGAGCAGTGGTGTTGAGAGGAGTCCGATGGTCGTCCAGTGTGCCGAGCATCGACATAAGAGAAGGAGAGTCGATTTTGGGGGATGAAGGGCTCAAGGCACCGGAGCCGAAGGGCAAAGCTCGGAGGGGCAGAAAGCCCAAGGACCCCAATGCTCCAAAGAAGGCCAAAGACCCCAATGCCCCGGGACGTGCGAAACCATCGGCCTGGTCACGCCACAGGGTATTTGACCCCGAGATTCCCTTTCCCCGCTTGTCTCTCGAGTCCCCAAACGACTTTCGTGCGGTTCACACCAAATTCGGATGGTTTCTTGTGCCGAAAAAGTACACCACCCAAAGATGGACGCGGGAGGAGGTTGAAAAGTACATCCAAGAACACGCCAAGGACACCAGCGCATGCGTGGCCGAACTCCAGCCATTGGTGGAGCAGTGGGTGAAGTCCGCCGATCTTTCAACCAAGCCCAAAAGCAAGAGAATGACCGCGGACGAAATCGAGCAGTACCACAACGACATGCTCTACCGAAGCCACATTCGGGACGACCCCAAGCTTGCGGCCAATGAGCCCAAGAAGCGCGTCAAAGCCAAGACCAACGGGGTGACTTTCATCCATGCATGGAACTACTACCTCAGTCTCACCCTTCCCAAGTATACGCCCGAGCTGGGATACAAGAGCGCTCGAGCATTGGCTTCCCAGCAATGGCGAGACATGTCGACGATCGAAAAGGAGAAACATCGGGCCGAATACGAGCAATTGCTTAGTGAGGGGAAGGACATTTATCATGGACTAGTGGTTGGGGAAGACGAAAAGGAACTACTTAAAAGGAACCCAGGCAAATGGCGCAAGATCCTCTGGCGCAAGCCCACCATGGAGGAGTACCAGAAGATGAAGAGGGAGGGCACCTGGGAGGCCTATGAGCAGGATATATTGCAGGAGGAGGCAGCTAGGACAGCTGGAGAAACAGCCCAAGCGGCCGCCGAAAAAGCTGTAAGTAGAGCAGCAACGGCAGCCAAGGAGGCGGAGGCGCAAAAAACATCAAAGCCAAGGGAAGTTGATGAAGCAGAGGCAAAGACCACCGAATCATGAGCAATGTCTCACACAATCACCGGGGCATCCTCGTCGTTGGGGTCGTGGGAGTCCAATTCATACACTTCAAAGCCATCGTGCGTTTTCTTCTCTAGCACATGGAGACGAAGGCCGAGCTTCGTTTCGTGAAGGGCCTTGAGCCACGCCCACTTTTCCTCGATCTTGCCCTGCATTTTCAACTTCCCACACAGACCACCCCACTGCATCGCCACGAGATTCTCCACCGCTCCGACGTACTGCTCCAAGTTGAGGAGGCTCTGGCTCTCGTCCATCAAATACTCCTTTGGGAGCACCTCGAGCTGGGCCGCCCACACCGCGAGCCAGCGAAGTGTGAATGCCGGATGGTTCTGGAGGTACTCGCTGCTTGTCAGCATGAGCCGTAGCATGTTGGTCCACTGGACCCCCAGACAAAAGTTGGCTAGCACAACAAAATGTACATAGCACACCTCGAGCTCCGCAAGAAAGGTGTCTGGATCGTAGAGCGACTGCACCACCCACAGGCGATCAAAGTGGTCTTGTGACACCAGGGGGCCGTGGCCGGGGCGCTTTTGGCGGTGATCGACAATGGTGTAGCGGAGCACGGGCTCCACCAGCACGGGATGGGTGGGGTTTTTCGACCGAAGCGTTTCGTCGAGGGCAATGGCTTCCTCCTGCGAAGACGTCATGGTGGACACGTCGTGCAGATACAGAGACACAATGTCAATGAAGTCGGCCACGCAGTCGAGGTCGACGTGGCTGGTGATGGCAGTCCATTGATCTGATGTCACGGGGTACTCCACCATATATGAGTAGACTGCGCCAACGTCCTCACTGAGCTCAACCACAACGAGTCGCTCCTCCTCTTCGTTCCATGTGAGTTGTAGAACGTCGCCCTCCTCCACGGCAAACCAGAAGCCGTGGCGCACGGTGCTGGGGTTGGTGGCATAGTGGAGAAAGTGCACGCCAGGGGGGATATTCTTGATCCCTCGAAACACCGCCTTGGCCTGGAAGAACTGGGTGTCAATGCCTAGGAGCCAATGGGATACGTTGGCGAGTTTGGGGAACAAGAGCGTGCCATTTGGTGGGGGCATCGAGCAAAGCGCGATGAGCAGACAATAACTTGAAGCCAGCCTTTTCTTCCCGATGATGGCTCGTGTATTCTGTCGTCGTAGGCAGTGGCCTATGAAATGAGCTATGTAATGTTGGATCAAGCTCCACAAGAAGCCCGATATGGTAATTTATTCTGCTTCATGATATGAGCTCAATTGAGTGGTGCCCCCGACCCATGAGAGGCAGCTCGTCCTCGGATTCAATGTCAAACTCCGTCGCCTCCAGGGTCCACGTTGGCGCCTGCTGCAATACCGCAAACCGCAGCTGCACCAACCGGGCAAGAATGAAGCGGTCGACGAGTCCCTTCACCACGTCGTTGTCGGTGATGATCAAGTAGTTGAGACTGAGTTTCTCAAACATGTCGAGCACCAGCACGAGCGGCATGCGTGGGTTCACCACGAGAAGCAGGCGCTCCACTTCCACGTTGATGTGGAGGTACTCGCCAAGCGATTGTTCGTAGAGTAGCTGCTGAGATGCCACGTCCGGGGGACACGAGTCCATGACAAACGTGATGCTGGTGTGGCTGTCTTCCAAGCCGAGAAGTATGCCAAAGAGGTCCTGTTTGTTGACGTAGCCAAGATGCAAGGGGTCGCTACGACTGACAATGAACGGGTACCCCTCATGTTCATCGGCAAGGAACTTGAGGAGGCTCGTGAGGGTATGTGGAACAGTTGGCAAGAGCTCGAGGCACTTTGTGTGTTCGAACTGCACCATGGCGTGGGATATGGGAACATCAGGACACTTGACTTTGACGAGGGGTGTCGCGTTGGAGAATGCCACGAGCCCGTTGCCCTTGCCGTTGTTGATGTCCTTGGACGGGTTGGAGGCCTCGCCCTCGACGTTTCGGTTGAACACCTCGCGGAGCCACGAGTCATAGATGTTCTCATTGCAGAGTCGGTCGTTGACAAACTTGGCCGTCATCACTCCTAGCATGATGGGAAGCACGTACGACACCGCCCCGGTGAGCTCAAAGATGATCACCACCACGCACATGGTCAACTTGGTGATGCCCAGCATGAAGGCGCCTGCGCCCACGACGGCGTACGAGGATGGCGACACCACACATGTTTTGGCGGTGCACGTGGAGAGGTAGTCAATGTCGAGCATCGACTGGAGCGCTTGCGAGACGATTCCAACGAGTCGCCCGGTGGTGGCCCCGAGTACCAAAGAAGGCATGAGTACGCCCCCGGGAAGCGTAAGACTGAATGTGTAGGCAGACAACACTGTTCCCTGGAGAAGGATATATGAGAGTTTGAATACCGTAAAGGGGTCTGAGCTCAGACACATGAAGTTGGCGGAGTTGTGATCGGTGTCGTCTGGCAAACACTCGGTGAAGAGGCTCTTGAGGTATGCGTCGAGGGGAAGGCGGGAGATGGAGAGGGGGAAGTTGAGGATGGTGGTGGCGGCAATCACCAACAATGCCTCGGCAAAGCGGGCCGATTGGATGGAGATGTGGAACACCGACGCGAGCCGTTTGTGGAGCTGGTAGTGGGTGAAGTATAAGTTGAGTTTGGTGTAGAGATGGCCATACACGCCGCCGAGAACCCCAAGGAACACGAACGGCACGGTCTCCATGAAGAGCCAGCTGAAGTTGCCAAAGTTGACCGAGAACAAGTCCTTTTGTAGGAAGTTCAGACCGTTGGTGAAGATCTTGAACCCCGTCAAGATGATAACGGCGATGGTGGCGGACACGAACGAGTTCCACATGATCTTGGTGGGCATGAAGTAACTGGGAAGAAGTTCCACCACAAATAACACGCCACCAATGGGCGAGTCAAACGCCACCGAGATGCCCGTGGCCACGGCGGCAATGAGCAACTCGCGCCGCAACCCTTCGTGTTCGCCCATGAAGAACAACTTGTACATGGAGTTGAGAATACAGCACGCAACGTGCACCAAGGGCCCTTCCTTCCCAAGCCACGCGCCCAGGGCCACCACCAACGAAAGAGCCAACGTTTTGGTGAAGAGGGTCAGCACGCCAAGATAATGGTCGAGATCGTAGTTGAACCCGGCAATGATGAGCTTGATTTCGGGGATGCCCAGCTGTTTGATGAGAGGGTTACCAAACGACAACCACGCCGCAAGCAGCACCCACACACTGGCCACCACCAAGTAGATGGGGAAGTTGACAAGCACATCCACCACCTTGGAGTCGTAATCAAACAAGATGCGCAGCCAGTCGTACCAATCGTCGGCGGGGCACGTCAGGTACGGGTTGAGGAGAGACCACTGGTCGATTTTGCTGAAGCACCAGCCCTTTTTGAGGTCATTGAGCCACACGGAAAGGAGATCAACAAACGAGGTGATGTACCCCACGAGGAGCGACGTGACCATGATGGTGAGCCACTTGTGGGCGGTGGCCCCCTTGATGATCGACTCATTGGCCCAGTCGATGAAGGTGTAGTTCTCGTAGATCTTTCGTGGCGGCTTCGGGGTGGTTTTCAGCCCGTCAAACACCACCACGGGCACTCCGTCGACAATGGCTTTCATGGTGCAGGGTGTTTGAGGCACGGGTGTCGCGGAAGAAAACATCGATGTCGTTCTTGTCCAACCGAAGCACCACGCTGTCGAACGCCATCACCGGCCAGGAGTTGGTCAATGACATCACGTTGAACAGTCCGCCGGAAGATGCGGTCCTGGACTTGTCGTTTGCGCCGACGCTGGATCTTTTGGCAGTGGCTTCCTGGGATAAGAAGGTGCGGGTATATGAGATTGATTCCAACACCGGCAACAACCAGGGCCGCGCCATGTTCGAACACGACGGCCCCGTGTTCTCGGCACGATGGTCTCTTGACGGTCAGCGCGTGGTGAGTGGTGGTGCTGACAAACAGGTGAAGCTTTTCGATTTGGCCTCACAACAACTGCAACAAATTGGTGCTCACGACGCACCCGTCCAGGCAGTACGATACGTGGAGTGTGGGCCCACCAACACGCAGGTGGTGGTGAGTGGGTCCTGGGACAAGACCCTCCGATACTGGGACATGCGGTCGCCACAGCCCATCTCCACCCTCACGTTGCCCGAACGGGTGTATTGCATGGACTCGTCCCAGAAACTCTTGGTGGTGGGGTGTGCCGAACGTCATATTGCCATCATTGACTTGAACAACCCCCAACAAATCTTCAAAAATACCATGTCCCCTCTCAAGTGGCAGACGCGCACGGTCTCGTGTTACCCCCAAGGCAATGGCTTTGCCATTGGCCTGATTGAGAGCAGATGTGCCATCCAGTACATTGACGATGCTGAACAGTCCAAGAACGGTTTCTCTTTCAAGTGTCACCGCAAACAAATTGGCGGCACCACCAGTAATCTCAACCGCAATCTGCCGAACGAATTCCACCTCTATCCCGTCAACCACATTGCGTTCCACCCCATCTACGGCACATTCAGCACCGCGGGCTCCGATGGTACCTTCTGTTTCTGGGATAAGGATGCCCGCCAGCGATTGAAGAACTTCCCCTCGGTCAATTGTCCCATCACGGTGACGGCCTTCAACCGCACAGGCACCATCTTTGCGTATGCCATGAGCTACGACTGGAGTCAAGGGCACCAGGGCAACCGGCCGGATCTCCCCATTCAGGTGAAGTTGCATGCCACCAAAGATGAGGAAATCAAGCAAAAGAAGAAGGCGTGAGCCTTGAAGCCCATCTCTACACACCACACGAACTTAACTCCACTTAGCATCGGCGGACGTGGTCACCACCCTCGCACAACATTGAGTAAACCCCCTCGTTGGCCCATGCTCAGTACCTGTATCTTATCATTACCAAATTTTAGCCGCGCTTTTTCACCCTGTTAGTCGTCACCATGGAGTACCCCAAACGAACGCTCACGCGTCAGGCGTTCTCATCGCAGATGGATCTCGTGGACGACGTTCATCGCGAGCTACAAAACCACCCGACAAAGTACAACGGGTACTCGCGACGCCCCCAAATGGCATCTTCCATCAACACGCCTCGTGGGTACTATCATCGAGTCGGCGCCGATTACGGCGTGACCCGGGCGATGCCCTCCATGGGGCCTTCCTCCATAGGACCCGGGCCCGCGGGCCCTTCTCCTTCAACAGGGAAAACCCCACTCAACACAAACATCATCCCGGTGACAAACATCTCCATGGGGGTGGACGCAGGATACTATCCGATGCGATCCACCATCCGCCCTCCCCCATCGGTATTTGACAGTGCACCGGTGCAATTTACTTCTACGGTGGATGATCTGTCCAGTCTTTTGGATCATTGGAAGCCGGACATAAAATTATCCACGGCCAGCTCGTCGGTGTCGAGCAACGGGAACAGCATTTGGGGGACATCTTCTACTTCTAACGATACGACTGTCTGGGGATGACAGCTAGGTAATAAAAGTTTGGTTGACCGGCGTAGACTGACTAGCCTCACTGAGTAGTTGCATTAGATCGGGCATCGAGTCGGCGCCATACGCCGCCAGGTCACATGTGACGGCGTTGATCTTGAGATGTGGTCAGCAGCATCACGAGATGTGGCTTATTCATATTGGCGAGTTTCATACTTCGGGGTTCCTTTTGTTTGTTGCAGCCTTGCAGCTAAATGTCTGGGCCGTGAGTGAAGGCCACCGCCATTGTGAACTCACAAACACCGCCACCATGGGCTCATGGACACGGTTTCACGGCCCCACGGCTTCTCGGCCAGCTGGCACGCCGGACTTTGATCGCTCCGGCCAAACTTACTTTCGCTCCGTTTCAGGCGTGGTCAGCCGTCGCCGGTCACCAGCCACGGAGATCCCATCGCCCATCGGACATAATTCTAAATGCCGAATATCACCGACACCATTGGCCATGCCCTGGCGCTACATTTCCACTCTGCCACCCCCGTAGTCCCTGCTTCAATCACCGTCTAGTTGCTGCCCCTCCTCTTTCCCAGAAGAGAAGTGGCCGGGGAGACGTGCGCGGCGCACGACCCCGTTTCTTTTTCACCCCAGTACCCCTTCATCGCTACGTTATAAGGTAGAATGGTGAGAGGAAGAGGAGGTATCTCTCCAAGAGTCGAGCCCATCACGTAGTTCCATACACCTTGTGTCCTTGGCCGCTTGGCCCATCAGATAATCGAGAGGCTTTTTGTGTTACCACCCTGTTTTCCGCGCGCGCACGTCCTTTGTGATAGTTGATTACCACAAAACTTCCGCCCACGACTCCCATCGTAATAACTATTCCCGGGTGCCCCTACTGTTCTGACTCGTGCTCCACAGCTAACCGGGTGATACTCTTGAGGTGCTGTCATCATCTTAGCATCTGTTAATTTACCCGATTTCATAAACAAAACAACCCTTTGGTTCACGGTACATCCTATCATCCATTGCCCCGAGCTTGACATCCACCTTTCAGAACCGAAACTAGCATCTTCAGGGACAAGGCCATGAGCCACCAAAACACCCCTCATATGAACAAACGCCCGGACCCGAAGCCGGTGCTTGATGCCAACTCCAGCGTGCTGGACGCCCAGGCCACCAACGCCAAACAACTTCTCAATGCCTACGTGTACGATTTCTTGATCAAGAGCCGGTTGCCTCAAACGGCCCGCATCTTCGTCAACGAGGCAGAAGTCCCTTCGATACCGACATCTGGCAATTCCTCCTCGAAAAACTCTCCCCAGACAAACAAGTCGGCGCAACCCGGAGCCACGCCGCAGACCCCCAACTATCAACAGCTCCAGAAGGAAAACAATCTTCCCAATCTTGCTGTGGCCATGGATGCGCCGCAAGGGTTCTTGTTTGAATGGTGGCAGATTTTCTGGGACGTGTTCCAGGCCAAAACCGCCAACGGAGCCAAGCAAGGGTCCAACCCGACGTCGCAGTTTGCATCGCAGTACTACCAGCTTCAGCTCATGAAGCAACGCCAACAACAGGACATGCAGGGCATGAACGTTCAGCCCAATGTATTGGACGCGGCCTCATTCCAGCAGCAACAGGGTATACCGCAACTGATGGCGGCGCGTTCATCGCTCCAGGCTCAGCAGGCAGCGGCAGCAGCGGCAGCTGCCGCATCTGGCAACACTCCGGTGGGAAGTGTGGGTACCGGCGGCCAGCCAGGGCAGTTCACAATGCAAGGCCAACCCCCCCAGCTGGCGGGTCCACTTCTTCTGCAGCAGCCCCAGCAAGTGCCCAACAACATGCCACCTCATTTGACCCAGCAGCAAATGGCGCTTCTTGATCCTCAGCAGCAGCAGCGCTTCATGATGCAGATGATGGCCAAGCAGCAGCAGCAGCAACAACAACAACAAAACAAAAGTGCCCAGGGCCAACAGGCCCAGGTTCCCAACGGTGCCAATGCACCCGTGATGGACCTGCACCAGGCACTTCCCACGGGTCCCAACGGCAACCTCAACTTGCAACAACAACTCTTCATGCAACAGTCGCAACAGAACCCGCAGCCCCAAAATAGAATCCAGCAGCAAGCCCAGACCCAGATGCACAACCTCCGGCAACAGGCGGCTGTGGCTGCCCAGCAGCAACAGCAGCAGGCACAAGTCCAGGCGCAGGCACAATCGCACGGTCCTGTCCACGGCCAGCCCTTCGACCAGGCCAACTCCGCCGCCGCCGCCGCAGCGGCAGCAGCACAGAACGCCAGGATGCAAAATGGGCAGCCGCTCAACTCTAATATCAACTACAACGGCCAGGACCCGCTGCAATTTAATCCTCAGCAGCAGCAGCAACAACAACACCATCCCCAACAACCACAACAACACCAACAGGGGCCTCCTCCTGGCCAGATGATGCGTATGAACAGCGTCAGCAAGGCCGGCGGCCAGCCCATGGCTGGTAGCCCCATGCTTGTCAATAACGGCAACGGAGTCAATGTCAACGCCAACACCAGCCGAAACATGAATGCGTTGCAGGACTACCAGATGCAGTTGATGTTGTTGGAGAAGCAGAACAAAAAACGCCTCGACATTGCTCGAAGCAACGGGGGAGATGCTATCCCCGGACAAAACACCATGTTCCCGCCCCAGGAAGGTCTACCCAATGGCAGTACTCATAACACTCCGGCGATTCCATCCAAACCGTCGCCTGATCCTTCGCCCGTCATTGGCAACAAGCCATCGCCCGGCAACGGCGCCAAACGGAAGAAGGAGCCCGCTGTCAAGCGGGGCCGTAAGGCCAGCAACCCGCTGGCCCCCAACTCGGCTCACACTACACCCATCACGGCGCCCGCTCCCGCACCCAGTCTTTTGAAGAAGGAGTACAACACCCCGTTGACGCCGGCGTCGGAGGACAACTCCACGACTGCCGCCAAGCGTAAGCGCAAAAACACGGGCACCGACTCGCCCAAGAAACAGGTGCAGCCCAGCACGGCGGGCAAAAAGGCCAAAAATGGCGCCGGGGCCAAGGATACGGTCAAAAAGAAGGAGGAAGACATCAAGGCGGGTGCTTCGAAAACCAACATGCCTCCTCCATCAACAACCGTCTTCCAGAATAACATTGGGCAGCTGGACCAGATCTTCCCCGAGATCTTGGGTGGGCTGTCCAACACGGACCAGACGTTCTTTGGCGGGGCCGGTAGTGGAAACGGGGGGCTTGATGACATTGACTTTGACTTTAATTCGTTCTTGGAAGGCACCGCGGGCGACGGCGGCATGGGCGATGGCATCGGCGGGTTCTCCTGGGGGAACGTGGATGCCATCGAAGGCGGTGATTGAGTGTATTATATGTTTGTAGGTTGTACTATACGGGAAACTAACATGTGTAGCTTGGAGAACATCAAAGTCACGATAAAGCCTTTGACTTGGCTAGGCCTAGATGGTCTTCTTGGTTTCCGGTTGCACGGAATGCTCTTGTTGGTCTGGCTGCTCATCGTCGAACCAAATGGCTTTGTTGGACCACACACCAATCAACACAAGACAAAGCGAGCCTACCAACACCGCCGAACTGGACGGCGTGGATGGGTAAACGTTCCAGCACCACTCGTGAATGGCAAACGCCGCAAACCCAAACACAAAGTGCACCCCCGTGGCATACAACAAGAACGGGAGCTGCCAGCAGTACCACGAGAGAAACTGGTAGTGGAGTGACCGGGAGAAGAGTACCCCGATGACGTTGGTGGTGGCCATCACCAACAAGATGAGCTTGGGTCCGTGGTGGTAGCTGAGGAACTTGTTGGAGGAGTGGATGGTGGAGGAGAAGGGCCGAGCAATTGCATCAACGAGGAGCTGCTTGATCAGCTTCTGGGTGATATTTCTGGAGAGATACCGGGTGAAGACAAAGAGCAAAAGCACGGAAACGTGGCCCACGAGAAGAGAGGTTTGGAAGTTTTTGGAGAGGAAGAGCTCCTCGCCGACAAACCGCCAATTGACGGTCCACTTGAACAAGAATTGACGGGAGAAGTTGAAGGCCTGCGAGAGGTACTGGCTGCGGATGTACGCTGCCTCCTCGTCATGAAACAAAGGCAAGAGGAACTTCCACCCGACCATCACCTGGATGAAGGGAATGACAGCAACGACCCCAAGAAACTTGAGGAGGTTCTCCTCCACAAGGAAGTAGCTCACGAGCAAAAACCCCGGCAAGTAGAGGAGCGCGTTCATCTTGACGGAGATGGCCAATGAGTACAAGTCAGCAGCCACCAACACGAGCAAGTAGGTGAAGAACGACCCCATGGTCGAGTACCAGTACGACGCCTGCTGAAGCAAGAGGACCACCGCGACCATGGCCACCGTGGTGAAGCAATCGTTAAATAATCGAAGCACATGGATGGAGTAGAGGCGCTTGCTCAAGAGGAACAAGTAGAGTGGCCACGGCTGTAATCCCGGCACCATGGTGTACACGATGCAGCTGAGCAACACCGACAACACAAACAAGAACGAGAACACGACCTGGGCGGTGGTGATGTCTGAGCCCAGGTCCGTGAGCCAGTACAACGCTTGGTGCACCTGCACGAACCCGGCGGGGTACACCATGGGCCCGGTGTCACCCACAATGAGGGAGTAGTCGATCTCGCCGTCGTTGACGAGCTCAATCTGCTGCATGTACGTCTTGAAGTCGATCTCGGTATAGGGCACGGTGCGGATGATGAGCTTGCAGGCAGCGGAGGAGAGGGTACAGATGATGGGGATGATGATCCGGTTGACGAAGGGGTCCACAAACAACGCGTGGGCGCCGTGGACGACGTCGAGGGCGAGGTTCCGGGCGGAGAAGACGGGCTTTTCAGGTGGGGACATCGTGACGAGAGCGCGAACATAGGCCATCTACACCAGGACCAAGACATCTGCGAAGCGGATGTCTTGGCCACAAGGTGCCTGACCTAATGGCTCCACTTCCTGACCAAAATTACTTGCTCAGTTCTCTAATTGTGTCTAATGACTATATGCATTGTGTCCGATGACTTGTGTCCAATGACTTGCGACAGCCAACAACCTCTTGCGTCTGATTATGCTCCGCCCCACCGATTAGACCACCGGCCGATTGCGCTTGCGGAACACACGGCTCACATCACGGCGCCGGCGCTTACACTCTCTCATGAGCTCACCACGCTTCTGCCAGAACCACTTCTCGTAGGGAGTCTCGTCGTCGTCGAGAATCTCCGATGCCGTGAGCCCACTCTCCCCTTCAAGCTGGACGGTTTCTTGAGGGTTCCCTAGCTTGTTCAATTGGGATTGAGTCTGGAGGAAGGGCGAGTCAAAGTGCGGCCAGAACAACCCGAACTTGGCAGCAGAACTGGCCACGGCGGCCGTCTCCGATTGGGCTTGCTTCTGCTTGATCTGATCAAGAAGCTTTTGCTGTTCTTCTTGGTCGGGGACGTTGGTCTCGTCAATGTCGTCGTCGTCGAGGGCCAACGAGAACCCGCCGCCGCCACTGAAAAGCGAGCGGAGGGTCTCGGTGTTGTTGGTAACAGGGGCTTGTTCGGCCTCGGCTTCCGCCTCTTCCGCCAGAGGGACGTCCTCCACCACTTGTTGTTCCTCTGACTCCTCTGCTCCTTCCCCTAATGAAGGCACCAATGCATCAAGATCCAACTCGTTCCCCTCGTCATCCTCACTATAGTACACTTCCTCTGCCGGCTTTTGCGCCGTCTGCTTAAACTGCTCGAGTGCCGCGTAGTCGAACGACGAGTCGGAGTCCTGGTCGTCGTCCTCGTCCTGCCTTCCCTCCACCTCAAAGTCGTAGTGCTTGACCGAACGGCGTCCTTTCTGGTCCACCACCACGTCGGCAGCATCAATGCCATTGTCCTCGAGCTCCACCGGCCGGTCAAAGTCGTGTTTCGAGAAAAGCGACGCCAACACATCGACGTTCTTGCGCCTCTCTCCTTCAAGATCAATGTCGTCGACATCGGCCTCTCCACTGACCACACTAGCGCCGTAACTCTCAGCATCGGCGCCGCTAATGGCACACTTGCGCACCACCCGCTCCACAATATGATCATCGCCTGACTTCCACACACCGTTGTGATACAGATAGGTGAGATCCTTGGCGGTCTTGTTCTTCTCCACGCCCCATAACTTCGTTTTGTATGCCTTTATGAGCTTGAGATCACCGTTGATGTTTGTCCTGAGGGTCTGCTGCTTCTTCAAGAAGTACACCTTGGAGCGGGGGGTTGTTCGAAGGCGGCCCTTGATGACCTCGCCGCCGCCCGAGGTCCTCGAATATGCCTGGTGGGCCACGCCACGTGCTTTTGTGAGGGACCCGTACGACTGCGACCCAATGAGGTCCTGCTGTGGGGGTTTATGCTTGGTTTGGGCGGACGCATTATTGAGTGTATGAGCAGAAAGACGGAATCCCTGCGGTGTGGATGTGCCCACAAGGTGGCCCGAAAGTGGGTTCACGGGATATGCAGTGGTGGCCTCGGAGATTCTGGCGTCACGGGCTCTGGCGATGGCCTCGCGCTGAGCCCGTTCTTTCTTGGTGGAGTCCGGCCGGTCGTGATCCTTCTTCCAGCGGTCCTCAAACAGTGCTTTGGCCTCCGCCACCGTGAGCTTGCGGCCCATGTATACCACGCCGTGGAACGCTGCCCTGAGCCTTTCGTACTCGGCCGGCGATGACTTGATGGAAATGTACCCGTAGAAAAAATCGTTCACCGGCTTGGTGTGGAGCTCGAGCGGCGCCACCACCTCGCCGAACTTGCTGATACGGGTCTCAAAGGAGGCGACATTGTCCGCCAACTTGGGCGAGATGTTGCCAATGTGGAGTCTTCTCACTTGACGGTCCATGGTGCGATGAGATTTTCGCGACATGGATCCACCCATCTACACCGCCTGGCTAGCGGCGCATGATCTGCATCCGCTGACCGCTAACGGCTCGGGCCAGGGACCTGATGTGGCTGAAGGGTCAATTGACGAATCGGAGAAAATGAATGTCGACATTGCCAGCCCCAACGAAATGCCCCAAATCTTACAAGACCTCGTCACCAACGACAACCGTCACGATGTGGAACAAGCCGTTAAGCAGGTGGCCATGCAGTGGTATTGGAACGGCTACTACCAGGGCTTTGACCATGGCCGGGCCCAACATTAACAAAATATCTTCTCCGGTAGAAGAATATACGAAAAGTGAAGCAAATGTGAAATATTCACAAAATGTTTATTCAATGTTTAGGTGGCCTTCCAGAGGTCTCTCAAACCCATGAGGGAGGTGATGGTACCCGCCAAGCCCACGTCTCCCTCGGTGAAGTGCAAGTAGTTCAACGAGTTCAAGGCAATGAACATGTCAAGGAAGTCCCACACCAACTTTCTCTTGGCCTTGTAGATCTTGGCCTTGGTGGCATCCACGTCCACCTTCTCGTCGCCACTCTGCAACTTCTCGTTGTTGATCTCGTAGGTTCTAAGCGAGTTGATCACTCCGGCAATCAAGGCAATGAGCCAGAAGCGAGAACACCAGGTGGGGAGCGTCTTGAACCGCTTGGAGTCGACAATGCCCAACATCTTGAACCAGGTGATGGAGTCGAGCGACAAGTACGCGGCGTAGCCCAAGTTGCGCACCACCGTGGTCCACGAGATCACCGGGTCACTCAATTTGTTGTCGTAGGCCCGCGATGCCTCTTGCAAGTGGTTCAAAGGCTTGAGGAAACGCAAGCCCTTTCTGATGAAGGTGGCGTGGCCCTTCAAGTCAATAAATAACTTCACCAGCTCGGCGGAAAAGCCCTGTCTGTGAAGATAGTAGCTCAAGAACCGCGAGAGGTAGGCCACCAACCGAAACGACTTTTCCCGCTTTGGGGTGGTATCGAGGAACTTGATGAGCTTGGAGAGCGTGGGGTGGTAGACAATGGTGTCGGCAACCATGGCGAAAGAAAAGTTGTGGGTAAATTTAATTCGGGTGATGGGAATTATGGGGTAACACCGAATCTCCTGTGGACCGAGGGACGCGGGTGTGATAATAGCGCGTGCACTTGCCAATTCAAGCCAGTACACCATCCGTACACCAGATCATCCCAGCCCGTACATCGCATCAACACAAACAACGCGCCATGGAGGACCGCAAGAGCATCCTCAAGGACGACACCAAGACCGTGCCGCTTATGTTGAAGGGCGACGGCGACCAGTCATTGGCCCGCCGCCGCGTGTCGTTTGCGCCCGAGGTGACTCTCCACAAAATCGACCTCATTCCGGTACTCGATGAGCGCCGACGCGAGACCATTGGCCATGTTCCCGGCGGCCACGACGTGGGCCACGACGTGCTCACCGACAGCTCGGACGAGGAGTGTGTGGGTGAGGGCGTGGCCGAAGCCGAGGTGGTGGATGGAGGTGAGGACGTGACTGTGACACAGAACGGTGGGGGTGCCCCCCACACCACCGAGCAGCTGCTGAAGCAGCTGGAGGAGCGGCCGGAGGAGCAGGTGGAGGAGCAGCTGATGGAGTTGACAAAACATGCAGGCAATGGCATTGTGGAAAGGGAGGAGACCATGGAGTTCACCGCTCATGTGGCGCCGTCACCGGTGCAAACAGAACAGCCCATCACCGAGCAGCAGGCGGAGGATGTCGAACAAACAATGGAGCTCACAACGGCACTCCCGCCGCTACCGGTGCTCGAGGCCAACGAACAAATCGAAGAAACCATGGAGCTCACGGGCTTGGTGGGCACCTACACTGAAACCACCGAAGCTGCAGGCCCAGCGCCTCCTCTCACTTCGTCTGATGCGGAGAGTGACGACGGTATGGAGCTAACTGAAACGCCAACTGTCAATGCGGTGACCATGGAGGTGACCATGGAAGTGACAGAGTATGCCCCCGCGGCACCCGAGGAGGTGGCGGTGGAGGCAGTAGAGAGTATTGGGCCGGAAAGTACCGAGAATCACCTTGGTGAGGCAGTTCCCGAGTCACCATCGCCTACGTCTCCCGAGTTCAGTGATGCGGTGGAGCATTTGGACACCATCAACGAGGAAACTGAGCCCGAGTCGCAGGCGACCGTCTCAGATGAAGTGAAGGAGGGTGAGGATGAGACCAACGGCGCGGTGGGTGCCCCAGATGCCTCAGGTGTAGCTGCGTCGCAGATCGGACAGGAAGCTAACGGGGTGAACGGGTCCTCAGCTCATTTCGAGGCTGCCACCGAGGAGCCCGTGGCAGAGGTCCCAACCGAGTTGTCACAACCTATGGAGCTCACCCAGCCGGCCAGCGCATCCCAGCCCATGGAACTTACACAGGAGGCCTCTAACTCCCAGCCGATGGAGCTCACCCAGCCCAAGCGCCCGGCTGTGGAGTCCGAGTCGCCGGCAAAGAGACAAAGGGTGAGTGAGGCAGAGGAAGAAGAACCCGATGAAGAAGAGGAAGGGGACCCCATCACACTCTCGGACTTTCTCAAAGACGTGGGCATACAGTTTTACGACGACCTCGACATTGGCGTCGACCCCGCCAACCGCATCAGTGTCAATCTCTCCTCTCTGGACCCCGAGCTCATCGACTACTACAAGGCCAACTGCAAGCTCCCCCTTCTCGAGGTGCTTGAGCTCAGCTGTCGCGAACTCACCACCAAGATCAGCCAGGAGAAGTCGCAGTACGAAGACATCAAGAACTCGGCCCTCCCCGAGAGCCAGAATTTTTTCAAGGAATACTACTCTTCGAGTTTCCCGGAACAGCTCAAGTTGCGCTCGCACATCCAGCTCATCAAGGAGTACTCTCGTCAACAGGCCAAGCAAGTGTGGTACGAGTGGCGCATCAAGCTCATGGAGAATGTGCTTGCCGACTTGAACGCCAACCTCCAGCTCTTAGAGAGCGACAAGGCCGCGTTGCTTGAGAACATTGCCATCATCGACGGGTCGTTCGATGCCATTCGGGAACAGCACGCCCAGCTCAAGAGCGAGCTTGCCGCCACACTCCAGGTGCACGAGCGCCTCAATGGGTTTGACGTTTCCCAAATCAAGGACTTCCGCACCCGGCTTGTTGAGATTAACGAGGAGCTCTCCCAGCACCAGAAGAAGATTGCCGAGTCGAACGCCGCCCTCGACGAAATCAACAGTGTCATTGCCGCCCGAGAAGCGGAGATTGCCGACTGCAAAAAGCGCATTGACACGCTCGACGCCGACCTCAACGACAGAAAACACTACAGCTCCCGAGACATCGAGGTGCTCTCGATGAAGCACCAGCTAGTGGAGGCGGCCTCCGGATGTCGCTATGTCAGTCACACCGACTCGGTGATCAGTTTGGAGGCGTTTGGAGTATTCGCCGCAGCCATTGACCTCGAGACGAGCACAATCACGTTTGACTTGTTAGAGAAGAACGCCCTTCGATTCAAGGGGCTCGCCCCGGCAGCCCTACGATTGGCCACCCTCGTGTCGTCGCCAGACTTGTCTGCTGCGGACACCATTGGCTCCCTCCGCCGGTCGTGGAAACACTTTGCCCAACTCGACGAGGAGTTGTATCGAGTGTCTCTCCGAAATCCGGTCACCCTTGAGCTTTCAGGCAACACCGTCACGGCATCCGTGCTAGTGTACACCCCCGAGCACGATCTCAAGGTGAACATTGAAGTAAAGGTGGACCTCACAAATATTCCCAGTGCCTCAGCCACGTGCCAGGTGCTCCGTCCAACCACCCTTGACGACGCCGCCATTCGGGCCACGCTTCCCGCCTGGCAAAACGTCACGGTCGACCGCTAGATTACATAACACACGACTCTGGCTTACGTCAGCCGCGCGCCCGGTGAAAATTCAAACATCAACGTCATGTCCCAAGCGGTGGCCTACTACCTTGGCAAATCCGCCGCTGATACCCTAGGCAATCTCGATGTGCCCGTCAGCAACGGAGAGATTGTCAGTATCAACTTGGTGGATGAATTGCCCGAGGACCCCAACGAGTTGGTTGCGTTTCTCGATTCCGAGAAGTGTGACAAGCAGTACTGGATAGCGGTGGCCCAGGCGTACGCCCAGACGTCGCGGCTTGACGAGTCGCTTCTCATTATCAACAAGGCGCTTTCGTTGCCCCTGTTTTCACCCGAAGATAAGCTGGCGATCCGCTCCTTTCTCGGGTGGTTGTATTTGAAATTTGTGGCTGAAGGGGTCAACAAACAAGAAAATCTCATCAAGGCCAGCCAGGAAATCAACACCGCCGACGACTACAACTCGACCGAGGTGTCGTCATTTCTTGCCAAGGCGATTTTGCATCTTCATCAGGACCAGGCCGATAAGGCGCTCGTGATCTTCGACAAGCTCCTCAAACAAGACAACACCAACTGCTTTGCCATTCTTGGCAAGGCCAACATCATTCTCAGCAAAACAAAAAACTACGCCAGTGCCCTCAAGCTCTTTCAGCAGGTGCTTCTTATAAACCCACTCTTCAACCCCGACCCCCGGATTGGCGTCGGGTTGTGTTTCTGGTTTCTCAAGGACCAGACCATGGCCATACGATCGTGGAAGCGGGCGTTGGAGATCAACCCCAACAACACCAAGGCCCGCATCTTGCTTGTGTTGAGTGACTTCAACAATGCGTTGAACCGCTCGTTGACCGACGACGAGTTCAGAGACAACTACACCCATGTGTTGACGCAGGTGTCGCAGCTCTACGCCGACAACAAGAGCAACCCCGTGATTCTTCTCACGCTAGCATCATACTACTTCTCCAAGCGCGACTTCGACGTGGTGGAGAAGCTCGCGTCCAAGGTGATCCAGTCGGTGGTGTCGGACCTGTCGCTCAAGGCCACCACCAAGCTCTCGCCCTTCCAATCGAACTTGTTGAGTCAGAGCTCGTTCTGGCTCGGAAGAATTGCCTTTGCCAAGGGCCAATACACCCAATCGCAAAAGCATTTCCACGAGTCCATCAAGTTCAACGAAAACAACCTTGCAGCCAAGTTGGGGTTGGGCCAGTCCCAGATTGGGCGCGGGTCCATCGAGGAGGCCACCATCACCTACGAATCCATTCTCAAAACCAACACCAAGTGTCTTGAGGTGAACTACTCGTTGGGAGCGTTGTACGCTCAGAACAAGAGCAGGAGAAAACAGGAGCAGGCAATCCAGATTCTCGAAAAGTACGTGCGGTTGTCCAACAGCCAGGGGGTGGGAGAAGAAACCACGAAGGAGCCCGTGGCGCTCAACGCGTACCTCCTCCTCTCGAAGCTCTACGAGACCCGCGACGTGGCACAGTCGCTCAACTACCTCTCCAAGGCGATCGAGTTGCGCAAACAGATTGGTCAGGATGCCCCGCTCGAAGTTTACAACAACATTGGTGTGTTCAACTTTCTCAAAAACAACCAGGACACCGCTGCCGAGTACTTCCAGGTGGCTCTCGACAAGGCCGCGGGCCCATTCACCGGTGCCGACGGCGACGAGCTTGTTGACTTGAAGGACGACCTCAAGGTGTCGCTTTCATACAATCTTGCTCGGTCCAAGGAGCTCGTCAACCAAGCGCAGGACTCCATTGCCGCGTACGAGCAATTGGTCCAGGAGTGCCCTCAGTACTTCTCCGCCAAGCTCAGACTCTTGTTTCTTGATAGCATTCTCACCAACAAGTCATCGAAGGAGGAGATCAAGGCGGAGATTGACGAGTTGCTTAGTGCCAGTGCGTCCAACTTGGAGATTCGCTCGTTTTACGGGTGGTTCGTCAAGAACTTTGCCAAGAAGATCGGGTCCAGTCCTGATGCAAACACTGCCCACCACAAGTCGACGTTGGTGGACCACGACTCGCACGACCTGTATGCCCTCATCTCGTTGGCCAACATCTACTGTGTCATGGCACGCGACGTCAAGGGACAGGACGACAAGAAGAAAAAGTACTACATCCGTGCCGTCGAGCTCTTTGCCAAGGTGTTGTCAGTGGACCCCAAGAACGTGTACGCAGCGCAAGGGTTGGCCATTGTGTACATTGAAAACAAGGAGCTCACCAAGGGCCTTGATATCTTGAGAAAGATCCGGGACTCGTTGAACGACGTGTCGGTGTACCTCAACCTTGGCCACGTGCTTGCTGAACTCAAGCAGTACACCAAGTCGATTGAAAACTACGAGATTGCCCTCGGGCGTTTTGCCAACGGCTCCGACTCGAAGATCTTCTCGTTCCTTGGCAGAGTGTGGTACCTCCGTGGAACCAGCGAAAAGAACCTCGACTACCTCAAGAAGGGCCTGGAGTACGCGTCACAGGCGTTGCTGGTGACCAGCAAGTCCTCACTTAAGTTCAACAAGGCGTATATCCAGTTCCAGATTGCCGATTTCATCAGCAAGTTACCCTTGGCGCAGAGATCGGTGGAGGATATCAATGATGCCATTACCAATTTGAACGAGGCCATTGCCACTTTTAACGAGTTGGCGTCTGACGATGAGCAGCACCCACCTTACCCCAAGAGCGAACTCAAGGCGCGGGCCAACCTCGGTACCAGCACTCTTTTGACGCGGTTGAACAATGCTCTCGAAGAGACGGAGCAGTCCATTGCGCAAGCCAACACGCGGTTGGAGGAGGCCAAGAAGTTGCGTGAAGAGGAGGCCGCCGCCAAGTTGAAGCTCGAGGAAGAGCGCCTCGCTGCCATCAAGGCCAGGGAAGAGGAGTTGGCCAAGGAGAGAGCGATCTTGCAGGAGCAAGCGCAGCAGTGGGCCGAGGAGGCGCGGGCCAACGTGATTGTGGACGACGACGAGGTGGAGTTCGAGGAGGGAGAAAAGAAAAAGAAGAAGGGCAAGGCCAAGGGAAAGAAGGGCAAGAAGAGAAAGGCCAAGGACTTCATCAACGATAGTGATGAAGCGTCGGCGCCGTCCGACTCGGAGACCGAGGAGAAGGCCGACAAGAAGGTCATTGAGGACGACGAAGACGACGAGCCCGAGCCCGAGTCCAAGAAGAGAGTCATTGACGATGACGAAGATGACGACGTGGTGGCCAACGGAAAGAAGAGAAAGGTGGACGACGACGACATCGACGGGTTGTTTGACGAGGAGTAGTAGTGTATAATAAAGATTAAGACTTACATCAATAAGAAGCCGCTAGGGTGGGTATGATGGGAGTTATTGACCGGTGGTAATTGTGTCCAGGTAGACGCACATATGCCATGATCGAAGACACCACCATTTGACAAGACACCACCATTTGACAAGACACCACCATGTGAAATATCGAGTGCTGCACGCGTCTCTCGACAGGTCGTTGGGTGGCCAATGGCAAGGCCCCTCCGCATCACCTTGCTTGGTGTGAGTTGTGAGTCTTTGACCTGTTGAGCAGTAAAGTGATCGGAAATCTTGGATGAACGCCGTCCTTCCCTCTGCAGGATCGGCCTTCAGTGTTTGTGTAAAATACTGTGATGTTATGGTCGTCACTTCCTCGTTCCTCGGAAGTGACAGTGACTAAGGCTGCTCCAAATTCATCCAGTGGCGCATCTGCTTGTTGCTCTCCATCGTCACCTTAAACAACTGCCGCTCATATTCATCCAACGAATGCAAAAAATTATTCGTCACCTGCTTGTTGGCATTCCCCGCGTAGTTGTTGATCTCAAACGCCCGCTCCTTCAACGTGGCCATGGCCACCTCGGCAATGTCGGCGTCACTAAACATCTCGCACCACTTCTCCACGAGCTTGTAAAAGTTCGGAAGAATTTGGTGCAAATCCACACTCACAGGGTCCGCCTTGATGGCATTGAGTACCTTGGGGTTGATGAAGTCCGGCTCAAGCAACTCCACAAAGCTCTGTTGGGAATCATCGGAAATCACACACGTTGCGAGCACCTCCGCTAGCCAGAGCGGGAGTTCCAACTTGGTGTCTTTCTTCATGGACTTGCCGGGGTTGCCCTCCAAGTACCCAAGTCCTGGCACCGTCAAGTTGAAGTTGCACGGCACCTTTTCGGCGTCAGCTAGGATATCGTCGAGATCGTAGTAGGACATACGCGTGGTTGGTGCGAAATCTCATCTCCAATTACCATGCCTGCCAAAACCTTTGACGATGACACGATGAAAGATGCTGCGGACGACCCAAACGCCCAGATCAACTACGACGACGCCATCCGGTACTGGCTGTCGGTGCCAGCTTCCGTGGGAGGAGTTCTTGGGGGCTTTGGCGAACAGACCCTGGTGCCCACTGCCGATATCGTGGGCCTGGGGACGTTTTTACGGAAGCTCCTGACTCGCATGGTGTGCCCCGAGGGCTTCCAGAAACTAACCATCGACATGGGCGCCGGAATCGGCCGTATCACCAGAGACCTCCTCTGGAAGGTGTCCGATACTGTCGACTTGCTCGAGCCAGTGCAGCAGTTTGTCGACCAGATGGACCGCGAGTTGGTGGCGGTCAAGAACAGAGGCAAGTTGGGCGACATCTATCCCATTGGCATGCAGGAGTGGAGCCCTGCTCCCGAGAAGGTGGGCCGGTACTGGCTCGTGTGGTGCCAGTGGTGTGCGGGCCAGTTGCCCGATGATGCATTGGTGGAGTTCTTCGTCAGGTGCAAGGATGCCTTGATTGCCAACGGGGTGGGAACGCTCATTGTCAAGGAGAACATTGCCCCCGTGGAGGACATCTTTGACGAGACCGACTCCTCGGTGACGCGGACCGACGCCAAATTCAGGGAGTTGTTCATCAGAGCAGGCTACAAGCTCATTGCCAGCGACATCCAGAAGGGGCTCCCCAAGGAATTGTTTCCTGTTCGCATGTACTGTCTCAAGGCATTGTAAATATTTGCTCATCGCGCGAATGTCATCTCGGAGTTGGGTAGCCCTCATTGCCACCGCCGTTGCCACGGCGGCGGTGACCGTGGCCGCGGTGGAAGCCTACCACCAATCAAAGGAGCCCGTTGCAAAAACGAAGCAGAAAAAGCCCAGAGGCCACTCGGAAGAGCTCATTCGAGAACAGTTGGCACGCAACTACGCCTTCCTCGGCGAAGACGGCATGGCCAAGGTCCGCGACCAGCGCATTGTCGTGGTGGGCGCCGGCGGCGTCGGCTCGTGGGTGTGCACCATGCTTGTGCGGTCGGGTGTGGGCAAGCTCCGCATCATTGACTTTGACCAGGTGTCGCTCAGCTCGCTCAACCGGCATGCGGTGGCGCGGTTGCACGACGTGGGCACGTCGAAGGTGGACTGCTTGAAGCAGCACCTCGAGCAAATTGCGCCGTGGGTGGACATTGACGTGAAGAACCAATTGTGGAACCTCGACTCGGCGCAGGACCTCATCTTCGGCGACTTTGACCCCACGTACGTGGTGGATTGCATCGACAACATCGACACCAAGGTGGACCTCCTTGAGTTCTGCCAGGTGAACAACGTGCCGGTTGTGTCGTCGGGCGGGGCCGCGTGTAAGTCGGACCCCACGCGCATGAACATTGCCGACATCTCCAAGACGGAAGAGGACCCGTTGGCACGGTCGGTGCGGATCCGGCTCAAGAAGAGGGGCGTCACCACCAACATCTCCGTGGTGTTTAACGCAGAGAAGCCCGACCCGCGGAAGGCGCAGCTTCTTCCCTTGGCAGACGACGAGATCTCCAAGGGCGAGGTGGACCAGTTGGCGGCGTTGCAGAACTTCCGCGTGCGCATCTTGCCCGTGCTAGGCACCGTTCCCGGGATCTTTGGGCTCACCATTGCCACGTACATTCTCACGTCGGTGGCAGGGTACCCCATCGAGCCGGTGGAAGGAAAGAACAGATACAAGATCTACGACGGGATTCTTCAGAGCTTGGCGGGCCAACAGAGCCGCATCGGCAAGACCGACCAGCGCGTGCCCATTGCCCTCAACGACGTCAACTACCTCTTGGAGGATGTGTTCCGGGGGAAGTCGCCCATCTCCAACTACTCGACGCGATTGACTCTCTCGAGGTGGGATCCCGCCCAGGAGTTGAGCTTCCAGAACGTGGTGATTATGACCAAGGAGGAGCAGAAGGTCCATGAGGAGCGGGTGTTGAAGGGGGGAGAGACCCTCGACGAGGTTTACCCGGCAGAGGTGCTTGAGCGGGTGGGCGCCCGGTTCCGCGAGGAGGCCTACTACTCCCAATTTCGTTAAATAAAAAAGCGATAGTGTCGACGTAAGAAATATCGGTTTTTTTGGTGTCACATCGGCCCGATAATAGTGCGAGGGGCTCGTTGGGGCACCACTCCCTTACAACCCCGGTTTGATGAAATTCCGAGCCACTAGGACTGCTCGGTGTATTCGAGGAGTTTGTTGGTGTAAGGCCGGTTCGGCTTCCACTGAGGAGCCGTACATGGCGTTGACATTTGCTAATTAAAGCACCCAACCGAATGCGGAGAAGCGAGAAAGCATCTGCTCCTGGTTGCGATGCCCGCGCACATGGGAATTTGCAACCATTTGACATTGTGACGCCCAGAAGGAGATGATGAGCCATCTCACGCATGAGGCGAGAATGGCTTGCCCTGGTCGTCGTTCACCTCGGCACCATTTCTCGCGTTGATCCAATTCTGCGGTCTACCCTCTGTGTCGCCCACGGTGGTGGCTTCAGTAGGCACGGAAACAGGCCACGCAGGTCCCAACAAAATCACCACCCACAGCAACCGTTGCTTAGGCCTTGCACCCGCTACGTGCCTTCAACTAAAAATGCAGGGCAGCACCATGCATGTTGCACCCACCCGCGAGTCCCCATGGCCATTTTGACATATGGCTCGCCGCAGAGTCCGTGATTATATAGCATGGCTGCTCTCCAACTTTCCACACCCAACATGCTCTTTGGCTTCGCTACTCTCTTGGGCTTGTGTGCCCTTGTTTCTCTGGTCTCCGCTTACTCGTTTGCCAACAGCGAGTTCATCAAGCGGGACGACGTGTCTGCGCTCAAGATTGGCTTCAACGTCGAAAAGACCGACCGGACTCTCGCCAAGCGTGAAGGTGTCCCCGTGGACATCAAGAACTGGGGCTATAATTATGTGGCGGAGTTCGAGTTCGGTTCGGAGAAGAAAGTGCTGAGTGTGCTTATCGACACCGGATCGCTGGACTTGTGGATCAAGGACACCAGTGTTGGGGGAACGTTTGATCCCACGCAGTCCACCAGTCTCACCAACCTCAGTAAGCCCTTCCTGGTTGGGTACATCTCGAGCGGGGTCACCGGCTACTGGGTCAAGGACGACGTTGTAGTTGGCGACACAAAAGTTGAGCAGTTGCAATTTGGCTTGGCCGACAAGTTGGGATACGAGAGCGGGGCCAACGGGATCTTGGGCCTCTGGTACGGCGACAAGAATTACTCGACCCTTCCCTATGCCCTCAAGGAGCAGGGGATCGTGGCCAAGGCAGGGTACTCCATCTTCATGAACGAAAAGGATGCACCCTCGGGGACCATTCTCTTTGGCGCGGTTGACAAGGCCAAGTACGAGGGCGAGCTTGTCACGGTGCCCATCGAAGGCGGAGTGCTGGTGCCCATTGACCTGATTTCCATCAATGGCCAGAACAACTCAACGCCCTTCAGAGCCAACGCCGACACCGGGTGGTCGCTCACCACGCTTCTCGACGAGCAGTACGAGGTGGTGTACGCCGAGTTGGAGAAGGTCACCACCGGCGAGCTCGACCCCAGTGGGGATTTTGAGCTTGTAATTGCGGGCAAGACGTTCAAGGTGCCGCTCACCGAGTTAATTTACAAAACGAGCTCGGGACAATGGGAGTACGGCGTGGTGCGCTCGGAGGTGGAGGTGGGCAACCTCGGCAACAACGTGTTGCGGTACATCTACCTGGTGTTCAACCTTGAGGACCGGGAGCTTTCCTTCGGTCAGGCCAGATTCACCGATGAGACAAACGTCGTTTCCCTTTAGCCATGTAAACAATAAATAATCACGTGTATGAGTTTGTGTAGGTTCATTGAATCTTTGCTCAGTTGTGTTCTTTTGCAGCTGTGCGAATTCGTTCTTGCTCATGAGATTTGCCCTTGGAAGAATCGGCCTACGGACCGGAGCTCGGTTCGCCCCCGCGCGTGTCGCCCGTCCACTCCGGCTTGTGCGGTGGCAGTCCAGTGCCAAAGCAAGGCCCAGCGGGATCCGGGCGTTGATGAAGGAGTACGGGTTCTCGGCGCTCGGCATCTACCTTCTCTTGAGTTGTGTGGACTTGCCCATTTGCTATGTGTTGGTGCACTCAATGGGAAAGGAGGAGATTGAAAAGTACGAGAACAAGGTCAAGCAGTACTTTGGCTTTGGCAAGTCCGAGGACGAGCTAGCCAGACAGCAGGAAATCAACAAAATCAACGAGGACATCCTCAACGAGAACGCCCCCGAGCTCGCCGAGCAAAGCACGTTTGAGTGGTTGCTCTCGCAGTTCTCGTGGACCGAGTTTGCCATTGCGTACGGGATCCACAAGTCGCTCATCTTCATCCGGCTCCCCATCACCGCGGCCATCACCCCAAGTATTGTCAAGCAATTGAGACGGTGGGGTTTCAAGATTGGCACCGACAGGTTGGCCACCACCGCCAACATTGCCAAGGAGGGAATCAAGGACCTCACGGCGTCGGGCGCCCAGTTCGGCACCCGCGTCACCAAGAAGAACAAGTGGTTTTCGTGGTTTTTCTAGCTTGTCTGTATATATGCAATAAATACTAAATGCCCAAGAGCATCTTGGATTGCTCGTACACGTAGAAGGAACACGCAGCCATGGGCACCACCTTGATGTAGCCGATGCTCAACCCCACGAAGTAGCCGCGCAACCCGCTTTCTCTATAGATGAGCTTGAGGGCGTTTTGGAACAGAAGGAACCGGCCTTGGTCCACTGCCCCGCTCACCTGCATCCGGCGGCGAACCACCTCGAAGGGATAGGCGGCCGTTTGCGAAAACATCCCAGCAAACCCGCCGGCAATCAACTGCGCGTACGCCCTGAGAGGCACGCGGGAATCTCTCGAGTTGACGTGCTCCGTGTCCTTCAGTTTCTTCACCACCTTGGTTTGGCCGAGTTCTTGCTGGCTCACGGTATACTTGGCGAGTGGCTTGGACCGGAAGATATCGTGGATCAAGTCGTGGGTATAGAAGGACACCCCGGCGTAGGGAATCATGCCGATGATGGTGGGCGCAAAGCCGCGGTAGAAGTTGGACACCAGCACCACGAACGGCGGGAGCCGGTGCCGGAGGTATGTGAGCCACGCGGGGTCGCCGATGCGGTGGGGCGGCTGTTCTCTAAACACCTCTTGCACAATCAGCACCACGCGCCCCCGGTGGTGGGCCATGAACCTGGGGTGGTTGTGCTGGTGGTGGTTTAAGTTCTTGGTCTCGAAGGCCATGCGGACCCGAATGAGGTCCAACGGGTACGTGAAGAACACCGACGCAAGCCCCGAGAGCGACCCCGCCATGAACCGGCGGGCCGCCGTCTCGTACCGATCATTGGGGATGAGAAGCGTGCGGATCTGCTCGTAGGCGACGAACTTGATGGAGGCGTAGGGGAAGATTCGTAGCAACGTGACCGAGTGGCCCTGGAAGAGGCCGTAGGGCCCGTCGGTGGCCCATATTTTGGCGCCGGCCCGAAAGAGCCCGGCAAACGAGCCCCGGTACGCCACGAACTCGGGGTTGCGGGTCTGGAAGAGGATCTTGATTCTGTCGAGCGGCGCAATGAGGGTTTTGGCAGCACTGCCAGCGATGCCGCCGGAGATACCTGAGCGAATGACATACTCCATGGATTGTTTGTCGATGACCTTGACGTTTTGATCGTGGGTGGGCCCGCTCGGAAGCGGCGGCCGGACGTCTTGACTCATATGTACAGGGGTGGAGGAGGGTATACGTGGGAGCAAGAAAGTATGGGGTCGAGATGATTTTTTCTCGGGCACGCCTGCCCCACCAACTCCGGCCGAGGCACAAATAACAAATTAATAAGAGAGGGCTTACAAGTGTACTCGACATGTTGAAAATGTACTCGGGATCCTATACTAACGTGATGTTTTTCTGGAAGTTTCTTACTTCTGGTCTATGATCTATTTACTAAACCGCGTGGGGACGGTAGCCCGAGGTTCTATCTTTGTGGTAGTTGGAGGGAGACCGGCCTCGGATGATGAGGGGCGGCGTTTCGATCGACGCCAAGAGGAGCGGCTGCGGCTGGTTCTGCTCGTCGTGGTAGATGCCCAACAACCCCACCTCGAGGGTGAAGAAGCGGGTGTTGACCGACGAGCTCTTGATCCGGATGGACGACGAGAACTGGATGCGCTCGAACCGCGCCACCTTGGAGATGGTGTCGCTGGGGTAGTTCATCACGATGGACTCGTCCTTGTAGTCGTCGAGCCCCGCGTCCGCGTAGTGGGCCTGGCGGTCAAAGTAGAAGATTTTGTTCATGGACTCGATCTTGCCGTTGTTTCTCTTGTTGCACGACTTTCTCACGGTCTCGTGGTCGGGAAGCACCGAGGGCACCGCGGGATAGATGGGTGGGGGGAACTGCGGGCCCTTGTCTCTTTTCGGGGTATGTTGGATGAGACTGATGGCCACCTCCTCGTCGGAACACTTTGGGGTGAGGCGGATGGCAAAGTAGCTGATTTCCACGCGTCGGTCCACGTCGACGTCGTCGGCGGTCTTGGCCTTGGTGTAGGTGTAAAATTTGTTCTGTAGGAAGCGGTGGAAATCAAAGTGTTCGAGCTGGAACGCCGCCACCAACGTGAAGTAGTTGCGCTTGTACCCGATCCAGTTGCCGGACTCGCCCATGTCGAAGCCACGGTCAATGCGGGCCTCCAAAATCGGATTCACGTCCACGTCGGTGGCCTTGCAGAAAATCTCCTGGTGAAGCCGCGTGGGACAGAAGGGAGGTCCCACCTTGAAGAGGTTGAGGGACCGGGGCGCCACTTTCTTGGTTTGGGGCTCGAGCAACTCGTCCTCGTCCGGGGGTAAAATGTCAAGCAGCGAAGGCATGCCGCCGGGGACTTGGGCCCGCACGGGGCCCGCGTGGTGGTGGGCGGCATACTGCGGCGTGACCCGCCCGCTGTTGGGGTGCAGCTGGTGGGGGTGGTGATGCGGAAGGTGCTGGTGCTGGTGCGGCGACGGCGTCTGGTGGGGCTGATGCAGGGGGTGGAAGTGTTGTATGTGAAGAGGCTGTTGATGCACCGGCTGGAGCGACACATGGCCCGCGGCGCCCCCCACATCGACGACGCCGGCGGCGGCGGCGGCCTCAGCGGCAGCGTGTTGGCTCAACTGGGCGTTCAACTGCGCGTTCAACTGGGCGTTGAGTTGGTCCTCGGGGTCCTGGTGATGGTGGTGGTGTGGCGGGGCGTGGTGCATGGGAGGTTGCTGGTGAAGGTGGTGGGCGTGGGTCTGATGATGAGGTGGAAGGTGTTGGAAAGGAGCATGGGGGAACTGCGGGTGGTGCTGGACGTAGGAATGATGGAGCAGATCGTCATCCTTGAGATGAGGGATCGACGCCACCCCAGCGCCCTCGTCGGTGGGGAGATCGTCGTTCGGAAGCGTCATCATGGTAAAAGCGATGTTGATGAGAAAAGAAAAACACCTGAAAAAAATCACGAGACCTCCAGGTGAGTCGGTAAGGGGTCGAAAATCACCGGGTGTTTGACTTTTGGAACGGTGGTTACAGATCAGGCGTGGTGGCTAGTGGATCCAGATTCGGCCGGAGACAGCGATGATGTCCTTTTGTGCTATGTAGACTCAACCGTCGGGCGAGGTGGACGACATCGTTGGCGTCACGTGCGGGACGTGAAAACCCGTTGGTGTCACGTGACCGCCCGATGGGGGAAGCGACAATGTACATTACGAGATAAAGAAGAAGATTTTCCTCCACCAGCCCTTCTTTCCCTCGGGCATCATTTCCATGGCCTCCTCCTCCTCGGCGCGGATGATGAGAGGAAGGATGTTGACGTCCTTGACGTTGTGGAAAATCTGGAAGTTGCGGGTCCACAACATGTGGCCAAAGTAGAGCACAAGCACAAGGAGCACGGTGATGTACGCGGTGAAGAAGTCGCTGACATCCCAGTTGTCAGGGAAGAACACGGCGTAGCCATTGGTCAAGGTCAAGAGAACACCAAAGCCAATACAAAAGTACGACCCATAGATGATGCCGGGCACGGTGTATGGCAATCTGTCCTGCAACCCGTGGTACTCAATCACCTTGGTGAAACGAATGAAGGTGATGCACACAATGACCCACGACACGAAGCCCGAGATGGTGGCGATGTTGGTGAGCCAGTTGAACACGGTGGTGGCCGAGTTGGAGCAGTTCAAGTACGACAAGAGCGCCAACAACGACGTGGCCCCCACCGAGTACATGGGCACGCCCCACCGGTTGACCTTGGCGAAGATAGCGGGGGCCTCGTTCTTCAACGCCATCGAGTACAACACGCGGGACGCACTGTACATCAAACTGTAGCCACAGGACGCCGCCGACGTGAGAATACACGCATTGATGATGTGGGGCAACACGTCGATGTTGGAGAGCGCAATGACAAACGGCGACGCGGCGGCGTTGCTCTTTCCCTCGGCAATGGCATTCAACAACCGCGAGTTGTTGGAGGCAATGATGACGCCAATCACCAACGAACCAATGATGTAGAAAAACATCAACCGGTAGATGAACTGGTTGCAGCATCTTCTGATGTTCTTGCGGGCGTTCTGCACCTCACCAAACGACGAGGCCAAGAGCTCGGGAACGAGAACAAACGAGAACCCACTCTTGATGATGGCGGTCCAGAACGCTAGGAAGCGCCCGGTGGAGCCTGCCACCAAGTGCTCGATAAACGCCCCCGGGTCTCGCCAGTACCGAAACCCTTGCACACCGTGTTGTTCGGGAAGACCGCCAAAGAAAATGATCACGCCCAAGAGAATCAACCCCGTCAAGCAGATGATCTTGATGGACGCCACCCAGAACTCCACCTCGCCAAACACCTTCACCGGGAAGATATTTATGCCGATGGACGTCAACAAGAAGATGGTGATGAAGATGGCGGGGTTGGCGTCGGTCCAGTAGGTGATGATCAACGCACACGCGGTGATCTCCGCCGGCACAATCATACTCTGGGCGTAGAACAAGTTGTACCCGGCCGTGAATGCAAGCGTTCTGCTGGCGTAGCGACTGGCAAGCGCGTACACGGTGGTTTCTCCCGCAAGCGGAGTCAACGACGTCATGATCCCAATCTGGATCATGATCAACCAGATGAAGATACTCATGAAGATGTACGACATGAGAAGTGGGGCCGGCCCACATGTCGACAAGGCGCCGCCGGAGCCGATGAAAAGACCCGTTCCAATGGCGCCGCCCAAACTAAGAAGGGTGATGTGCCGGGTCTTCAAGCCCTTGACGGTCTCATAGTTGATACCCTTTTCAAGTGACAGCGAGTCGATGTCGATGACATCGGTCACCACCGTTTGTTTTGGTTTTTCACTCGAACTCATTGTTGGAAGATGGACGGATTCATTGGAGGTTTTATCATTTATGATATCATTGGGGTCGCAAACGCTGCATTAGGCTAAGCGCCAAGTGCAGCCCGACCCATTTTGGTCCAGACGCATGATATGCCCTGGCGTGTCTCGGCGGGGAATATTGGCGACGCATTATTGGGTCCGCCCTGAACCTAGCGATACGGACCGTGATAAGCAATTCTGCAACGGCATTATCTATCGCTGGTGAGATTTTCCGATAAGCGGATTCCGCGTGGGGCCAACGTAGGCGAAATCTGCCCGAGCACCAGGTGGCAGGATGGCGAGGAGGTCTTGGCTAGGATAGCAACAACAGTCACTGATGAAGGGGCCTTCGTCATTCCGCATACGCGCCGCGGGGCCAGTGGGGCCTCGCGATTAGGCCAAGCGATCAGGTACCCCGATTGGTACCCCGCGGTGCGGTGATGTATCTCCGTGCAAAAATGAGGACAGTAATTCACTAATATTAGTGAATGAACATTCTCGGTAAAGTGGTGATAGCTGGCTTATTCTCCCGCAACTCAGGTTTTGTCCGCCGCACTTATCTCGTTCCTGGGCGTGTGGCGTAGTTGGTAGCGCGTTCGCTTAGCATGCGAAAGGTCTCCGGTTCGACTCCGGACTCGTCCATTCTTTTTGTGGCTCCGCAACCATGGCTCCACGGATCCGCAATCTATCCCCCTAGTTACTTCTTCTTTTTTGACAATGGTTCAATTGGATGAAAAGACGGCGGCCGTGCCTCGTGCACGTCGCTCCACGCGCCACTGGCTGGCGCTCTTGCTCGGATTGGGTTTGGTTGCTTATCTTGGGCATACCTCTTATCAAAGTGAGGATATCAACTCCCCCCAAAACCTTTTCAAACTCGCCTTGGAGCAGAATTTCGCCGGCGACTGGTCCAAGAAGTACACCAGCGAGCCCCATCTTGCCGGGACCAACTACGGGTTTGTGCAATGGACCGCAGACAAGTTTGAGGAGTACGGGTTAACCAGTGAAATCGACACCTACGACATCTACGTGAGTTACCCCAAGGACCACGACTTGAATCTTTTGGACACCAACGGCGAGGTCTTGTACAAGGCGCCATTGCAAGAGGACGAACTTGACGAGGACAAGACGTCGCAGGGCGACGACCGCATCCCCACGTTCCTCGGGTACGCCGCCAACGGCAACGTCACCGCGCAGTACGTGTATGCCAACTACGCGTCGCTCGAGGACTTTGCCAAGTTGGAGGAGTTGGGCGTGGATGTGGCGGGCAAAATTGTGGTGGCTCGCTACGGCGGCATTTTCCGGGGCTTGAAGGTGAAGTTTGCCCAGGACCGTGGTGCCGTGGGCGTGTTGTTGTACACCGATCCCGGAGATGACCATGGCATTACCCCCAAGAATGGCTACAAGCAGTACCCGCACGGACCTGCCAGACACGAGAGTTCCGTGCAAAGAGGCAGTGTGCAGTTCCTTGGGGGCATTGGTGCTGCTCCCGGCGACCCCACCACGCCCGGGTACGCGTCCAAGGGCGATGTCGAGAGACAGGACCCCCACGTGAGTATTGGCAAGATCCCCGTGTTGCCCATTTCGTACCGCGAGGTGAAGCCCATTCTCGAGAAGTTGAACAAGCAGGGCGAAAAGTCTCCCAAGGAGTGGCACGGCGAGTTGGACGGGTTTGACTACCACATTGGCCCCAACCCGGACGTGCAGCTCAACTTGTACAACGAGCAGGTGTTCAACATCACCCCGTTGTGGAATGTGTACGGAGAAATCGAGGGCGAGAACAAGGACGAGGTGATTCTCATTGGCAACCACCGCGACGCGTGGATCAAGGGCGGCGCCGGCGACCCCAACTCGGGCCTGGCGGTGTTGATTGAGATTGCGCGGGCGTTGGGCGAATTGAAGAAGGCGGGCCACAAGTTCAAGCGGTCGATTGTGTTGCAGCTGTGGGACGGCGAGGAGTACGGGCTCTTGGGATCGACCGAGTTTGGCGAATACGCCGCCCACAAGTTGCAACGGGAAGTGGTGGCGTACTTGAACGTGGACGTGGCGGTGTCGGGCCGGCGGCTTGGGCTCGGGGCGTCGCCTGTGCTCAATGACATTCTTCTCGAGGTGGCCAAGTCCTTGGAGTACCCCGAGGGCGGCTCGTTGTACGAGCACTACGCCAACCACACGGGTGGCCGCATCAAGAACCTTGGCTCGGGCTCCGACTACACGGTGTTTTTGGAGCACTTGGGCATTCCTTCCGCCGACATTGGGTTCACCGGGGGAAAGAACGACCCCATCTACCAGTACCACTCCAACTACGACTCGTACCACTGGATCTCCAAGTTTGCTGACCCCGGGTTCGTGTACCACAACTTGGCGGCCAAGTACATTGGGCTTGTTGCGTTGGAGCTTGCTGAGAGAGAGGTGATTGCCTTCAAGACCTCCGACTACGCGCACGACTTGTTGGCGTACTTTAACCAGACCAGGGAGCAAGTGCCCATCAAGTGGTTACAGGAGCCCGCCAAGTGGCATGAGGACTCGGACGACAGCTACGTCGAGGCCATCAGCCAAGGCTGGTACCGTCTCAAGACGGCGTTGCGGGACCAAACCGTCGAAGGGTGCCACCACCGTCCGTTCCGGGTGGAGCACAAGGACGTGACGTTGGAGGAGATTCTCCGCCTCACGTATGAAGACCTCGAGTCCTTCAATGCCGCCGCGCACAAGTTTGACGAGGATGCTCGCGCGCTTCAATTCAAGCACAACCACCGGGACCTGCTCTCGTGGTGGAAGCGCCTCAAGTTGCACTTCCAGATCAAGAAGCACAACAAATTGGCGCAGTACTTCGAGCGCAATTTCCTCGTGGAAGAGGGGTTGCACGAGAGAAGTTGGTTCAGGCACATTGTGTTTGCGTCGGGCCGCTTCACTGGGTATGCCGGGCAAACGTGGCCGGGCATTCGCGAGGCCATCGAGGACGGCGATTTCGACCGCTTGGTCAAGTGGCTCGGGATCGCCTCGCGAGCCGTTAGAAGAGTAGCCGACACGTTGGATTAGCTGCCCTGGTGATCCACGCAGTGAACCCCCCTTGCTTTTGACTATGGCTAAAAATTCTCTTTGGCGAGAACAATGATTTCCACCCAACCTTATTGTGTAAGAGCCGTGCGTTTTGTGTAAGCCTGACCCTAGCCATATGGATAGCACGAGTGGCAGACATCCTTAAGACAGTAGTCGCCTTTGTGAATGTAGGGCAAGGCCGCCTTTGAACGGTGGCAGCCTATTCACAGTGACAGCCTATTCACAGTGACAACCTATTCACAGCGTCGAGCCTTGCACAGTAACAAGCCTAACGGCGTCGAGCTTCCTAGCCCGTCGCGCGGGTCCACGGGATTAGTTGCCAGGACGAACCAGACGGGTCCATGCAATTGGCGTCGCATGCCATTGCCTCATTCCAAAGGAGTATTATCCAAAGGAATGTTGGGCCAGCCAATGCGACAGGGGCGGTCGTAGCGAGACCCGCAGACGCAATTATGCCGAATCAGGCAATAGCCTCGACAGTGCCATGCCCATTGGCACAGAAAATAGCCCTCGCGACAGCACAAAGAATCTGGCACCAGCCCCACGCACAATAGCTCGGTGCCTGCCTGGATCATAGTCGAGGTGGCACGTGCGGGCACTTGGCCGGGGTTTGCCCGAGATCGTCCTCGTCAATGTTTCGGCCAGGCACCGGCCACCGGAGTTGTGAGTTTCACTGGGTATTGCCGGGACAAGAGCACCCGCAGTGCGGTTATCTGATGCAGACATCCATGGTGCTTTGTGTGTGTGGGGTCTGTATTTCCACAAAGGTTTGGTGAGGAAATTCGGTGTGCTTCAAAATATTCCCCGGCCCATTGTGCGAGGCGACTTCGTTCGGCACAAGCCAAAGCACAACGCACCTGCAACCGATTTAAGACAACGCGGGCTAACCCAATTGTTTGCCTCGAAATAACCCAATTGTTCTGCCTTGGAGGGAAATGCAGATAATGGTGCCCTTGATATAAAGCCCTTGGTCTGGCTGGGTGGACGCCAAAATGATCCGGCCTGCTCCCCTAAATCTACATGGCACCATCAGCCCCCCCTCGCCCTCGGAGCCCATCACCCCCATGGAACAAATCATCCCCGATACCCTCAAGCACCCCACGTCGTGTGAAACCATCAAGCCCCGGCTGCAGCTCATGTCTCCCGGCGCCTCGTTCTCGTACAACAAAAACACCCTCGACGAGATTTTGCACCCACAGGTGGACTTTGTCACCAGCACCGACAAGCTCACGTTGGACTCGGGCTCCCACGACATCAAATGCTTGGTGACGGTCAGGCTGCCCCAGATTCATAAACATCACTCCAAGCATCACGGCCACTTGAAGCGCCAGATCGTCGCCGCAGTCAACACGTCCTTGGCCCGCCTCGACAACTGGAACACGTCCATTGGCTTCGAGCGCCTCGGCGACTTGCTCCTTGTGGACCGGCTCAGCATCAGCAAGTGCGGCACCGTGTGGGACCAGGTGTTGTGCTACTTCTTCACCAACGGGTTGCTTCTTGTGGACGGGTACCTCATTGGCCAGGTTGTGGTGCCGGACATCCAACTGTACACGGCCTATGACAACACCATTGTGCTTGCGTTGAAGAACGACAACTTGCCGGAATTGCAGCTCCACCACTTCCAAAACTTCGTGATGCACAAGTGGGCCCACTACATCGGAGCACGACTCAGGAGAAACTTGCCAGAGGCAGAGATTCCCCTCTTCCACTTCACCTCCACGTGCTGGGGGGCCGTGGACGTGCCGCTTCCCGAGGACATTGTCCACTTCCACGCTCTAGTGGAACGCGGCAGTGACATCCCCAACTCTCTCCTCCTGCAGGCGGTGCCTGCCCCCGAGAGAGAGGCGCTCAACCTCATTGTGGCACTAGCCCTATCGCATGCCCAGAGCGTTGTCGAAGTGCTCCAGAGCATCAGGCGGTCCCTTCTGCCCGGCGACAAGCTCGGGCTCATTCTAGTTGGCGTGGACTCGCCCAAGGAGGCCTCGTTCACCGGGTGTGCCGAGGCTCAGTGGCTGGGGTGGGACGACATGATCCAGGTGCTCAGACCTGGCCGGACCGTGTCGTCGCTCAAGCAATTGGCCCATGTCTTTGACAAGGCCCACACGCTCTGTGCGTTTGCACCCGAACACAGCCGGTTGCTTGTGGTGCACGACTCCAACATCCCGGGCCCCAATGACGACAAGTACCTCCGGATCATTGGTGACAAGGCCGCTCGCGTCAAGAAGCACATGGCGGTGGATCTCGTGCAGATCGGCACCTACACGCTGGCCGTGCTCGAGTGTCAGGACATTCTCAACCAGCCGGTGGTGGAGCACGACTCCATGTACCTCACGTACGGCAACCGCACCATGCGCTTCGACTCGTACGCCGAGCTCACGGCGCAGGTGCCCCGTCTCGTGCGGCAGATGCAAAATTGCATTCCCAAAGTGTCGGTGGACATCACCAAGGTCCAACGCCTCGGCACCGAGGCGGTGCACTGGACCACCATCGAGGTTCACGGCCACGAGCAGGCCATCCCCGAGTCCGTGTCGTGTCTCTCGTTGGTGATTCACGGAATACCCAATGGCGGAGAGCGCAGTGTCATGGCTAAGATGGCCGTCAACACCCAGCTTGACCCGCGGACGCTCAGCTCCACCCTCGGCGGCTACGAGCTCCCCTTGGTGCGGGTGGCCAGCGACGTGAGCGACGAGCAATCCGTCAAGACGGTGGGACTCACCCCGTGTCACAAGAGGTGCAGTTTCGACGGGCCCATGGCCACGCCGACGCAGGCGTTTCCCTTTGACACCGCCAACATCACGCCGCCCCACGCGGCGGAATACTACCCGCATGTGCCGTTGCTCCCACCCCTATCCACGTCCAAGGAACAAGGCTTTGTCAAACGACAACTTGAATTGTCGGTGATGGACGCCATGGTTCGCATAGCCCGAGGCGAGGCTTACGGCCTCGATGAAACCGCCTCCATGGTCAAGTACTACATTGGAGGGTTGCTGGACCAGGAGGTTGGCGCCCAGCTCCTTCGCGCCATCAGTGACGTCAGGTGCGCCCTTGCTGTCAGCAAACCGGACGGGCGCACCAAAGCCCGGGACGTGTGGAATTCCTTATTGTGAATTTACCAACTCGGTGGCATGGGGACGATGGGCCCGTGTTTGGCATTTGGCCAAATCGGGAAAAACATGGGTGGCCGCAGCCGCGAATTTTCATCATCGCTCCGGTGGCTGGCTGCCCCATAGAGATGACGTGACAACCACGCACGTTTAAATAGACTGCGGTTCCAAGTTATAGTCATGTCGCTTCGGTTATATGGCCCAGTGGGTCTTGCCTTTCAATTCACCAATGTCATTGCTTTGAACACGGGCGGGTTCGACAGTTCCGGACTGAGCTCCAGTGGGGATTCGGACGATTCCGAGGACTCCAGTGATTCCACGGAGGACTCGAGTGATTCAACCGAGGACACAGAGGAGGAAGCTGCTGCGGGAACAACAGCTACAAATACCGCCACCAACACCGCCACCAACACCGCCACGGCCACTGCCACGGCCACTGCCAAAGACACCACAGCTGATACCACCGGCACCGTCACCACGCAAACCACCGTCTGGTGGACTCCCACCACCACCTGGACCACGGACACGGCCACCACAAACACAAAGTCCACCAAGACTGACACCACCAAAACCGACACCACCAAGACTGACACAACCGACACCGACACCAAGTCCACCAAGACGGGTTCCACCTCCGGCGTCACATACAACAAGTGGGGCTTCACCGGGTCCCAGTCCCGCTGGGAAGATACCCTCACCAGCTCGAGCGGGCTGTCGTCCGGGTCCTCCGCCTCCGAGTCCACCGCCTCCAACAGCACGTCCGGGGCCTCGCGCGTGAGCCACGTGCTCTATGAGAAGGACTTCACCTGGAAGAAGGTGGCGTTGGTGTCGCTGTTGGTGGCCATGACGGGAATGTTGCATGCATTATGATCCATGAGAATGAACGATACTCAGGCACGACGTAGAGGTGCATGGACATGCATTACTCCACAATGAAAACGAACGATGCAATCAATGTAGAGGAATTGAAGCGTCTGTGTGCAAGTGTAGGTGATATTGCAATCGCGCGGTACAAATACAATGTCTGCTTCCCCCAAAAAGCAGATGGAAATACCGAGTGAAGTGGAGGTGTCACTTCCGAGCCAGGGCAGCGGCAGCGAGCCGAAGGGCAAGCCAAAGAGCAGGGCCACCTCCCCCGGAGACAGTGCACAACCCAAGGCCAAAACCACTACAGAGGACGTCGTCGACCAGGTCATTGCCGACTACTTCACCAAGGCCCGGTTCGAGCACCTGCCGAACATGAATGACAAGAACAAGATCGCCCACCTCCGCCAGTGCATCACCAAGGTGTACTCGCGCAACCACGTCTTGTTCAGTATCGACGTGGAGGCGTGGGAGCGCCAGAAGAACGTCATCACCGAGATTGGCGTGGCCATCTACGACCCGCGGGGCCAGCGCCACGCGATGGTGCCGGTGATCCGGCCGATCCACATTCTCGTTGAGGAGAACATCCATCGCAAGAACGGCCGCTACGTGCCCGAGCACTCGTCCAACTTCAACAACGGGGTGCTGTATGCATTGAGCCGCAAGCAAACTGCGCGGTTCATCCAGAAACTCATAGACCACTACTTCCTGCGGCGGTCGTACCCAACGTGTCTCGTCGGGCACGACGTGCGGGGCGACGTCAAGTGGTTCCAGACCCTCGACATCAAGTTTCCGGAGAATGTCGACATCATCGACACCCAGCACATCTTCTGTGCCACCAGGGGCAAGCACGGGCTGTCGCTCACCAATGCGCTCCGCATGTTCAACATCCCCCACGCCTTTCTTCACAACGCAGGCAATGATGCCTACTACACGCTATTGTTGGCCATGGCATTGTGTGATCCGGTGCAGCGACAGTTGAGCGGCGTGGACGAGCCGCCGGCGCCGCCGGACCCGGACGCCCCAAAGAAGTCAAAGAAGTCCCACAACAGGGCAACGGTGAAGCATGCAAGGACGGCAGAGGCCCTCGAGGAGATACTCCAAAAGGAGGGGATTAGCATAGACTAGTAGAGCATTGGCAAGCAGTTAGTAGGTTGTCTAGTAAAAATTGTTCATGGTGTCGAGGAACAAGCGCTCCATGGACCGGGTCATGTCGTCGAGCCGCAAGAGCAACCCCGCACACGCACTCTTGACCTTGTCGTCGATGATGCGCTCCCAAATCAACGTCAACCACTGCTGGACAAAGTGAAGCTCGGTTGCGTAGTTGGACACTAGGTACTGGGCGTCGCAGGCGTCGCACACAAGCAAGATGCCCGTGACCACGCTGTCAATGACCTGGAGCTCGGACACGTCCACCTTCTTGATCACGGGGAGCACGAGCTGAAGGAACTCGCGCACCATGTCGTTGTGGAGCGCCAGCGGGTACGCGGCGTGGAGGATCATCACGAGGGTGCGGAGAAAGTGCCCGACCAAGAGCCCCGAGTAGTGGCCGATGTTGATCTGGCCGCCGGCGTCGTGCCAGAGGGCCACGAGGGGAAAGAAAAAGTCGGGGCCGATGTTCTTGTATGTGGATTGCGGCACCGCGTGTTTGCGGTGGAGACCGCGAGAGATGCGGAGCACCTTCCCCCCCGCGAGCTGGTCGGCGGCGTCGGCGGAGGCCTCGGCGAGAAGCAGGTGCTGGATTTTGAGCTGCACGGCCCCGGCGCCGTAGTCGAGGTACTGCTGGTGGAGGTGCTCGGGAAGCATCTGCGATGGGAACTGCGTCGGGGTGAACAGCGCCGTGACGACGTCGTCGTCGAACCCGCGGAGCTCGCGGGCCGCCAACCCGAGTGTCGACAAGAGGCACATGCGCTGCTGGAGCGAGTAGTCGCCGTGGCCAAGAAGGCTGACCGCCACCTTGGCCGAGGACACGTCCCCCACCACCACCGCTATGAGGCAGTTGAGGCGGCGGTGTTCGAACTGCGCGTCGTTGAAGTGGTTGGTTAATGCAATGAGACGGGTGAGGAGCTGCTCCAGGCGGAAGGAGAGCTCGGTGCCGAAGGACGCCTTCTGGCGGATGAGCGTGGGGCCGTGCACGAGGGCCTGTGTCTGGTGCTCGTAGGCCAAGGGTTTCTGGGAGTCCATGTCAATGTAGCGAAGCATGTCTTCGATGTAGAGGGGGTTTGGGACATGCTGGTCGGGCTCGTCGTCGGAGTCCGCCAGGTCCGAGTGGTTGAGGGTGGTGAGGCCCCGGGAGATGAGGTCGATGTCGGGCTCCACCGTGGGGGAGGAAAGCACCTCCCATGCAAAGTCGGGGTCGTCCAAAGTGGGCGACGCCAAGTAGGACGCCGGGTCCACCAACACCTCGCACCCGTCGAGGGCATCCATGGAGAAGATCGGGTCGATGCCGGCAAACGCGCAGAGCTTGTCGGAAAGCACCACGGCGAGGGCCTTGACGTGGGGCAGAAGCGACTCCAACCGGCTCAGCACCGCCTGGAGAAACGTCTCTGTCCTAGACAATTGTTCTAGAAACTCTGGGGGGCACTGGGCGAGCATGGCGATGAGGAGGTGGGTGCGGGCGTCTTGTTTGGAGAGACTCTCCGACTTGATGAGGTGCACGTTGGCCCAGTAGGAGAGGAACTCCGCCACGATGGAGTGGGTTTGCTGTCGGCCAATGAGCACCGCCACCACCATGTTCAACGGGACACTTGCCGCCGACACAATCTTTTCCAAGAAAATGCCGTCCATGAGGGAGGGCTCTGCCACCGGGGCGAGCACCGATGCGAGGGCGGTGACGTGGGCGGGGTCTTTCCCGGTGTATCTTTTTGCCACGTACGAGCACAACTTGGTGAGCGCCGCCTTCCGTTCGTAGCGCTTCATGGCGGTAAACGACCGCACAAAGTAGCCCCAGTTGTGGGGCGAAAAGAGCACGTCAAACAACACGGTGAGGCTCGAGCCGTTGAACACGCTGATGGAGTTGAAAAAGAGGTTGATGGTGGTGGCATCGTGGTGGTTCTGGTAGAGGGCAAGGAGCTCGTGCACCAAGTAGGAGACATGCGCTTCCGCCAGACAAAACACCCCGGGCGGCGCCACCCGGCCCGCGGCCACGGTCTCGTTGACGAGGGCGTACGCCCGGCCCTTGAACACGAGGCGGTCGATTTCCTTCGGCTCGCCGGGGCTCCAGTTGCGCAAGAGCGACCCCACCAACCCGGGCCTAAAGACGTGGTCCACCACCGCCATGTACAGAGAGCATGTTGGGAGTGTCTTTGCCTGGGCCATTCTCAGGAGAAGATTGCTGATGCCAATCACCGACCGCAACGCCTGCACCACGAGGGCCTGGGTCCGGGGCTGGAGCGACTCGTACACCGGCACAGTGTGGGTGATGATGGTGGAGATGAGTTCGAGCTGGCCCACGCGGCTGGCCACCGGGGCCATGGCCAATTGCTCGAGCACCAGCTGGATGTCGCCTTCGTTGGGGGAACTCTTTAATCGATCTAGTGCAGTGGGCAAGTCCATTGGTGCGAATAGTTGCGAAGACTTCACCATGTCCCACGTTGCCCGCCGTGCGGCCATGCACGAGTACTTGAGCGGGTCCTTTGGCTTTGTCAAGGAAGGGGGAGCCGAGGTGCTCCGCCGGGCGGTCGAGCTCGTGTACCCGCGGGAACGGCCGCTCGTGTGTGTTGACATCGAGGCCTACGAGAGAAACCCCACCAAGGTGACGGAAATCGGCTTCGCCGTGTATGATCCGGCACTACAAATAAACCTGATCTTGCCCCGAGTACAGGTGATTCATCTCATTATCAAGGAACACCGGCGGTTGTTCAACGGGAGGTTTGTTCCCGACAACAAACTCAAGTGTGCCAGCGGCGTGTCGCACGAGGTGTCGCTCCCCCAGGCCAAGCTCTTCTGCGACCGCTTGGTTCTGGACTACCTTGGCGAGCGCCACGGCGTGTTGGTGGGCCACCACGTCCAGCTGGACGTGCGCTGGCTTCACCAGAGTGGCGTGGATATACCCCCCGAAGTGCCTGTGGTGGACACGGGCACCCTCTACCAGTTGTCGAGGTCCTCGGGAGGCACTCTCCGCGGGTTGCTCGAGACCGTGGGCATTCCCCATGCCAACCTCCACAACGCGGCCAACGACGCCTACTACACGCTTCTTGCGGCGCTAGCATACACCGATCCCCAGACCCGGCGCCAGTGCCAACTCGACGAGTACGTGGAGGTGCCGAAAAAGGCCAAGCGTCTCAACGATAAGGCTACGGTGGTGGACGCCATATCGGGGCGCGATCTCTACGCACAATTACTCGCAATGCCCAAGGCGTAAGTTACCAAGTCACCACCACCACTAACCAAGCAAAAACGACGCCTTCAAGTACGCCCGCGTGCTGTGCTCGCACAAGTTCGGCGCCCACGTGGGCATGGCCGGGGGCATCTCCAACGCCGTGACCAACGCCATGGACATTGGCGCCAACAGCTTTGCCCTCTTTCTCAAGTCGCCGCGGCGGTGGGAGTCTCCGCCCATCAAGGACGACGAGGCGGCCAAGTTCGCCCAGTTGTGTGAGAAGTACGGCTACAACCCCCGCACCGACATTCTTCCCCACGGGCTGTACTTCATCAACTTGGCCAACCCCGACGACGAGAAGGAGGCCAAGGCGTACGGCCTGTTTGTGGATGACTTGAAGCGGTGTGAAAAGCTCAACATCGGCCTCTACAACTTCCACCCGGGGTCGGCGCTCGACGGGCCCAAGCGGGATGCCCTCGAAAAGCTAGCCAAGAACATCAACCGCGCCATTGCCGAAACCAGTTTCGTGAAGATTGTCATTGAGAACATGGCGGGGCACGGCAATCTTATTGGTAGTGATATCCAGGACCTCAGGGATGTCATTGACTTGGTCGAGGACAAGTCCCGGGTGGGCGTTTGCATCGACACGTGCCACCTGTTCGCCGCGGGCTACGACATCAGCACCAAGGAGCTCTACGAGGCGTTCTGGCAGAAGTTTGACGCCGTGGTGGGCCGCCAGTACCTCAGTGCCATTCATCTCAACGACTCCAAGGCCCCCCTCGGCGCCAACCGCGACTTGCACCAGAAGCTCGGCCACGGGTTCCTCGGCCTCGAGGTGTTTCGGTTGATTGCCAATGACAAGAGGTTAGAGGACATCCCTATTGTGTTGGAGACGCCCGTGGGGAAGGACGACTCGGTCTACGGCGAGGAAATCAAGTTGCTCGAGTCGCTTGTAGGGGCCGACGCCGACGAGGCCTTCACAGAGCAGGCAAAGGCGCTCTCTGCCCTTGGAGCAGCAGAGCGGGCAGAGCACCTCAAGAAGTTTGAAAAGAAGCAGGTGAAGAGGGAGAAGGACGCAAAGAAGGACATTGCCCTGTTAGTGAAGCGAAGAAAGGTGACAAAAAGTACATGAAGCACTGGATACTATCACTTGTAAGTAGAGATCAGGCGAAGATGACGTGTTCCCCGAAAATCAGTCGTGTTTGTAAAAAATTTGTCTCGGTGTTTTCACGTCTTCAACCTCGTTTTGTCGCACTTTTTTCATCATGTTTGGCTCTGGGTCCACGTCAGGTTTCGGCGGCTTTGGCAGCTCCAATGCCAACTCCGGCTCGCCCTTCGGCTCCAACAACAACTCCAACACCGGCCTGCCCTTTGGTGCGGCCAACAACAATCTGGGCGGGTTGTTTGGTGCGTCCAACAACACCACCTCGGGCTTTGGTACAAACAACACCACCTCCGCCTTCGGGGGCAACACCGGTGGCTTTGGGTCTTCCAACACCCAACCATCGGGCGGCCTCTTTGGATCGGCGGCGCCCGCGGCGTCGTCGCCCTTTGGTGGGAACAACACCTCCTCTGCGTTTGGCTCAAGCAACTCAGCCTTTGGCGGCGGCTCCACCACCTCCGGCGGCGGGCTCTTTGGCGCCAGTGCCGCCAAGCCTGCGTTTGGCGGCGGGTTCGGTGCGTCCAACACCGCCGCCTCGCCCTTTGGTGCCAACAACACGTCCTCGGGGTTCGGCGCGGCCGCCGGTGCCAACAACGGCACCCCGAAGCCGTTCCTGCCCTTCACCGACAAGGACGGGCAGACGGTGAGCATCTACCAGAGCGTGGGTCCGATGCCCGAGTACAAGAACTTTTCGTTTGAGGAGTTGCGGTTGAAGGACTACGAGTTGAACCGGAGGTTCCCCAACGGCAACACCACCGGCGGTTTCGGCGCCACCAACACCAGTGCCTTTGGCGGCAGCACCTCGGGTTTCGGCGCCTCCAATAGTGCTTTCGGTGCCAACAACAACAGCTCTCCCTTTGGTGCCAACAACAACTCCACCAGCCTGCCCTTTGGCGCCAGCAACACCACTGGCTTTGGCGCAAATAACTCCACTTCCGCGTTTGGCGGAAACACCTCCGGTGGGTTCGGGTCCACCGGGAATCTGGCGTTTGGCGCCAAGCCCGGGTTCGGCGCCTCGGGCTCGGCGTTCGGCGCCTCCAACACCACGTCCGGTGGATTGTTTGGTGCCAGCAACAACACCACGTCGCCCTTTGGTGCCAGCACCACCAACCACGCCGGGGGCTTTGGCGCCAACAACAATTCGTCGCCCTTTGGCAAGCCCGCGGGCTTCGGTGCCACCAACAACTCGTCGCCATTTGGCGCCAACAACAATACTTCCGGCGGGTTGTTTGGCTCCAACAACACCACCACCAATGCATTTGGCCTGAACAACTCGACGTTTGGCGCCAACAACAACACCAACACCGCGCTCGGTGCCAACAACACCACCACCAACGCCTCCGGCGGCTTGTTTGGTGCCAACAACAACACCACCGGCAACGCATTTGGTCAGAACAAGCCCGCCGGGGGCCTTTTCGGCTCCTCCAACACCTCGTCTGGTTTTGGCAACACCACCAACACCAACTCGGGCGGGCTTTTTGGTGGTAACAACACCAGCACCACCAACAACACCGGCGGCGGCCTCTTTGGCGCCAAGCCGGCCCAGCCCGCCACCGGCGGTCTTTTTGGCAACAACAACACAAACAACACTTCGGGTGGGTTATTTGGGGGCAACAACACCACCAACAACAACACCAGCGGCGGGCTCTTTGGCGCCAAGCCTGCCGCTCCCTCTGGTGGGCTCTTTGGGTCGAGCACCACCCCTGCCACCGGTGGTTTTGGTGCCAACACCACCTCCGGCGGCCTCTTTGGATCGAAGCCGGCGGCCACCACCACGGGCGGAGGGCTCTTTGGCGGGAACAACTCCACGACAGCTCCCGCCCTGGGCGGGCTCTTTGGTGGTAACAACTCCAACACCACCAACACCACCAGCGGCGGCCTCTTTGGCGCCAAGCCCGCCCAGCCCGCCACCGGCGGTCTCTTTGGCAACAACACCGCCCCCGCCGGGGGTGTTGGCACCACCCAGACCCAGCCGCTTGTCAACATCAATGCCCAGAACCCGTACGGCAACAACCCGTTGTTCCTGAGCATCAGTGGACAACCTGCCCCCGCCGACTCGGCCGCTCCCAGCGCCGTGAGAGTGGGTGGGTCCAAGCCCGCCAAGAAGCCCGTCACGCTCGCCAGTGCCCACAAGTTGGCGCCGCTCTTCCACCCGTCGGCGCGGTCTGCCCTGCCTAGCGTGAGCCGCTCGCCCTCCATCACCAAGGAGGTGGTGGTGGCGGAGCCATCCTCCAACAAGGTGTTTTCCGATGCCACCAATGCCGCCATCACCTCGTCTAACCTCTTCAAGAACAAAAACGAGTTCCGCAAGTTGGTGTTGGACAAGTCCAAGGAGCCCCGGTCGCCCTACCTCCCCACGGAAAAGGCGGTGGCCCAACCAAAACAAGTGTCGTTTAGCATTGAGTCCAAGCCCGAGTCCCCCAAGCAGTTGCCTACCCCGGGCAGCGTCGATGGCGACGACGACGTCACCGACGACGGGTACTGGACGTCGCCTCCTCTCTCCAAATTGAAGAGCTTGTCTCTTGCCGAGAAGCGGGCGGTGTCAGGGTTCAAGATTGGCCGCAAGCACTACGGCGAGATCGAGTTCCTCGAGCCCGTGGACTTGTCGGCATTCCCCAACATCGACGACATTCTCGGGAAGCTTGTGGTGTTTTCCGCCAAAAACGTGGTGGTGTACCCCGACTCGGAGACCAAGCCCCAAGTGGGCGAGGGACTCAACTTGCCGGCGAGAATCACGTTGTTTGGGTGTTATGCGGTGGACAGAGACACCCAGCTCGACATCACCGATCCCAAGCACGAGGTGGTGAAGACACACATTGAGAACTTGAAGGGGATCGAGGGAATGACGTTTGTGTCGTACGACCCGCCCACGGGTAACTGGACTTTTGAAGTGGAACATACCGATTAACTTGACCAAAGTCAGACGTCCAGGGTTGACCAGCTTAGCTGGAATTCAGGTGTCTACAAAACTTCAGCTACCTTGTAATAATCTGACACCAGCTGTGACTGCCTAAATAGTCAAACACGTCGTAGTCGATGTGCAGATTGCACGTTGAGTGAAACCAAATCTCCACTGCCTCGAGGACTAATTGCTGCTTCCTCCCTCCATCAGTTGTCACAACCGGTGCACCTTCACGAGCCGCTCGTGGTGCAAGCTGAGCTCCTTCGCCCACAACCGCAACGCATCCACCTCGTCGTACGCCGACTCCTCGTCGTCGTCGTCCTCGTGGTCGTCCGTCACCGGGGCCGCCCCGAGAATGCCCACCTGGACATCCTCCTCCTTGGCTGCCGAGCTCTCCTGTCGCTGCTTCGACACAACCAAGTCCTTCTGGCTCAACTCCGCCGTGGTGGTCTGGGGAATGGCACTCTGCAAACACCGGAGCCACGACTCGGTGTCGGTTTCACCCTCGCCCGCGTCGGCCAGCACGTAAACTAGCCTCGACACAAACGAGGCCCTCGTGTCGTCGTCCACGTCCATCTTTTCGTCGTGGTCCGGAGGGAACCCCATCGCCTCGAGAGTCTGGATGTTGTGGTGGGCCACGCGGGCGTCGAGAGTCGGCGAGAAGAGCGGCGCCGCCACGTTGGTCTCGATGTGCTGGTTGACATGGTCCATCTTGATGTTGGCCACTCGGCCCTGGTTTGCCAAGCGCAAGATCTTGTGTTCGAGCTGGGTCTGGGAAATGCCGAGCTTGGTGGTGAGAAAGTCAAACCGCACGGCAGAGTACGACTCGAGATAGCTGAGGAGAATCTTGGCCTTGAGGTTGTGCAACACCTGGTCACACGCCGAGGCAATGATGTCGTCGTCCAACTCGCCGTCGCGCCGCATCTTGGCGAGCTGGGTGATGTACTTTTCGAGGTCGAGGTCGTCGTACGCCCGGAGGAGTTGGATCAAGTTCAGGTACTCGGGTAGTTGGGAGTACGTCTGCGTCTCCTGCGAAATGAAGGGGTTCACCTCGTTTTCCGTCAAGACTGAACACAAACTCAAGTACTTGAGAATCTTGCGCTTGGACGAGGAGCCGGCCTCGTCGTAGGACTTGAAGGACTCGTAAAAGTCCACGCGGGCATTCTCGTAGTTGCCCCGAAAGAACTGCACCGTGGCCCCACACTCTCGGATAATGCCCATGATGCGGGGGTGGGTCACGGCGTTCGTCACCGAAAGGCTCTGGTGGTACAATTGCGCGAGTTTGCCGAGGTCCCGGTGCTGCTGGTGGGAATAGCAGTCAATCTCCGCCGCCACGATCTCGAGGGAAAACGTGTTCCGTGTCACCTCCGACACCTCGTCTAGCTTCCCTTTGATTTCGCGAATGAGTGCTAGACCCGCCCCGTAGTCGTTTCTCTCGAGCAAGTCGTTGAGCTTGTTGATGTTGATTTTGAGCCAGAGGCGGTCATTGCTCCCCCCCGTCTCCAAGAACCTGAGGATGATCTCGTAGAGCTTGTCCACAAACGCCCCGTTCGGTGACGCCAGGTACGTGTTGATGATCTTGCTGAGAGACTCCTCCACATACGGGCGACTTACTCTGGAACTGAACTTCACAAGCAGCGAGAGCAACTCGAGCGCCTCGTCGTGGTGCTCCAACCGATACGTCACCTTGATGGCTTGCTTGTACGACTTGAACACCCACTCGGCCGAGTCGGGGTCGTCGTTGGCGGTGATGGAGCGGAATTCGGCTAGCGCCTGGTGCGGGTGGTCTTCTTTGAGACCCTTGGCGGTGTAGTACTTATTTTCCTGAAGTTAGCCGACACTGGAAATAATGCCACATACGAGTTGGTAGTCGTCGTTGTTGTCGGCGGACTCGGCGCCGTCGTCCTCCTCGAACTCGAATTCGTACGACTCTTCCAGGAGGTATTCCTCATCTGACATGAGCTGCGAATATGATGTAAGCAGAATGCAAATCACAGATGGCCAAATATAATGCAGACTGTTTCTGACCAGGAGGGAAGAAATACCTACAACCTATGAGATGTTGTGTGATTGAATGGTTGTCACTTTCTCTGTATCGATATTACATTTGTCTTGGTTGTTACTTTTGCTTATCCGGGAGCAAATACCACATCACCATCATCAGACCGTACAACGACACAAACACCGGAAACACCACGTAACTGCCCGAGTGCTGGCCAATGAGTCCCACAAAAAACGGAAACAACGCCCCGCCAATGGACCCAAACGCCGTGATGATGGTGCTGCTGACAATCTGGATCTTGCGTGGGAGCATGCCCGGTTTCACCGACGTGGCAAACACCCACAGGTACAACGGCGCCAGCCAGATGCCCGACATGGCGACAAACGCCCCGGACGCAATGACGTTGGGGATGGTCCACGCCAACACCGCCACCACGATCGTCATGCAGCACATGACGAGGAGCAGCCGCCGCATGCCCCACCGCTTGGCGGGGTAGTGGGTGAGAAGAAGCCGCCCGAGGGTGAGACACGCCCAGAACGCCAGCGCCACGTACCCGATGCTGTTGATGTCGCCGTGGCGGTAGTCAATGAGGAACGTGGTGCACCAGCCGGCGATGCTCACCTCGCTGCCCTGGTAAAAAAGAATGAAGAACGAGAGGAGCCAGGTGACTTTGTTGTGGGAGGCCTCTCTGATTTTCTGCTTGCTGTTGGCCTGGCCTTCACTCAAGGCTTTTAGTTCATCGTCCCACGGCTTGAGGTCCTGCTTGTGGCCCTGGAACGAGTACCAGAGAAACACGAGGCTCAGGCCAATGAGGCCGAGGTTGATGAGAAACACCAAGTTCCACGGCACATTGGCCCGCGTCACGAGCAACGTCGACAAGAGCGGCGCGATGGTTCCGCCCAACCCGTAGCCGCCGTGGTCGATGGCCAAGTACTTGGTCAGGTCCTCCATGTTGGCGATGAAGTTGTTGGCCTGCGCATTGCAGATGCCCACGCCAATGCCGCCAAAGAAGTACCCAAGCACCACCAAGGCAAAATGAGACCCGCTCGACACGAGCGAGTAGTGGATCGTCAGCATCACGCATCCAAACACAAACGTGTACTGGCGGCCAAGGAACTCGTGGAGCTTGTGGGCAAACATCACGACAAAAAGGAACCCCAACGCGTTGCCCGTCCAGATCAACGAGACGACACTGTAGGAGATGCCGTAGTGGCGCTCGATGAAGGGGAGGAGCGCCCCCACAATGGCGTCGCTGTACCCAAGGGTAAATGTCCAGTAGCAGATGGCCGCCACGCGGTACTTGTTGCGAGGGGGATTGTTCACCAGCATCTTGCCGAGGGGCACAATCTCACCAGCACTCCCAGTAGCCTGAAGTTCAATGTCGGTCATAGTTATCTAACATGTAGCTGACAAATATATACCCCGGATTCGCGAGTGCGCCGGGTGCGATGCCCAATTTGGATGTGGGGTTTATCTTTTTTCGTAGGTGAAGGTGTGAAGGAACACGTAGCCCACCACGAGGAACGTCACGATCCACCCGACAAGATAGAACACATCCCTGCTGAAGGCGGCCACGTCGAAGCCAAAGGTGGAGAGAATGACTGCGCCCGGCACTTCAATCGAGAGGCCAAACTTCTTCTCGCGCAACATCAAGTCCTTGACCTCGTTGATGGCGAGGGCCTCGTATGCGTAGTGGAACAACGAGATCCACTGGAGCCACTTGATCTGGGCGCTGAGGTCATTGCTGTTGATGAACAACCCGGCAAACAACAACGAGAAGAGAAGCACCAACACCCCGATCATGGTGGAGGTGCCGGGCTCCCGGATGACAATGCCGACAATCAACACCTCGGTGGCGACGGCAACGTTGAAAAGCACCAACACGAGAATGGTCTTGAGGAACCCGTTGTGGTCCATGGTCAAGCCAACGAGCGGGTACAAGATGCTCACAAGAATGATGGGCGGAAGCACCCGGAGGGGGAGCACGTCGCACAAGATCTTGGTGACGTAGTAGCTGAAGGGGTGGTAGTAGTTGTTGGCCCGCTCTCTGATGAAGATGATTCGTTCGCCCGAGAACGAGTGGAGTCCGGTAAGAGCAGAGAATCCAAACAACGCAAGCACAAAGAAGAAGAGCCCCAACCGGTTCTGGAACCCGCTGATGTCGTTGCTGATGTCGTAGTAGAGGTAGCCACAGAAGCCGCCAACAACAAGCGAGAGCACGTAGCTGGTGAGAAGAAGCTTGGGGTTCCGGTAGAGGTTTTTGAATGTTCGAGACGAAAGCACGGCAATCTGCGTCGCCACCAGCGCCTTCTTGTAGTTTTGGTTAATCACGGGCGTGGGGTTGGCGCTGGTTTCGGCAATTTCCTGTTGTAGCTCGGCAAAAAGCACCGACTCTACAAAGATCTTCGACAAGTTGTGCTTCACCACCACCTTGCTGCTGTCGTCGAATTCGTTGCGGTGCACGGCATAGTGCTCCCACTCGCGGGTGGTGTCGTCGCCCTCCAAGTCGGTGAATGCCGCGTGGATATCTTCCTGGCCCTCCACCTCCACCACCCGTTTCTCAACCGTCACGTCAATGAGGTAGTCGGCAATGTTGTAGCCCAAAGGACACTGGTAGCCGTTCTTTCTGAAGAAGTCGTTGCACTTGATCATGTCACCAGAGTAAACAAGGTCGCCCTCGCTCAACAACACGAGCTTGTCAAAGAGCGACACGATGTTGCTTCGGGGCTGGTGGATGGTGAACACAATGGTGCGGTTGAAGTCGCGAGAGAGTTTCACCAACAGCTCCACCACGTTGCGGGCGTTGTAGCTGTCGAGCCCCGAGGTGGGCTCGTCCAAGAAGAGAATCAGCGGCGACGTCACCAACTCACACGCAATCAGCACCCGGCGCTTCTCGCCGCCGGAGATGCCGCGCTTGAAGTCGGACCCAATCACCCGGTCCTTGATGCCAAGGATGCGCAACTCGCTGAGCACCTCAATCACTCGAGTCACCTTGGCCCGGAGCGACATGGTGCGGGGGAGCCGGAGCAACGCGCTGTTTAGCACGGTCTCGTACACGGTGAGCGTGGGGATGAGGTGGTCCTCCTGGTCGACGAAACCCACGATTTTTTTGTATTGTTTCTCCAAGAGCCTTTGTCCGTTGACAATGATTTCACCGCCAATGTGTCCGCTCTTGTTCTTGCCCGCAAGAATGTCGAGAAGCGTCGTCTTGCCGGCGCCGGAACCGCCCATGATGGCCAAACACTCGCCTGGCTTGACGATGCCGCTGGCCCCGCGGAGAACCGTCTGATTGGTGTTGACGGTGTAGGAGATGTTGTTGAAGGCCAACGTGGCCGGCGAGAAGTGCTCGTTGAGCTCGCTGAGCTCGCCCGTCAGCGGATCGAGGTCGGCGGTCTTCTTGAACAACGCGCTCTTGCTGACATTGTAGATGGTCAGGAGGATGATGAGAAACACAAACAACGTCACCCCCAAGAGCGTCACCAAGTTCCCCCACGTGAAGGTGTTGTGATCAGGCAAATCGTAGCCCGGAATCTCGCTCTTGTGGATGCACTCGCCCAGCGCACACTGTAATGTGATGTAGGGGTCGCCAAACACCGACAGAATCAAGTCGTTCATGCTGGGCTCCGAGAACCGGCACTTGCGCTCGGCCACGTTGCACGAGAAGTCGCCGGGCCCGCGGATGGTTTCCGTGAGGAACTCACTGATGTCAATCAGCCCGGCCTCGCCACAGAGCATTTTGTCGGGCAAGCACTTGCACAGCATCTCCTCGCAGTTGTAGTGGGTGGAGTTGGACTTGAGGTCGAACTCAAACTGGCACTTGTTGAGGTCACAGTAGAAGGACTCCTCCTCGTCGATCCAGAACTGGAAGTCACACGCGGCAGCGGTGCGGTTGCAACTGAAGGTGGCCTGCGGCTTCTTTCCATTCAAGATCGAGATGATCTTGGGGTTGGTGACATCGCACATTTGATGGGACTTCTTCACGAGAATTCCCCCTTGGTAGCACGTTCCGGGAACCCCCTCGGGCATGAACCCATCGCACACGTTGTCCTCGGAGCAAAGGTTGCAGTTGATGCCCAGCCACCCGGGGGAGCACTTGCACGTTTCATTGTCTTTACGGATGGGGCGCTTGCTGTTTCCGTTGGACAAACTTCCACAGAGCGGCTGCGAGCAGTCCAGACCACCGTAACCGTCGCGGCACTCGCACATGCCGGTGAAGGTGTTGCACTGGGAGAATTGCGTGCATTCGAAGTTGGGAAGGTTGCAATTGAAGCAGGGGGGGCACTCGGGGTCGGGGTCCTTTTGCTCGAGAAGAGCCTTTTTTATGTCAAAGACATCGTTGATGACCGCCCCCCTCTTGATACGATCAAACAGGTTCTCGAAGTCCTGCGGCGTCGCAAGCTGGAGCAGCCACGCCGTGGCAACTGCCGCCGCTAGCGGAAGAAGTCTCATGGTTGCGATAGTGAGATTATGTAATCGCGGTACTACTACTAACACTTATTGATGACGCGGCGGAGGGGGTCCACGTACTCGTGCAACTTCAGCTCCTTCACGTAGACAATGTAGTACGGTGTCGCCGTGTTCCCTTCGGCAAAGTTGAACACCTCGGCCGCCGGCACCTCGGTCACGGTCTCGTCGTTGTACTTGCGGAAGATGTTGCGGTGGGGGTCGCGGATGTACACCCAGTAGTGGCCGTAGCTGGCCTCACCCCGGTGGATGAAGATGGCAAAGATGGTGTAGCCCACCTGGGTGTACCCGCTGAACTGGCCGGCAACCTTTTCCTGGAGCACGTTGAGTTCGTTGTGGATGTTCTGGATTTCCGAGCGGAGCGCCGCAATCTGGTCTCCAATGACGCTGATGGTTTCGTCCTTGACGTTCAATTCCTCTCTTCTTGCCTCGAGGAATTTCTTGGTGGCACTGAGCGAGTCGATGATGGAGAGCTTGCTCTCGTCGTCCACGCGGAGGATGGCATCCTTCTTTTCGTGGAGCTCGTGGATGTGCGACTTCCACTCAAACACCTCGTGCCGCTTGCGGATGATGTCCTCATCGTCGGTGGCGAGGTACCGGTCGAGGTAGATTTGCTCACTGAAGGGAATGGGCTCGATGGACTTGTAGGCCATGAGGCGCTCGCGGTCAAACATGACCCGTTGCACGTGGAACTGGAGAATCTCGGGGAGTTCCTCGATGGTGATGGACTTTTTGACGAGCCCCTCGTCCAAATTGACGATATCCTCGCTGAAGTAGTTGTCGAGCGAGTCATAGATGTTTTTTGGGTGGTCGCTGACGTTGATGATCAAACTGAAGAAGCGCTCAATCAGCACCCGCTCCTTTGCTTCGCCCTCAAGAGGCACAATGGTTTGCTTGGTTTTGCCGTAAAACAACTTCTTGATGAGGTCGTACTGCTCGCCGTCGGCCTCAAGCCGTTCCGGCTCCAACGCCGTCTCGATCTGGAACGTCACGTTCTCAATGCACTCGGTCACGTCCTGCTGGCGGCCAATCTCGATGGTGCTCTCCATCTGCTCACTACCAATCTCCAACAACTTGGGCTCGGTGAGATCAATGAGGTCAACGTCCATGGCTTCGGGCAGCTCCAGGCCAATTACAATGGGATCTTGTTCCATGCCCTCCGCGACGGGCTCGTCCTTCTCCTCGTTTTTGAAGGTGACTGGTTGGGACAATGGCAAAAAGGAAAGGTACGCGAGCTCCTTGCTTGGCTGGACGCACCGCTTGTCCGTGTGGATCATTTCCGTAAACAAATGCTCGAGGTGGTGGACAAACTGGAACGAGCGCTTGAATTCCGACTCCTCCACCCGGCGCCCGCCAATCTTGCGGTCGGGGTACCGGGAGTAGTCGACGTCCACTTCGTTGAAGGCGAGGATGGCCTCGCGAAGCGGACGGATGCAAAAGTAGTACTGCAACAACGAGTTGAGGTAGCACGTGTTGCCGATGTTGTCGAGTCCCGCGGGCCAGTTCTCCGCCGGAAGAAGCGCCGAGTCGATTTTGCCGGACTCAAGGAAACTCCCAAGGATCTTGGAGTCCCGGTGTTGCGCGATGGTGCGGAGACACTTGCGAAGGACTCGTATGTCGTCATCCTTGGTGGTGGAGGTGGCCAAGCGCGTCTGGAACGTGGCCACCAACTCGGAGTCCGGCGTCTGTTCGGAGATTTTGAGCCTGGTGTACGCCTCGGCCGGCGAGAAGTCCGGCACGCTCACGATGTCAGGGTATTTCGTCTCGATGTAGTTCATCAAGACGTGGCTCTTGCGGTTCACCGCCACCGAGAGGAGCGCCCGGTACGAGAACGTCACCTCGTCGGTCACCCGGAGGTTGTTGGCCTGGAGCACCTCGTCGAGATTGAACTCAAACGCCGTGATCACCACCTCGTCCTCGGTGATTTCCTCAATGCTCAACGTGTTCAAGGCAATGTCAAGCGGCACGAGCTCACTCTCGAGAAACTTGTTTAGTACGTCGGACTGACGCACCGACGCAATCACCTTTAGGTTGCGGTTGAAGTAGGCGTAGTTCTTGGTGTCCTTCGAGTACGACGCCTGGTACATGTTGATGATGAAGTCGTCGTCCACCGCCACGTTCTCCAGCACCAACTCGATGCCGAGACACTTGAGCGCCAGAATGTAGTCGCTGTACCCCACGAGGTCTCCTCGTTGCTGGAGATTCTGGCAGTAGGTGCGGAGCTTGGTGGTGGCGGCGCTGTTGGCCTTGAACTGGATGATGCTGCGGAGGGAGTCGATGTAGTGGGGTTTGTTCATGGGATCGGAGTGGATGGTGTTTTCAAAACACTTGATGATCAACTCGTCCTGGAAAAACGTGCATGCACTGAGATTGGAGAAGAAGGGAAGCTGGTTGGAGTTGTGGCTCTTGCCCAACGTCACACACGCATGCTTGTCGACCTCGTTGAGGGTGCGGTACACCAACGAGACGTTGTCGCTGAAGGAGTACTTGGTGTCAAAGTCGTTGATTTGGTCGCGGACCTTAAGGAACTTGCCTCGGTAAATGAGCTCGAGAATCCGCCGGATATACGACTCCTTGAGAGAGGGGCTCGCCGCAAGTAGCGGCGGCACGAGATTGTCGTCTTCAATGGAAAACAGCAAGCTGTTGAGGAGAAAGGAAATGTCGAGCTTGGCATCGAGCAGTGTCGCCTTGACGTTGATTTTCTGGATCGGCGTGTCGGGAGGCAAGAGCACCGGGCCCTTGAGCACGTTGATGAGGGTTTGGAAACAGTGGATCGGCAGCGGGATGACGTCTCGCAGTAGCTTCGACTCGGGGTTGCTGGAGAGCGCCTCCAAGTAGCGGGCGGTGATTGTATCCTGATCAAGCACGGGGAAAAGGTCGTCATTTTCAAACTGCCGGGAGTAGAGCGACACCCGGATCAAGTGGGCGCTGTTGAGACTCTTAAAGAAGGCGTCGTCCTCAAGATTGTAGGCCGGCACCGCCGCATCGTCAAGGGCGTCGAGATCGTCGCCGGACACGAGCGCCTTGGGGATCACATGGTACTCGTGCTTGTCCACATACGTCGATACAAACGGCAGTTTCTGGTCCAAGATGGCAATGCGGAAGTGGTGCAAGTCTGCCGTAGTTCTGTTCACCACCAACCCTCGAATCGTTGTAAGGACAAGTCCGTGCTCGAGCTCCTTTTCCTCAATGGACGGGGCATGAGCAAGCTGGTTGTTCAAGGTCAAAAGCTCGTATTCCCGGTACTTCGGCGTGGCCAAGAGCTTCAGCAAGTGCGCCGAGTACTCAATGGGCCGCGAGTTGAGAAGCGACTGCTCCCGGACCGTCTCCTTGAACACATTCAGAAACCGGAGATCATCCATTATGCGGTTGATGGTCTTGTAAGGGTACTTCATGAGCACGTCACGGTCAATGGTTGTGGCGTGGTACTCAGACAATACCGTGGGTTCCTTAAACGGGTTATTGCTCTTGAGGGTGGGGGTGTCGGACCCATCTTCGTCAGCCATGGTGGTAGGTGGGTATGGCAATTGTGCGCGAACATCATGCCCGAACCTCCATCACTCGACCTCGAGAAAATCCGGGCCTCGCTGGACGGCTCCGTTTCCGGCATGGCGCGCTCCGCCTTCACCGAGGTTGTTGCCAACAACCCGTACTTTGCCGCTGGAGGCGGGCTCATGTTACTTGGGACCTCGCTCGCCTTGGCTCGTCAGGGTATCGTCAAGCTGAGCGGGTTTCTCTACCGCCAAATGCTCGTGGACCTTGAGATTCCTTCCAAGGACAAGTCGTATCTTTGGTTTCTTGAGTGGATGTCCAATTACAAGAACCGCTCCCTGAGACACCTTTCGGTCGAGACAAACTACATCCAGCACGACAACGGCGCCGTCACGACAAAATTCCTGCTTGTGCCGGGTCCAGGCAAGCACTTGATCAGATACAAGGGTGCGTACATGTTGGTGAATCGCGAGCGGTCGGGCAAGCTCCTCGACATGACGAGCGGAACACCCTTCGAGACGGTCACGCTCACCACGCTCTATCGTGACCGCAAGTTGTTCTTTGAGATCCTCGACGAGGCGAAGAAGATGGCATTGAAGGCCCAGGAGGGCAAAACGGTGCTCTTCACGTCGTGGGGGCCCGAGTGGCGGCCGTTTGGCCAGCCCCGCAAAAAACGCATGTTGGGGTCGGTGATTTTAGACGAGGGCATCGACACCGCCATCCTCAACGATGTCCAGGACTTTTTGAAGAGCGGCGACTGGTACCACCAGCGAGGCATTCCCTATCGCCGCGGGTACTTGCTCTACGGTCCCCCTGGCAGTGGGAAGACCTCGTTCATTCAGGCATTGGCGGGAGAGCTCGACTACAACATTTGTATCTTGAACTTGTCGGAAAATAACCTCACCGACGACCGTCTCAACCACTTGATGAACCACATCCCCGAGAGATCCATTCTTTTGTTGGAAGACATTGACGCTGCCTTTAACAAGCGGGCGCAGACCGACGAGAGCGGGTACCAGTCGGGAGTGACGTTTTCGGGGCTCTTGAATGCATTGGACGGCGTGGCCAGCGCCGAGGAGTGCATCACTTTCATGACCACCAACCACCCGGAAAAGCTCGATCCCGCCCTACTTCGCCCGGGCAGAGTCGACTACAAGGTGCTTATAGACAATGCCACCGAGTACCAGGTGCGGCAGATGTTCTTGCGCTTCTACGAGGGCGAGACCGAGCTCTGCGACGAGTTTTTGTCGAGGTTTCATGCATTGGGGTTGGACAAGGTGAGCACGGCCCAGCTCCAGGGGTTGTTTGTGTATAACAAGCGGGATCCACGGGGGGCCATCACCATGGTGGAGACCCTCCGCAACCCCAATGTGGTTTTCTAGTCGCCGACGCCATTCCAAACTTGGCCACAGCCAACAAGTTGGCATCCGGCAAAGGTGACTGTGGCATCACCTGCCTAAAGATGATGCCCAATTCACACTGGCGGGCGAAGATCGCCCCCAAATTTGACTCACACCCCGGCTCACTGGCTGGCCAGCCAGCCAGTTCGTTCAGTATCCACTTTGTTCGGCGTCCGTCTGTTTCCTTGGCTCACTGGCTGGCCAGCCAGCCAGTTCGTTTGGTCACCCACGAAAGCGTCTCATCAACTCCGCATGGCGGCGTCTCAACTCGGCCTCGCCGTACCCCTGCTTCCCCAACTTACTCAAATAGTGTACATAGACCAAATACACCAACACATCGGTGTTGTCCTTCTTCAACGTAAGGTCGGACTTCCCAGCGAGTACCCGGCGAAAGCGACTCTGGTTGTAGGACTTCATGGTAAACAATTATGTAAGCGGCGCGCCCATCACCATCCCGGCTATATGCACACCCTCCTATGATACCAACAACCCCTCGGAATTATGTCAGGTGGTAACACCTGTTGGTGGCGTGGACCAAGGTCAGTGCCCGGTTGCCTTTCGTGCCCTTTTTTTCCCCATTTCATCACCTGAAATTGTCACGAGCCCATCGCAAATCTGTGTGGCCATCCTCGGCGGCCAAATATTCGAGGCGTGGCCGTGAGCAACAACGGATCTATCGACAAGAATGACACCCTAGAAAGGAGACAAGCCCATGGGTATTTTGTCCATGATATGTTCAAATTGGCAGTTTTGCAGAGGACATGAAAAATTACGATTTTGCATCAATCAGCCCCTGCACACCGGGCTATAGCAAACATGAAGCGCGAGCACAAGAGGAGGGTGAAAAGCAGATATTTTGCCGTGGCAAATAATACTCTTTAAACGTAAGGCACTGGCATTTGTCGGGGGACAAATTCGATTGTTGTGGGATCGACGGGCGGCTCGGCCCGATTCCCGAACATTGCCAGATATATACGAAATGGGGCTTTGCCATGGCTACGAATGTTCGGGGGAGCAACTAGCCCTGTGGCTGGTGGTTACTGAGTATGTTTGATTTATGGATCACTATGATGCTCTGGTTATCTGTAGTAGCAATGACGATAGCGGGCGTTGCCGAAGCCCGCTGCACGTTGAGATGAACAATGGCCAAATCAAAGATCGGCCAACCCCTTTCGTTCTAGAAAGCTACACCTTTCTCTTTTTGAACTTGGCGTCGTCGTCGTCCAACGGGGCCTCATTCCCGTTACCGGCACGGGATAGTAAGTTGAACACCAGCGCGTTGCCCGTTTTGATCAGTTTGTCCAACTCCGACACCGAGGGAAGCACGTTGCGGGGACGGTCGTCGTCGTCCTTGTCTTCGAGAGTGGTTTTGATGGAGTTGGTGGTGACAGTGCTGCCGCTACTACTGTGATTGGAAACGTCGCCCAATCGGTAGGGAATCAGGCGCGGCGGCTGTTCCTTCAGTGGGGGCAGATTCCCCAGGGACGGCAGGTTGCGGGCGTACGAGGGAGTGATGGGGTATTGCACCGATGTTCGGGGCTGGGGCCGGGGGATCTGACTGTCTGAGTGAATGGAGGTGAGAGAGTGGCGCGAGTAGTTGGGGCCGTCGGGGGTAATTTGGTCAAAGTTGGGGAGGGAGTTGGTGCGATGCAGACTGTCTAATGAGTGCGTAGGCGGGGGATGCGTGACATGGGGCTGGAGGTATTGATGTGTCATAGGAGGGAATGGGTATTGTTGGTAGTTGTGAATACGTGGCGAGGGGTCGGTCGAGTGCTTCTTGTCGGGAGACTCGACGGGGATGGGCCCAAGGGCCGCGATGGGCGGCTCCACCGTGCGAGAGTTCTTGCGGAAAGGAATGGGCTGGAGCGGGTCCATGAGAATCAGCAGGTGGCGGTTCTTCAGGTCGGTTTCGTTCATCTTGACGTTGCGGAAGGCCACCTCATGGTTGTACACGGTGTAGTTGGGGTTGAGAGGGTAATGCTGGGGGATGATGTTGGGATTGGACAGTTGGCGAGACGGATTGGAGTGGTCGAGGTGATACAGCAGTGGTTGGGGGGGAGGGGGTGCCGCCTGCAGGCCGACGAACTTGGTCTTGTTGACAAGGTAGTTTTTGAACTCGGAGATTTGCGCCGAGAGCAGCGTGGGGGCCGCCACCGGCGGCCGGGACATGGGCGACGTCACATCCTCGGCCACGAGGGGATTGACCGGGGTTTTGTTCTTGTTGCGGTCGACATCGGGCCCGGGGGGCGCCTTGGCGAGTTTGTCGAGAAGGTCCACCAAGTGGATCAAGTCCTGGTGGTTGCGCTTGAGCTCCAGGTTCACGTACTCGTACTTGCCAAGAAGAGCATTGTGTTCGTTCTTCAAGTGGTTGAGACTATTCAGAAGTTCAAGGATCTTGAGACTGTAGGGGTCGAGCAGTTGCGACCCCGGCCGCGAGTGGTCCTCCGGTTGTTCTGTAGGGTGGGGGGAAGATGGTCCGGGCGGCGGCGGAGGCGCCTCTTGTTGATGATAGAGCTGAAGTGATTGGTGGTATTGTTGTCGAATAAATTCACTTTCGTCAGGCACATAGGTGGGAGGTAGGGCCGGGTTGGAGGTCGGGGCCGGCGGGATACTCTTGATGTTCACCACCTCCTTGTGGCTGTTGATGTTCTTGGAGCTGCGGCGCTTGATGAGCTTGAGCAGTTCCAAGTCGCCCTTGCGGAACCGATTGGTGGAATGGCGGAATTCCCACTTGGAGATGCCCGGCTGGCTCGACTCCTTCTCGTCGCTAGTGAAGTTGTCATTCACCTTGTGGAACCCATACATGTTTAATTGTCGGATAAAGGAGGCAATGTTGGTGTGCTTGAAGTATTGGGCCAACACCTTGGAGAATTCTTCGCTGGGATAGAGAAAGAACGACACGCTGTTGGGCGACCACCAGATAAGATGGGATATCGACAGATCCTCAAGCATGTCGTACAACTTGTGGATGAAGACCGTCTGGGTCTTGCCAGTCTTTCCTTCGAGGGTTGGGGTGGTTGACCTAACACGGGGCACCGGCTCCGGCTGGGGCGCTAGTAGGTCCGATAGTGAGTTGGACCGAGACGGGTGGGACATGTCTAGGCAAGGTGAAGAAGCATGGACTCTATGGAATATAAGCAACGGATTAGATGTTCCTTTTCTTTTTTTTTTTTTATTTGAAACCAGTGCGGCGTAGTATTTTTCCACCCCGACTCGCAAAGGGCAAAATCTCCAGCATCTAGCAATACAATGGTACGGATCCGGCACGACAAAATATCGGCGGCTGCTCCGTGTGCGTCTTTTTTTTTTCTCCTTGCGGGGCCACCACGATTCGCAGTCAGGAAGGCCAATGCGAAGCCCGTTTGGTAGGGACAATGGGCCATGGGTATATCCGAAGGAGAAAGTGACCAAACCCGCCCCACCGGCTATGGGCGCGGGCGGGCGCATGGGGGCGGGCCAGTGCCGGTTCTATTTTGTCCGCGGGTCCCCAGTTTCATCGATGATGTGGTGATCTATTCAAGGCCGCTTAAATTTCACCAGCTGCAACGACTCGCCTCGTATCGGCAGATGGAGAGGGCTCCGCGAGGTCGCTGGCTCGTGACTCCGTCGTGGAGGTGCGGTCCCACGAACAAAGCACGACCTTGCGACCTTGCGACATTGCACGACCATCATTGCACGCCATTGCAACTTTGCACGACCATTGCATCACTCGCACAATCGTTGCACAATTTGCACCACTCACGACCACGGCGGCCGCACTTTGCTCGCCCACCCAACCACTTGTCGCACGGCCAATTCCATTAGCAATGCCCCTCGCACTACCCGCGGTTGACGCCGCGTTCGTATTCCACCTCGTCTGCTGGCATGTGACCTACACCACCATGGCACCACCAACCTCATGACAACTTGCCATCTATATATAGGCCGTAGGGTGACCGGTGATCCCATCGCGTGCCACGCTGCTTCCGCTGCCTACGGAGAATCGCCTCATTGGACCGACACTTGATCAGCAATTCCACTCGTGATGAGACAAAAAAAGAAAAAGAAAAGAAACATCATGTACCATATTTACGTTCCTTTTTCGCCTTCATTTCATCTCTTCCGCCTCTCCCTGTAACCTATTGTTTTTACTACACTAAACTACTTTACACTTATTCCCACCCCGAGTCCAAACACACTTTCCCATCACTTGTTTCAGTCACTTGTTGTCACCATCCAACTACTCGCCCGCCCTTAATTATTCGCACACGGCTCCAACTTTTCTCCCTAATTTGACTCACCCCCACAACACTTGCTCCGCTATCGAAATTATTTGGCTCATGAACTCCCAGATAAACAACCTGAATGAAAACCAAGACCAGGTGTTTGAGGAAACCCCGTTCCGCCCGGTGTTTCTAGACCTGCTGGCCAAACGCAACTCCACGCTGCCCACCAACGACCAGGCCAAACGGGTCCGCTTGGACGCCCGCCGGCTGCTGCGTCATCTCCACGACCACCAAAAAGTCGACGTGTCCCCCACGTCGTCCACCTCGGCGTCGTCGGTGGACTCTCCCCCCGATCAGAAAAAGGAAAAACCCTTCAAGAAATTCTACCAACCCACCCAATCCATCAAGAAACCATCGTCATCGTCCTCCAAGGCCCCCAAGTTCGTGCGCCGCTTCCGCTCCCGCTCGTTACCCATCATCTCCTATAACTCATCCGCGGCGGCCGCTGCCGCCGCGGCATCGTCTCGCTCCCATATGTTCCCCCACCACCACCACATCAACAAAACCTCGACCCGGGGCTCGGTCTCCTCCACCTCCGTGGTCACGCCTCCTCTTCCTCCCATCAACCTTCAGAGCTTGAAGGAAATCGACTTGCATGAAATTCTCAAGAACCCCCAGTTACGACATGACATCTTGTTTGACCCCCAGTTACAATTTAGACCCAACTTGGACGGCGAAAGGGGCAAGAAGAAGAAAAACATCATCGACAAGTATTGGAACGAAATCCAGAAGGAATGCAAGCAATTCTTTACTGGTCAGGCCAACGTCAAGGTGGTGAAGCTTCCTCTTCTCTTCAACACCCTCAGAGATATTCTCATTTCTTTGCTTCCCAACAAGGACCGGGCAGCGGTGGCAGAAATCATGGACCACGATTTGTTGGTGCAACAACTCAACCACGGCTCCTTCGACTTTGTCTCTCTTGCTCGTTGGCTCGGGGAAGTTTTTAAAAGTCACTGTGCTCCCATGAGAGATTCCTGGGTATCCGACATGACCTCCAAGTTCGAGGCCGCCTATACCGAGGGCTCCGTCGAGAAACTTGTCCAGGGACTCCGGATGATTTTCTCGATCCTCGAGGCCATGAAGCTCGATGTGGCCAACCACCAGATCCGGCTCTTGCGTCCCGTGCTCATTGAAACCGCCGTCGACTTTGAAAAAGATTACTTTACCCAACTCATCAGCCACTGCAAGATTGACATTTCCGACTCGCTCAAGTGGTTTGCCAAAAACTATTCCAAAAAGAAGGCCGCCCACCCGGCGCAAGACCCTCTGGACTTGAAAGCATTCATTTCTTCCTCCATCATTGATCTTCTTTCGTGCCGCAACATGGCCACGGAGTTCCCCTCCACGTTGGCGTTTGACCACACTCGGTTGGTGTTTCTTCGGGCCGACGTTCGTCAGTTGGTGTGTGTTCAATTGTGCATTGTTCTCTACAAGCAGCTTTTGTTCAACTATGCTCCTTCGGCGGCCTACAGACAAGAGAGTCTCAAGCTCGACAACATCAACAAGGTCCAGGAGGAGATTTTGGCCATCGTCACCGACGACAATGGCAACGTCAAGTGGACGCGCAACGTCCAGGCGGTGTCGTTGCAACTTGTCAAGAATGCCACCACCAACCCCCTCACCAACAAATCGGTGGTGACCAACCTCCCCTCATCCATGATTGAATTCAGTTGCAACTGGCTCATCAAGCAAATCCAGCCCAGCTCCGATGTTTACGGGTTGATGGAGGAAAAAATCTTCAAGGGACTCCTCCACGAGGTCGTCTCCACCGTTGATGTTGACGCGCAGCTTACTCCTGTGAGTATGCCTGAGGAATCCACCAACAAGAAGAAGAACAATACCGAAATGAATAACATCGCGTCAAGAATCGCCACCCTCGTCAAGTTCCACTGGAGCGTGTTTGGCACCTACTACACCGATTACTTGAAGCATACGAAGTCCTAATGTCCCCTTTTTTTTCGGTTCTAGCATAGCGAATATTACGACAAATGAAAGTTTCCATTACATCATAGTGTGAGTTCGAGCCCGTTGATATGTGCAACAGCCGAGAGCAACACCAACGACCGGCGGATCCGCGTCTCCACCAACCCCATCTCCGCCCGCACTTCGCGGTAGGCTTCATCGTCACTGTGGTAGAGTAGAGTCCATTTGAGCCACGCGGTGAGCTCGGATCGGCTCACGTTGTTGTCTCGCTTGCCAAACTCCACACACAAATTGACATCCACCACCCCAGAAAGCCCCTGAAGCGAAAACACCATGTCAACGACATACGAGTCACACACGTCCAGCGTGTCGCCTCGAAGGGTGAGGAGACGCAGGTCCTCGATTTTGCCGAGAAACGCTCGGCCCAACACCATGTTTTCTCGCTCGGCAGGATCCATGGCCATGTCTCGTATACTGGTGTAGACGGATTCGTCAAGAAACAGAATGCCAGCAGCAGATCCCTCTCGATCAAACGTTATGGTGGTTGCAAAGGTATCCTCTGATGTGGTTGTCTCCTCTATGGGAATGATCTTCTCGGAAGGAGTGGAGGGACGCAGGTACTGGTTAAAGTACGGGGTGAGAAACGGTCCGTCACCATAGCGTTTCGTGTAGCGCTCGTCCTTAAGCTGGGAATTCATGAGTCAACAAACTGGGGGGGACCGGCCCTTTGTAGGCATTTGTAGCCGGAGGTGTGTCAGGAGTGCCGCACATGGGTCATGAGGTCACTCCCTTGAATTCACCACTCATCGGACTCTGGGATGGGACTGAACTTGGCTTCCTCCTCGGCCACCGCGGTGGTGGTTTCAGGTACGAATGGCAGCCGTCCCACGAGCGTGGACCCCTGAGATGCCTGGGTGGTGTTTCTGGAGTAGGAGAAGGTGTATCCATCGTCGTCCTCGTAGAGATTGCGTCCGGAGGCAATGGCCTCGGAGAAGTCGGGCTCTTCCACTTTGATTTTGTTGGTGGTGGGGAGGCGGTCCATAAGCTTATCCACATGAGGGGTGGGCTTGTTGAAATCGAAGCCATATGACTTTGCTTTGCTTGGAGCTGTTGCTAGAACAGAACTGATGGCTCGGAGCCAGTAGCCACTGACGGTCCCCACAAAGAGGCCAATGAAGATGGAAGCCATGATGAAGTGAAGAAGGTTGATGAGGAAGAACGACGCGTGCGGCCACGCCGTCACCACCAACTGGACGAGCGTCGACTCCACGTGGTTTTCCTGGAGCGTGTAGTCGATGGAGAGCGCGTGGAGCACGGGCTTGATGGGGGTGTAGATGAAGCCGTAAAGGAGGATGCGGGCGATGGTAAGGAGGGGAATGGCAATAGTGTGAGTGATGAAGGCAACAACAACGAGGAAGGGGAGGACAATTAGTAGGTGCCACGCCCACTGAATGGGGGCAAGGGCCCAGCCCACAATGTAATGCATGTTTATTCAAAGTTGCGAAATTTACAAAAAGTTGTGAAAGCGGGTGAAAATGAAATGATTGAAAATGAGAAAAACGGTATGGGTGCAAAACGAATAAATACATCACTGTCTCTCGTAGTGGCCCGGCGATGGGGGGACGACACCCGTCTCCCACAAAACAGGGAATTGCCCAAGCTCAAACACCAACTCACCTCCGTCGACGAAAAAGTCATGGGTGATCCAATTCTGCGCAAGCGTCTCTCCGTTAAGGGTCACCGACTGGACGTAGTAACTGTCTGGTCCAAGGTTGTTGGCCTTGATGGTGGCTTTGTTGCCATTTTCAAGGTTGATTGTAGTCTCTTCGAGAAATGGGGACAGGAGAAGGTATGTGGTGGTGCCGGCCACGGGATACACTCCAATCAACAGGAAAAAGTACCATGCCTGCATGGCACCGGCGTCGGAATTTCCAGGAAGTCCCTTGACCCCCGACCCGAACTTGGTGTGGATAATATACCGCGTGGTGGCCACCGTCTTGTGGTTCTTGTTGATGTAGTTGTAGAGATAGGGGGTGAGGAAACTGGGCTCGTTGCCAACGTCAGCAATGTCTTCTGCTCCGTACAACGCATACATGTCGTCGAGGCGCTTCTCGAAGGTGGAGTCGGACCCAATGAGCGTCTTTAGCGTCTCAATGTCGAAGGGGACCGCCCACAGGTACTCCACCGGCTTGCCCTCGTACTCATCGTCGCCCCAGTAGCACCCGCCACACTCCATGGGATTGTAGTTGGTGTAGTTGAACGTGCCGTCGCTGTTCTTGGGCTGAACGAACCCTTTGTACGAGACTTTGTCGGATGAGGCGTCGGGGTTCCAGATGTTCTGCCAGTTGGAGGACCGCTTGAGGTACTTGTCGTGTCTGTTGTCGTTGAGGCCCTTGGCCACCACCGCCAAGGCAAAGTCATCGTAAGCGTACTCCATCGTGCGTGTCACCGACCGGGTGTAGTTGCGGGTGATGTACCCGTACTGTTTCCAGTCAGGAAGAGCCCCGCGGCCCTGCTTGTTGGAAGCATCCGGGGCAAACAGGTCGTAGACGTAGGGCGGAGCCACCTCGGCGTTTTTGACCATGGCATCAAACGCCAAGTTCCAGTCCACCCCTTCAATGCCCTTTACGTAGGCATCCGCCATAACAATATCCGAGTTGGACCCGCCCTGCGTGCGCCCGTTCTGGTTGGCACTGCGCCCGTCGGGAGTGTACCCGTCGTGCTGGTAGATGTTGGCAAGCGACTGAACAAGCTCGCCGCCAATGGTGGGATTGAGCACATTGAAGAGCGGGTTGAGACACCGGAAGGTGTCCCAAATGGTGAACCAGTCGTCGTAGTACACTTTGTCGCCCCAGTCGTCGCTGGGGTGTTCTCCAGTGCGGTTGGAGGGAAGAAGGTGGGTCCCGTAAAGGGCGGTGTACACAATGCCTTTGAGGGACGAGTTGTCCGTCTTCACCTCCACCCTGTCGAAGAGCTGTTCGTTCCAGAGGTTGACGGTCTCCTCAACAGTCGCATCCACGTCGTAGTCATCGCCAAAGTCGTCATAGATGTTCAGACACGCCTGGTCAATGCTCTTGAAGGAAACCCCGACGCGGCTGCGAATAGACCGACTCTCAGGCGAGAACGTGTACACCACGCCAAACGAGTCGTCCTGGATGGCCGATGAGACAGAGTCATTGGTATACACCGGAGCCTTGCCCTGGAAGAAGGTTTTGGCTTGGGGCTCGGTGTCAAAGTCGCCGCAGTAGTAGATGGTCCACGGCAGCTGGTCACCCCACCCTCCTTTGAAAGTGGAATGCCCGCCGTAGTGGTGGTCGGAAACATTGGTGTAGAGAGTGCCCTCCACAAAGTACTGGGACCACCACGGTCTAGCCGGCGCCGCCAAATGATGGGAAGCATTCACCACGATTTTCGGTGGTTGCGAAAAGTCGGTGCCAAAGTCATAGTGAAGGATGGCCAGCCGGGTGGCTGCCGCCAACTCGACGCCGGCCCCGTTGGTGAAGTTGGCTTGGTAGTGGCCCACCAGCCCGGTGTCGGGAGATGCTCGTGTGAGAGCAAGCTCGGAGGTGTAATTAATGTCCCCGAGCCACGGGAGTTGCGACACCACGCCGTATTGTGGAGCACCACCGGTGCCACTCTCATGGAGAAGTGAGATGCCCAGCACTCGCCCATCAGGTGCATACCCCGAGTAAGCGTTGCCGGATGCAGACTCAATGGTGTCCACACCCAATTTCACCATGCCAAAGGGCCGAGTGGATCCAGGGAACACGTTGCCCCCGCCTTCAGTGCCAAAGAACACATCCACATTGAAGGCTTGGGCAATTGCAAGCAGAGATAGAAGAAGAGGTAACATGAGGTGGGGATTGTGTTGACGAGATCAAACACTGAAACGGTGGGCATCGAAAGTCTACTTATACGAGACAATGGTTCTCATAGCCGCCGCCGCAGACATGCCAATCGGCCGTGCTCCGAGCCTCCTCGAGCTTCTGTCAAACAAAGCGCCCCCCAAAAATAACCATGTGCTTATTGACGTGAACGTGGGCGCATCACCATTAGTGCCGGCGATGCGCATTGTTAGCACGTTCGATTATTTTACCGCCGAGTGTCCGACAAGGCCACAATACGTGCTCCCGAGCGTGGGCCCCGTCCTTATCCCCGTGGGCCACCACGTTGGCCCACGGTCGCACCACGTGAACCGGTTGCAACACAGAAAAAGATCCGTACACACCGGGTCACGTGAGCGTGCCCAGCTTTCGACCTTGGCACCCTGACTGGAGCGGCTGCTTCGCCCGGCTTGGCGAGGCTGATCTAGCGATAGTGGCGGAGACAATGATCTGGTTCTCAGGCTGGAGTGGCTGGGCTGCGAGAGGCTGGGCCGTGGCCGTGGCTTGGGCCGTGACACATCTATTAATATGTCGTGGACACATGCATTCCTGGACTTGGCTGGTGGTGTTGGTGGTGTTCTGTTGTCGGTGTGGTTGCTCTATTGTCTCACTACTGTAACAGGAGAAAAGTAAAAATACCTCAAAAATTGCGAGACCCGATTTTTTCTTCCCTACCAAAAACCTTTACTCATCAACAGCCCACTTCCGGACTGCCCTGGTCCCACTAGTACTTCGAGTACACTTGTATCGTCAGATACATCTATTTTTTTTTGTCGAGTTTTGATTTTGGTGGCTGCAATTTATGGGTGACAAATCAAAGAAAACCATCACCAAGCTAGGCAAGCTCTTTGGGGTGTCGTCCACAAACCTCACTCAGCTCCACGACGAGGAGAAACACAAAAAGGATGTTCTGGAGGATGACGACGTCGTCACTCCTCTTCCCAAACTCTCGCCTCGTCAGCTGAGACCGCAGTCTCCCGTTAGTGACCGAGCTCAGAGCCCTCCTCCCTCAGGCATGTCTCGGTCGCTGAGCAGCATCAAGAAGCTGGCCCCGGTATCTCGGACGCCGCTGGTCAAGAAGGCCCCGCTGGCCAATCTTCTGCCGACGCTGTCGCAGGTGAATCTCACCACCCTCAACAACAAACCACGCTTCCGCATGTTGGAGGATGGCCTGCACGAACACAACCTTCGGTCGGCCAAGCGACAAGAGAAGCTCCTGAACATGCTCAAGGATCTCCTTGGCGCAAAGAAGCTTCGAGACGAGGCCAAGAGTGCCATGCCCAACATCATGAATGAGGCAGGGGCTGCGGCGCCTGCATCCGAGAAACCCCCGACGTTGTTTGCTGGCCTTGTCAATCAGGTGCAAAAGAACGGCGACTACGTGGGCCAGATTCTCGGTCCCTCCAGCCAGCAAGACAGCCGGTCGTTTGTGGAGAAGTACGGCCGATGCCAGGAAGTTATTGGCCGCGGGTCCTTTGGCGTGGTGCGTATTTCTCACAAGAAGGTGGATGCAACGAATCCCGGCAACGGGACCAATCACCCGGAGGAAATCCTCTATGCCGTCAAGGAGTTCAAGCGACGCCAGAACGAGTCAGAGAAAAAGTACAATCGCCGCCTTACGCTGGAGTTCTGCATCTCCTCGTCACTCAAACACAGAAACATCATTGATACGCTCGACCTTTTAAAGGACGCCAAGGGAGATTATTGCGAGGTGATGGAGTTTTGCTCGGGTGGAGATCTCTACACGTTGATCATTGCCGCCGGCAAGCTCGAGTACGCCGAGGCCGACTGTTTCTTCAAGCAGTTGATCCACGGTGTGAATTACATGCACGACATGGGCGTCAGCCACCGGGACTTGAAGCCGGAAAACATCCTCCTTACACAAACGGGTGTGCTCAAAATCACCGACTTTGGCAACGGCGAGTGCTTCAAGATGGCGTGGGAGAACGAGATCCAGCTCTCCGAGGGCATCTGCGGCTCGCTGCCGTACATTGCGCCTGAAGAGTTCACCCAGCACCTGTTTGACCCGCGTGGCGTCGACATTTGGGCCTGCGGTGTCATCTACATGGCCATGAGAACGGGCCGCCAGCTCTGGAAGCTTGCCGATGCCGAACGGGACGACTTTTACAAGGAGTATCTTGTTAAGCGGCGCGATGCTTCGGGATACGAGCCCATCGAGTCGCTCAAAAGGGCCCGGTGCCGCAACGTCATCTACTCCATTCTCGATCCCAAGCCGGAGAGAAGAATCACGGGGAAGCAGATCCTCAACTCGGAGTGGGGGCGCGAGATCAAGGTGTGTGCGGCAGGGGAGGGGCACTAAATGGAGTGTCATCACGAGCTCACACAACCAACAACAAGTCGTCACACATTTGACAACAAGCCAACGTGAGTGATGAAGTTGTGGCGTTGCTCCTTCCGCAAGGAACCAGTCATTCTTTTCTACGGTACTTGTGCGGCTGATGGCCACGCACAATCCACTCGACATGCCCCAGCAAGCGAAGCATCGCTTCTCAGACGTATGGTGACTTGTAATTCCCTGGCCGGAACGTGACTTGTCACTTCCGGTCCCATTGTCACTTGCGGTCTTATACGGGCCTTAGCATTGCATATAAACATTTACATGATACGCGTTTTTGTTTTGAACTAGACGACATGGTTGAGTTATCCGACTACCAGCGCCAGGAGAAGATCGGAGAGGGTATGTAAAACGACGCATGACATCCGCTAACATCAGGAACCTATGGAGTGGTTTACAAAGCCCTCGATACCAAACACAACAACCGGGTGGTGGCCCTCAAGAAAATCCGCCTCGAGTCCGAGGACGAGGGCGTGCCTTCCACCGCCATTAGAGAAATCTCCTTGCTCAAGGAGATGAAGAACAACAACATCGTTCGGCTTTACGACATAATACACTCGGACTCCCACAAACTTTACCTTGTGTTTGAATTTTTGGACTTGGATCTCAAAAAATACATGGAGTCGATTCCCCAGGGTGCAGGCCTTGGGGCCGCCATGGTGAAACGGTTCCTCAACCAGCTCATCAAGGGCATCAAGCACTGTCACAGCCACCGGGTGTTGCACCGAGACCTCAAGCCGCAGAATCTTTTGATTGATAAGGAGGGAAACTTGAAGTTGGCCGATTTCGGGTTGGCCCGGGCCTTCGGTGTGCCTTTGCGGGCGTACACCCACGAGGTGGTGACATTGTGGTACCGTGCCCCTGAGATTTTGTTGGGCGGAAAACAGTACTCCACGGGAGTAGACATGTGGTCCGTGGGGTGTATCTTTGCTGAGATGTGCAACCGCAAGCCGCTCTTCCCGGGCGACTCTGAAATTGATGAGATCTTCAGGATCTTCAGGATCTTAGGTACTCCCAACGACGAGGTGTGGCCCGACGTCACGTACTTACCTGACTTCAAGCCCACGTTCCCCAAGTGGCTGAAGAAAAACTTGGCCGAGTTCGTGCCTACGTTGGATGAAGATGGCATTGATTTGTTGGAGCAGTTGCTCGTCTATGACCCCAGTGGGAGAATCAGTGCAAAGAGGGCGTTGGTGCATCCCTACTTCCAGGAGGACGGCGAGCCGTTGTAGTCATTAGTTCATTAAGTACATGACGATAAGCATGAGCAACACGCACACCACTCCAGTGGCCAGCGTGTGCGTTGTAGAATCATCCTCATTTCTAGAAAAGTGGGGATATGGAGTTGGAGAAACCACTTTGCTTGTTTTCTCAGTTCTTTCTTCGGTGATGGCCTTCGTCAACCCCGCGATATCTCGCTTCACCACCTCGAGTCTCTGGCTAATGGCCATATCCAGGGCCAATAGACGATTGAGACTTCGAAGGTCCTCGAGCGAGGCCATCTCGAGCGAAGCCACCTGGGCCTGGACTTGGGCGAAACGAAGTTCAATATCTTGATGATGGGTGAGTATCTCCTCAAGCTCCTCGCCAGCGGAGAAGCCAATCTTTCTGGGACGTTGATTCGGAGGTTTGTGTAATGCCTGGTTTAGAAAGTCCATGGGATCCACTTGGTCAAAGTCCACACTGGTATGTCGGGAGTGGAACTCGTCTTTGAGTTCGTCCATGAGGGTGGCGGTGTCGTCGAAGTCGACATCGGATTCCAGCTCAACGTCCTCATACTCCTTTTTGATCTGGTTACTGCCATCGGTATACCAGGTATGCCCATCGTCAAACGATCCGTAAATTCTGTTCTTATTGTGATCAATCACCTTGATATCTCGTAGGAGATGGATCACCAAAGCTTGGGCGTCAGCTTCATTTAAATCGGTTGGGGTGAGACTATGCATCTCCTCACATATGATGATATCGTCGGTAAGAAAGCCGGGCGGCAATGGGAGAAGTACCTCGAGGTGATGGATCACTTTGGAAATGTCCTGTGAAGAGAGCAAGCCGGCAGGGGCCGCTTGCAACCAGGCCTCGTGGAAAAGAGTTCCCATGATGTAGGGTGTTTACTTGGCCCAAAACGGAAGTGTCATTGCCAACAAATCGCAAAACGTAACCTGCAAAATGCATGCTCAACTTGCTAAACGCAACATGTACTTCTGCAAAATGCAAAAGCTCACTTTTGTATGAGCGACAGATACTACGAAAGACCCGATTACTATAGGGGCCGGGGCCGTGGGCGTGGGTACCGTGGAAGAGGAGGCCGGTATCATGACTACGAGGAGGATTACTCGGAGGGGTACGAGAGATATGAAGGAAGAGACAAATATGCCGAGAGACCTGAACGACAAAGGTATTCCGAGAGAGAGAACTTTGAGAGGGAGAGACACTCGGAGAGAGAGAGATATCCGGAGAGAGAGAGATATCCAGAGAGAGAGAGATATGCGGAGAGAGAAAGATATCCAGATAGAGAAAGAGACAGGTATGGTCCTGAAAGAGGAGACCGACCTGAAAGACACGAGAGACTGGAAAGGTATGGAGACAGGTACGAACGGCCTGAGAGCAGATCGGAACGATTTGAACGAGACAGGGCAGATCGTACTGAGAGCTCTCGACACGACCGAGCTTCAGACCGTTCCCGTTCATACAGTGATCGCCATGGAGAGAGACCGGGCGAGCGCCCAGGGTTCGAGCGGAACAGGTCAAGTCAACTGGGACGGGCAGGTCCAGAGCGGACCGAGCGCATTGAGCGGGCCGACCGCCTGGACCGAGTGTGGACTAATCCATGGATTGACATACTCCGAATCAAAGACGAAAAGACCCAGCGGACGCTTCAGACCAATTACGATTCGCAAACCAAAGTGGACGCCGAGTTGGCGGCGTTGCAGCACGACAAGCTCAAGTTGACGCGGGCGGTGACGTCGGCGGCGGCGGCGGCGGAGAGAGAGGCTCTTCATGTGCAAATCACCAGTGAAAAGCTCGATGAATTCTCGTTCCTCTAACTCACCAGGAAAGTCTTCGAGATGAGGCCGCCGACAGTTGGACAAACCGAACGATTCCGAGTCGTCATTGTTCCTTGTATAATATGTAAAATATTGTATAGTACTTTGTATTGAGTGTAGGCTGAGAATTGGCGCGGTCAACATTTATGTCCTACTTTTCTTCAATCACAGACACATCCATTGGCCAGGGGTTGCTTGTCGCCACGCTCGCCGTTGGCGCTTTCAAGCTCACCACATTCGTCTTGAGTGTGGGAGCACTCCTCGTCGACTTGTTTTTGCTCCCAGCGACCAACTTTGAAAAGTATGGCGCCAAAAAGGGATCGTGGGCCGTTGTCACCGGTGCCTCCGATGGCATTGGCAAGGAGTACGCGCTCCAATTGGCCCGTAAGGGATTGAATGTGGTTTTGGTGTCGAGAACTCAATCCAAACTCGAGGCGCTCGCCGAAGAGATTGACGCCAAGTACCACGTCTCCACACGAGTGGTGGCGTTTGACGCGTCGGTGGACGACCCCGCCAACTACGAGTTGCTCAAGCAAGTCATTGGCGACCTTCCCGTGAGCGTGTTGGTGAACAATGTCGGCCAATCGCACCTGATCCCTGTTCCTTTCCTTGAGACCGACTCCACCGAGTTAACCAACATCGTGACCATCAATAACCTTGTGACATTAAAGATTACCCAGACGGTGGCCCCAGTCATCGTCGCCACGGCCAAGCAAACTCGTACCAGAGGATTGATCTTGACCATGGGCTCGTTCGGGGGCTTGCTTCCCACTCCCTACCTTGCCACCTACTCCGGGTCCAAGGCGTTCCTCCAGAATTGGCTGGCGGCCTTGGCTGGCGAGTTGGCCTCCTCGAATGTCGACGTTGAGCTCGTCATTTCCTATCTTGTCACCTCGGCCATGTCTAAAATCAGAAGAGCCTCGCTCACCATCCCCAACCCAAAGAACTTCGTCAAGTCGACTCTTGCCGGCGTTGGCCGCCGCAATGGTGCCCAGGAGCGCTACGCCACTTCCACGCCATACTGGGCTCACGCGCTCATGCACTTTGGCATTGCCAATACCGTGGGCATCTACTCCAAGATCGCGAACTCATTGAACTTGAACATGCACAAATCAATCAGAGCTAGGGCCTTGAAGAAGGCCGCCCGCAAGAAGACGGAGTAGATAGCTCAAGACTTTTTGTACTTCCTTCCAGTCTTTTGTAGAATATTCTAGAAGCTTGTGGAGAAGGCCGGTAATTGCGCGCTATTAAAGCGAAATTCACCAGTCCGCACACCATGGTGAAAGAAACTAAACTCTATGACTTGTTGGGAGTGAGTCCCTCAGCGGGAGAGAATGAAATCAAAAAGGCGTACCGTAAGGCTGCGTTGAAGTATCACCCAGACAAACCCACGGGAGACACCGAAAAGTTCAAGGAGATTTCCGAGGCCTTTGATATTCTTTCCAACGAAGACAAACGCCAGATCTACGACGACTATGGTCTTGATGCTGCTCGTGGCAATGCGCCCGCCGGTGGTGCTGGCGGCAATCCGTTTGCTGGCGCTGGTCACGGAGGAGGTGGAGGAGGATTCCACTTTGGCGGGAACGGGTTCTCGCAAGCAGATGCCTTCAACATCTTCTCTCAGATGGGCGGGTTTGGCATGAACGATGACTTCGGCGGCTCGTTCGGTGGTGGTGGTTTCGGCGGCGGCATGCCTGGCGGTTTTGGCGGTGGTTTTGGCGGCCAACAATTTGGTGGAGGCCGCCAGCGTCGCCCCGACCCCGACACCGTCACCATCCCATTGCCCGTGTCATTGGAGGATATCTTCAACGGGGCCACCAAGAAGATGAAGTTGAGCAGAAAGAACGCCAATGGCATCAAGGAAAGCAAGGTGATGGAAATCAAAATCAAGCCGGGCTGGAAGGCCGGTACTAAAATCACCTTTGCCAACGAAGGAGACTACCAGCCCGAGTGTCAGGCTCGACAAACTATACAATTCGTGCTCGAAGAGAAGCCTCATCCTGTGTTCAAGAGAGTTGACAATGATCTCTCCATCACGGTGCCATTAACATTCAAAGAGTCATTGTTGGGCTTTGAAAAGGATATCACCACCATCGACGGCCGCAGAATTCCCTTCGGCAGACTGTCACCTGTCCAGCCCAGCACCACCAACACTTATCCTGGCTTAGGTATGCCCATCAGCAAGTCTCCGGGACAGAGAGGTGACTTGATCATCAACTTCAAGGTGGACTATCCCATCTCATTGACGGCAGAGCAAAAGCAGGCCATCAACCAGTATTTCTAATGATAATGATAGATGGATAGACAATAAAGGGGTATGGAACTCTTTGTGGAAAGATGGGGCTGTAAGGCGCCATATTGAATGAATGGATGTACATCACGGGCTTAACTGCTACTGAAATGGGGAGGTGAAAAGTGTCGGAAGGATAGCCAACTACATGTAGCATCTAATATGAAATTTACAATATAGCCTGGCTTAAAGGTGGTGACAGGTATACTCACTCGACGTCGAACAGCTCCGACTCGTTGCTGTCAATTCCTGGATGGCTCGCTGACACACGATTGCCAAGATAGACACTGGCACGGAGTGGGTGTAGGGTGGTTATGCTGATAGCGTGAGAAATGGCTTCAAAACGACATGTCTTGGGTTTCGTTGTCACTCTGGTGAGTCCCTTTGCTATACCGTTCTCGGCGTGAAAAATTGGCAGCCAATGATTCGCAGCCATTTGTTATGAGAGCGTGCACCAGCCTTTGCAACCACGACCAGAAGCCAGTGCATTTATCAGATATATCTCTTGTTGCAAACGATTTCGCGAATGTTTACGTAATCGAGACCGGTGAGGGTTTGTGGGTGCAAAACCAGGCTGCGAACCCATTTGTGTTTGCACTTTCGTTTCCACCTCCTTTCTTCCCCATCTTCACTACAACCACCTCCGCGGTATGTATTCATACTTAGTAACGGGTGGTCGTGGCTTGGGCATCGCGCCGCCACCTAGTGATTCCTTGACCAACTAGGACTTCCGAGCAATGGGCGGCAAGTGAACACACCGACGTGGTCAGCACGACAAAGGAGTACAGGCGCCAGCGGGTCGTCAGACTGGGGCAGCGTGTGTTCTCTGAGTCTACCCTGACTTCGTCGTAATCCTGGCACTCGTGGGCAGTTTGTGGTCTGAGCTTCATGTGCACGTGAACACAAAGACCAACGGCTACCTCCCCATGCCAGAAGTCATCCGTTTGCTCGAGGTTTACTTGGAAGCTCGTGTCTCTCCAGCAGCCCGTTGTACGATCTTGTCGCGGCTGGGTAGACACCCAGCTGGCTAGCCAGCTGGCTGACCATAGGGTCGTTCATCGCCCACCTTGTCTTTCCACGGGAAACCGGCCTCCCGTGGGCCCATTGCTCACCCAGCGGATTTACTAACAGGGGGGACGTCGTTTTGCATTTGTATAGTGTATTTGTATCATTGTATTCATTTTGCACGTAAACGCATGTAGACATTGACCAGATCATCACTTCGAGACAGTAGCCGTGCTGATCTGGTGGACTGGAATCGGCACCTACAGAATCACGCTATTTTGGTGGGCCGCCTCAGACGCACGGTTGCCCTCCAACTAGTTCAGCATTTCTATCTCAAGTACTAATTATGGATCGGGTTTCCTCGGTCGCTCCCCTTGACTCACCTTTCGTGAAATTGGAAACGGTTCATCCAATATAGTGTGGTCATTATATGAGGAGGGTTGCTGCAAAAGCGTACGTAATTGGTGTCGCCCCAGGTCGACAAACAGAGATCGTGGTGCGAATAAGTCGGTCGGTCCGTGCGACTCTCATGGGGTGAGCATAGGCCAGCGCGCGCGCGAAGTTGTCGCTCACACTCTTACTTCGGTACTCATGAGCGTCATCTTAGCCTCCGCAGGCTATGACCACACCATCCGGTTTTGGGACGCCCTCACCGGTGTATGCTCGCGAACTATTCAGCACGCCGATTCGCAAGTAAACCGACTCGAAATAACCTCCGATAAGCGCTTTCTCGCCGCCGCGGGAAACCTCTATGTTCGCCTATATGACATCCGCCAGGTGGGGAACTCGGGCAACTCCAGTGCCATCGTCAACTCCAACTCGTCTCAGAACAACTCGAACACGAGCGCAGTAATGACCTTCGAGGGGCATACCAGCAACGTCACGTCGATTGCGTTTCAGATCGAAAACAAGTGGATGGTGCTGAGCTCAGAGGACGGCACCGTCAAGGTGTGGGACGTCCGATCGCCGTCAGTTCAGCGACTGTATAAGCACCATTGTCCTGTCAACGAGGTGGTGATACATCCCAACCAGGGTGAATTGATAAGTTGTGATCAGGACGGGAACATCAAGATTTGGGACCTTGGCGAGAATCATTGTAGCCACCACCTAATACCCGAGGACGACGTACCTATCAATTCGCTCTCGGTTGCCAGTGATGGCTCCATGTTAGTTGCCGGCAATAACAAGGGCAATTGCTACGTTTGGAAGATGGAAAACGATTCCGACATCACGTCGCTCACGCCTGTGACCAAGTTCCGCTCCCACTCCAAGTACATTACTCGGGTGGTGCTCTCCACCGACATGAAACACCTTGCCACGTGCTCGGCCGACCATACTGCTCGAATTTGGTCCACTGAACAAAACTTCAATCTTGAGACAACTCTCCAAGGCCACCAGCGCTGGGTGTGGGACTGTGCCTTCAGTGCTGATAGTGCTTATCTTGTGACGGCTTGTCTGGACCACTACGTGCGGCTCTGGGACTTGTCAAATAGCGAGACGGTAAGACAGTATAACGGGCACCATAAAGGGGCTGTGTGTGTGGCCCTAAACGACGTATGAAGGAATCATGGGTGGATGGTGGGATGATCTCATAACACACCACGAAGTGAAGTCACCATAAAAGGTATCGACACCACAAGTGAACCCCGTACTAATAGCTTCACTGATTTGAGAGAAGCTGGCCTTGCCTCCAATACCGCGTCGGAACCATTGGCCCCACAAACTCTGGCGGCAACATGATGGTCGAGTCACGGATCTTGCTCATGTCCACGATGGGAAAGTACTTGCGGTTGGCAAGAAGCACCGTGTTGGCGCGTCGGCGCGACATCACCCACGGAATGGCCGCCAACTGAAGCGGAATCACGGTGCGAAACTGAATTGATGGAAGCTGGAGCCGCCGGCACTCGGCCACAATGTCGTGGAATGGATTGGTGGTATTTTTGGGGTGATGCGGGGAGTGTTTGTCCACTTCCGCTTGCGCTTTTAGAAGGAGGTGAAACGTCATCAACGTGCGCTGGATTGTCATGGTTGCAACATGCTTGTTTCCCATCTGATGGGGTGCTGTGTGTTCGCCAAATTCGGCGTAGCGGGCGCTGCCACAATGGAAGTCGATGGCGTCGACGGTGTCTAAAAGTGCATCAGCGGCGTTTCTGATGATGTGGGCTTTACTGAAGCGACATCCGTTGGTGTCGGCGGCCATATCCACATTGAAGTACTGGCGCGTCAAGTACTCGAACCTCTTGTAACAAAGCTCCAAGTCGGTGAGGTGGGGGAAGTACTCTATTGTGTCATTAGCCATCGATTGCACAAACAAATTCACTGGGTAACAGAAAGCCGGCACGATTCCCTCGGTGAGTAACACTGCCACTATAGGCAGTATCAAGTGGCCATGGCGGGGTAAGAAGCCCTCCAACACCAGGAACAACTTAACCAATGAGTGCTTTGCATAGCTGGGGGCCCGGGCGTCGAACTCGCGGGCCAACTCCTCGGGCGAGTCGCCGAATATTGGCTCATCAGGCGTGTAAGCTACGTGCAACAAGTACATCAAGAGGGTGCGATGTAAGATGTGCGAGTGCATCACCTTAGTGCGGCTAATGGGTGTGCAGCATTTGGAACACACCCAAACATCACCCTGAAGATTCACCAATGGTTGCATCAGCATGCATCCGTTGAAAACTGATCCCCGAAGTATTGTGTTGAAACATAGACGAAATTGCACCTGCTCACAATGCGGACAGTTGTAGGAAAAGTAGTAGTCTTGCCATCGTGTACACCCTGAGCACTCGCACTTGAAAAAGTAGCGGGACTGCAAGATGGACTGGCGAAGCGGTGCAGGCACGTTGACGTAACAGTAGGACGTGGTAATGGCAGTGCCTTTAGGAATGAATGTTTTTGCCACGACGTGAAGGTGACACTGACACAGCACCAACGTGGTGTTGGCCACGCAGGAGTGATTGATGAGAGCAAATGCCGGGTTAAGGCCGTAGCCAATCTCCTCGAACTGACAGTTGATTAGTGCGTTGCAGTTGACATAGCAGATGCAAAAGAGACGTAGCACCCACGCGTACGTAAGTGAGTGCGAGGCCTTCCACACCGAGCGGCCTGTGCTAGTGGCCCCCAATGCTAGCACAACAACAGTCGTTAGCTCACGAAGGGCCGGGTACAACGCCACCATTTGAGGCACGTGTGCAGTCAACCGCCCCAAGTCCTCGCGATACTTCTCATCCACCTCACATGATACGTATACCCTCACTACAAGTCGAGTCACGTCATCAGGGTCGATCAAATGCCTTAATATATGGCACTCCCGCTCAATATGAAGCCGGTCCTGGGGTTTGCAACCGGGACAATATCGGTGAACTTTGCACCCATCGCATAATTCTGGATTGGTGAGTTGAAAGCACCATGTACACGAGTTAGTGGCGTTTTGCACACTGGAAGGACTTTTTGCCATCAACACCCGGGGCGTGTTCCTCACCTGAAGAACAGTGTCACCAGGAAACAAGTCGTGAGCAGCCACCAACCCACGGACCGCGGGACCGCCAAGAGGATTAGCGACAACAAAAGCCATGGAGACGAATAGCAGCGATGTGTAGATTTATTGAGATGCAGATTTCCTGCAATTCGGTTGTTTGGTTGCAAACGGGGACCAGCATCGAGTGCGTGCGCGGTTGCAAAAGCAACGTGCGCACCGGGTGTTCTACTAAATCTTGAGGCAAGCTACACAGTTGCTTTATGGCAAATTCATTCATTCGTACTTAAGCGGCCTTCAAAGCGGCAAGAGCTTTCTCCGCGGTAGAGGTGGCACTGGCGGGGTTGGCGCCCGTCACCACGCGGCCGTCAGCAACCGAGTAGTCGTCCCAGGGGCCAGCAGGTGGCACGTACTTTCCGCCCACCTTCTCAATGACAGCCTTAACCGTCACCAAGTTGTCTCTCTTCAACTTGTCGTCAAGTCCCATGATAACCTCACCCTCGTCGGTGAAACCGGTACCGGTTTTGCCCTCAATCAAGGGCTTCCCCGTCTCCTTGTCATTGAGATTGTCGAAAATCAATGGTCCGTGGCAAACAGCGGCAACAACACCCTTATTAGCGTAGATACTCGACGCCAAGGCGTGGAGGCCATCGGCACTGGGGAAGTCAAACAAGGTGCCATGGCCACCTGCAGCGAAGAAGATGTCGTAGTCAGAAGCACTGACATCAGAAGCCTTCTTGACGTTTTTGATGGCTTTGTTGTAGTCACTATTGGCATCCTCGTAGACTTCGCGGTCTTTACCATTGAGGAAGTCTTGGCTCAACGAGTGGTCGTCATAGCCAAAAGTTCCCGTTTCTGAAACAAAGTCCACTTCAACCCCATTGGCTTTGAAGTACTCGAAGGGATGGATGGCTTCGGAAATGAACAAGCCGGTTTTGGCGCCGTCGGAGTCGTAGAAAACGTCGTTATAGGAGGTGATTGCAATGAGAGCTTTGGTCATGGTGGTTGCGGAGGAAGAACGGCGCGGAGAGTCTTTATAGCCAAAAACGTATTTGTCAGTGACGTTGCTGCGCCCTGCATAGAAGTGAACGATGCAGCCAAAGTCCGCGGCGCACATGGAAGCCCATGAAGCTTACAAATGGTTAGCCAAGGCCACAAAGCTGACGCGGCATTTTGCAACAATGTCGCCTACTTAGTAATGCGGATATTTAATGCAATTCGGCCAGATCTAGAAAACTGGCGCAGGTGGGGAGGGGCGTGAGCCAAGGTGGTGGGCCCATGTCACAGCCGTATGTGCATAATGCAGTGGAATCGACCATCTTCGACCGTTTTGTAGCAAATGAAGCTTCGATGGACTAATTCAGCTTAGATCATCGCTTCGGCCGAGAATATTCTCCACGGAGAGATTTTCGTAGTTCAATACTATACTCTCCTTGAAGTCTCCACCGTAGGCCCCGTCCAAAAGATCCACCATGGATGCGCTGCGTAAGTCTGATGAGGGCTCTTCATAGAGCGGCTGCTGGGGCACTGGCTCCTCTTGCATGCGTTGATATTCATCTTTGAGAAATCCCCCTAGCTCAAAGCACCAACAGAGGTACTCGTCGGTCCAGCACCGCACGATCCACCAGGCACCGAAGCCCAGACCTCCATTCAAGCTGATTTCTCGAAGGCAGGTGGTGAGGAGGTTGGAGCTCACCAAAATGAAGAGACGTGGGTTGATGCGAGTAAGTCGGGAGGGGAGCGTTTGGACAAATTGAGCAACATCTCCGAGCACCGCTGCGTCTCTTTCTGTCTGGAATAGTAGAGCCACGTCTGTGGTGAGGATATGAAGCAAGGTGTCGACGTTTTCCTTTGGGCACGGCACCTCGCGGTACACAATCTCCGCGAGATCGAGCCGGTTCCAATCATCGAGCATCAGCAGTCTCTCCTGCGGACTGTGGAGAATACGAGTGGCCGCCTGGCCCGTTTCAATGACACGAATGAGCCGCAGAAGGATGGAGATGAACGCCCGGGCATTTTTCAACTTCATGGCCAAGAACGCCTTGGGAACCCTAGTCTGAAGCGACACCAGAAGCTTGGCAACGTATTGTTTGGAGACTTGCTTGAGCTGCTGAAGCACCTCCTCCGGGACGCTTTGAAGATGAAGCTTGGTGAGCATCTTGGCCATGGTGCGGTACATGATCATATCACATTCACATACCCACTCAATCACGGACTCGGAGGTGTATAATCTGAATACCGGGGTGGTGAGAATGCTATTGAAGTTGGCAAATGACGTGAAGAGCTTCTTGATATGCATGTACCTCAAGCTTTCGAAAATCAGCGTGCAGTGCACCTTGTACAACGAATATAAGGTATCAGCAATGTCAAGATCGGTGTCTTTGGGGATGTATGGGTATATGGAGGGAAGATTGAGCGGTGAGCTCATATCTTCGGCGTTGAGGGAAGCCTCAATCATTGAGAACAAGTTCGGCACGTACTTGAGCTCTGGGAGCTGGAGCTGCGATGCAATATACACCTGGGGAAGCGGTGTGGTGGTTCCGGAAGGACTATCGACAATCGGGGTCATGGGCGAGCCAAATGACGACGACGCACTCAGACCGGGCGAGTTACCCTGCGCCCCTTGGTCCATGGTGAGCTTGATGCCGCAGTAGTGGTACTTGGACTGACCTCGCATACCCAAGCGACGGGTGGTGAGGTTGGGGAAGAGAATGCGGACCAACTTACCGAAACTGGCAGGACTTAATGGTGTCAAGGAGTTATCAGCACACACCTGGACGTATCGGGCGTAGATTCGGTTCCGTGGTACCACCGCCGTGGGAGACAGCTCGCACGAGTTAAGAAGCCATACCATGCCGAAGATCTGGCGCTGGCGCTCCTTACTGGTGTCCTTTTCCAGAATGCCCGTTTGATTGAGGGCTCTTGTTTCAGGGATGGAGTCATCATTCTCGATCGACCGGATGCGAAGTGCAAGCTCCAGAAGCGGGAGTTTGGCTGCCTTGAGAGCAAGCAGTTTTAGTTCGTTTTCGCCGGCGTCCAAGGCGGAGTCATGTGGCCGGGCGCGTTTGCGAGATTGAGGATCTTCAACAGGAGTATTGGACCGCAGCAGCGATGGCGACGAGCGCACGGGATCTGGTCGTACGAGCGGTGGGCCAAACTGGTGGTAGGGGTTGGGGTGTCTGAATTGAGAATGCAATGGGGCCAGGTATGGATGCGAGATCTGAGGCAGATGCGATACATGGGGCAGGTTGGGGTCGTAGTCGAGGGGACGGTAGTAATGCGAAGGAGCCGGTGATGCCACGGGATCGGACTCCTGTTTGACATAAACAGGTTGATGCTGGTTGTTCATGGGGTCATCAGATCGCACAAGGATATGACTTGGTAGGATGAGGTTGTGAGATTGTGCCAAACTCGAGACAATTTCAGAAAAAGTTGACACTCCAGTTGTTGAGACGTGCTGGGGTCAATCTGCTCCCAACACTCAGATGAGACCACGAAAAGGTATCTGCAAGGATGAGATCAGAACGCAGGCCCAGGTATGTTTACCCGCACGGAAAAAAAAAGCGTAGCCACAAAGCTAGAAGCCCTAAAAATTGCCGAAGGTTAGGTCGTGGGACGACGATTGAGGCGGTCGGGAATGCAATGGGCCGCCAAATTGAAGCACGGCGTGGGAGTAAAGTGTCGAGGTGCGAAAAGCGGGTGGGGAATTTTGTCCCACCGGTGTTTTATATATATCCCTCCGGTAAAATAATCTGAACCGCAGCACACAAGCCTTCAGCATAGAATGTGCTTTGGATGATGAACATTGATCTACAATGCTCAATATTACAATGGGTTGGCAGCAATGAAGTTCACCTGGTCATGAAAGTTCGGTGCGTGGGTGGGAACAATAAGGGTTGAGTTTACGATATCGGGCAGATACTATGTTGCAAGCATGCGGCATGTTGCGAGGCATCGGACCAAATGGGCTCATTGCCAGAATGCCGGACACCACCTGACGACAGGGTCTCAATTTCGGTGGTTGGATGGGTGACTCGAATCGGTCCTGATTGCCATTTGCGTTGCCATCGCTGCCATTGCTTTGGCACTCTAGTTGGCGAGGACATTGTGTTTTCACTGTGGGGGTGTCTACGCGCTGACATAAGCCATCGCGAAAAATCTCATCTCATCACCATGGCTGTTCTCAACTCCAACCCCGAGGTTCTCCTCCGCAAGAGAAAGAACAATGAGAGAAAGAAGTTGGAGAAGCAGGAGCAGATTAGACAGAGACAGTTGGACATTCAGCGCAAAAAGAAACGTGCTGCACAAAACAAATTCGTGCGTGCTGAAACCCTCATCTCCAACTACAAGTCCCACGAATTAGAGTCAAAGAGAGTCGAAAAAGTGCTCAAACACGAGAAGAAAACCTTAAGAATTTCTTCTGACAAAGAAGTCGGGGAAAGATTGGTGTTTGTGGTGAGAATCCCCAATCACACCAAGGGCTTGAGAATCCCCGCTAAGGCTAAGGCTATCCTTGAAACGTTAAGATTGACCGAATTTCACACCGGTGTGTTTGTCAAGCTTACATCCAAGACCTTGCCTTTGTTGAGGTTGATTTCTCGCTACATCGTGGTGGGTACCCCATCACTTGCATCTGTTCGTCAGCTTTTCCAAAAAAGAGCGAGAATCACAGTGGAAGATGAAGACGCTGAGGAAGTCGAGGGCGTCAAGCCAACCAAGGTGGTAAAGTTGGACAACAATCAGGTGGTGGAAGATGTGTTCGGCGATGACCTCGGCGTTATCTGTATTGAGGATATAATTCACGAGCTCGTGAGTCTTGGGGACAACTTCAAGACTTTAAGCAACTGGCTTCTTCCATTCCAGTTGAACGCGCCTATCCATGGCTACGGACCCAGATCCAAATTGGCCAGATTGCAATGGGAAGCTTCTCACGAAAGAAAGTTTAGCATGGCCGGAGACGCTCCTTTGGTGGAGGTGGACATCGATCAGTTCATTGAGGAGCAAAATTAGTCACAGCGACTTTGGGCTAGTGAAAGATTGTGAAGTAGCACACGATTAATGCATAGATTTGTATGAAATTTTAATACGCGCCATGGCTCCTCCATATGAAGTGCTTCAGCTGGTGTCGTCTGACCCACTGGCGACATACAAATTGATCCAGTTACCGGAGGAGATACTTCTGTTTATGAAAGACACGTCGGATCAGCTTGAGCTCAAGGCTCTGCCCTCTCAGAATGACTTGGTGCTTTGTACCCCAGACAAAACGTGGAAGGTGCGCCAGATGAACCACTCCAACACAGTCTTGCTTCTACACGACACCAGCATAGTGTCACATCGTCTTGTTATTGATGGCGAAGTGCATACAAACATGTTGTTGGGGTTAGCGCTGACATCGTACGAGTATGAGCTTACCGTTTTCGACGGACATATTGACGTGTCTGCCGTGCCAGAGTATAGTGGGCATGCAATCAAACAGAGCGGTCAATCGATCGAGCAGCTTCTCTCGGACTCCCCAATTTCAAAGGCCCAGTTTCTCCGTCGTTGGCACGCACTTGGTGGATGTAACGTCGACGGGCAAGCGGTACTTCTTTCAACCACCTTCATGTCCGAAGTGCTTCTGAGTCTCGTTCCTGTACTCATAAGCAACCGCATTGCCTACGACTCATCAGACTACAACCTTTCTGTGGACCAGATCCGTGCGCTCCTTGCAACCGAAAACCTTGCATATTCCTACGAAGTCGTGGAAACTGTCCTCAACAAATTCGGCGAGCAGAACCCAGATGACACTTCAAAGTTTCGCCTCAACAACTCCACCGTGTCGAAGTGGTTTGGAATTCAGACTCTCATCAACAACCGCACGCGGCTCGTCGGTCCTAAAGACTTTCTACTCATATGGAAATCGGCGCTTCCACCCTTCTACAACGTTCCTATCGACCTTTCGCAACTTCGAGGCCATTTCTACCGCCCGATCACCGACAAAATTCAGTATTTGGACCCAGCCCAATTGCTGAGTGAGCTCGCGGCCCGAGTCAAAGAATTATTCAAGTTGGTTCGTGAATGGGATTGGGAGGATTTCTTGCCGTATATCGCAGCATTTGTCCCTTCAGGTAAGAAACCAGAGCTGTTTATACTAAAGTATGCCCGTCGGAACCGAGTGGGTAAACGCTACGTTGTATCGCCGAGATGAACACCAAGGCTCAATGACAACATCTTTCGTGAATCTCTAAAAAGATATCTGCTACTACAGAGGCTCAGTCCAATCTGCATTCATATGGCTCTCTGCTTTGGCGCTTTGTGACTAAATCGGGCCGAAATGCGACCGCGCATATCACCATGGAAAACTCAGCGTTCGTTGTATCGCTTATTGTACGTCTTCCACACCTCGATTGACGTGTCTGTTGACTCGTACTAACAACTCAGAGCGGTGCCTGTGCAGGTACGCTGACAGACTTGGCTTTCTTTCCCATCGACACCATCAAGACCCGGCTTCAGGCCAAAGGTGGGTTTTTCGCAAATGGAGGTTGGCATGGCATCTACAAAGGTCTTGGTCTGGCAGTGGTAGGCTCAGCACCCTCAGCATCCTTATTCTTTGTCACCTACGACTCCATGAAGGCATATACCAAGAACAAAGTGTCGTCGCCGGCGGTCGGACATATGATTGCCGCACTGTGTGGAGAGGTGGCTGCTTGCTTGGTTCGAGTACCGGTGGAAGTCATCAAGCAAAGAACGCAAGCAGGCCATGTGGGTGTTGGAGGCCGTTCGACGTCCTGGGGAAATCTTCTCTATCTTCTACAGAATAAGTCCGGCGAGGGAATCATCCGAAGTCTCTATCGTGGGTGGAACACCACCATAATGAGAGAAATCCCCTTCACTGTCATTCAATTCCCCCTTTATGAGTATTTCAAGAAGCAATGGCTGGCATACGAAAACTCACTGAGTCTACTGTTGGTGAAAGGAGCCCTTTGTGGCTCGGTGGCGGGTGGAATTGCTGCTGCATCAACTACACCATTGGACGTGATCAAGACCCGCATCATGCTCAACAAAGAACGCATCGGAGTGGTGCCGTTGGTGCGGACCATTCTTCGCGAAGAGGGTGCTTCGGTTTTCTGGAGCGGCATTGGGCCCAGAACTTGCTGGATCAGTGCCGGTGGTGCCATCTTTCTCGGGTGTTACGAGCTCGTAAGCTCAGCTCTTTCGCCCAAAATGCAACCTTTATAGCTTACATACGATTGCGAGTCGGGACCGTATGACACGTGACCCTCCGCTCGCTGACAAAAAAAGTTCCGATTCCTCCATCACTTTAGTTCCATTTATTCCTCGTGATGTTGTCTAACGTATCTAGATACGTGCGGAGCACTGTGTGCCGAGGTCCGATGAGCTCTAACCTCATAAGGATGGGAAGTCGTTATCTCGCCACCAACCTGACCACCCCTGAACTCCACACCTCCACACCCTTGGATCCTCCAGTGGCGACTCCTCCCAGTGGATCCACCATCAGTCTCAAGAATGCCAGTCGAGACGACTCTAAATTTGGATCCAGACCCATTTATCTCGATGTACAGGCCACCACTCCAACCGACCCAAGAGTGTTGGACAAGATGTTGGAGTTCTACACGGGGCTCTACGGAAACCCACACTCATCCACTCATGCTTATGGATGGGAAACCGATAAGGAAGTGGAGAAGGCTCGTGAACACGTGGCGGAAGTCATTGGTGCTGACCCCAAGGAAATTATCTTCACGTCGGGAGCTACCGAGTCCAACAACATGGCCATCAAGGGAGTTCCCCGGTTTTATTCCAAGACAAAGAAACACATCATCACCACCCAGACTGAACACAAGTGTGTATTGGACTCGGCAAGACACATGCAAGATGAGGGGTTTGATGTCACTTATCTCCCTGTGAACTCTGAGGGTCTCATCAGTCTCGATGACTTACGCAATGCCATTCGTAAAGACACGATTATTGTATCTGTGATGGCTGTTAACAACGAAATTGGTGTCATTCAACCTTTGAAGGAAATTGGAGAGATTTGTAGATCCCACAAAATCTTCTTTCACACTGACGCCGCCCAGGCTTATGGAAAGATCCCCATTGATGTCAATGAAATGAAGATCGACTTGATGTCCATCTCATCCCACAAGATATATGGCCCTAAAGGAATTGGTGCCTGTTACGTGAGAAGACGCCCCAGAGTCAGATTGGACCCCATCATCACCGGTGGAGGTCAGGAGCGTGGTTTGAGATCGGGTACTTTGGCCCCTCCTTTGGTGGCCGGTTTCGGAGAAGCCGCCAGATTGATGAAGCATGAAATGAAGTATGATCAAGCACACATTCACCGTCTTTCGGAAAAGTTGAAGAGCGGATTGTTATCCATTCCTGAAACACAATTCAACGGAGTACTTTCCAACCCCGCGCAGCAGTACGCCGGATGCGTCAACATCTCGTTCGCTTATATTGAGGGAGAGTCCCTCCTCATGGCGTTGAAGGACATCGCGTTGTCTTCGGGATCTGCGTGTACCTCAGCATCGTTGGAGCCCTCGTATGTGCTCCATGCATTGGGAGCCGATGACGCATTGGCTCACTCGTCCATTCGTTTTGGTCTTGGAAGATTCACCACCGAAGCCGAGGTGGATTACGTGGTCCAGGCAATCAACGAGCGGGTCGACTTCTTGAGAAAAATGTCTCCTTTGTGGGAAATGGTTCAGGAAGGAATCGATTTGGACTCCATCGAATGGAGTGGTCATTAAAGGGTTTACTCCGAGTTTAAGTATTTATGTGCCCTGCTTTGGATGGAGTGGGTCGATTTCTGGTTCATGCAATGCGGGTCATGTGCCGGAATCGCCCGTAAGACTAACAAGGTGTTAGCTTATGATAGTGAAATTGAATTTACATAGGTGTCACTGGAAGGTGTAGTTTCCCTGTAGTTATGCCTAACCAATAAGGTACGAGCTAAATTCGATTCGTTGGTTACATATTTTCCCTTAGACTAGCCGAGCCACAAGAATCTCTACACAATCTGACACCGCCACCAGGAGAGCCAGTCATGTAGTGTTAAAATGGATGTTTTGTCGCCGGTGGTATCGCTCTTTCTGTCGGATGGGATGTGCGATGCAGTGCTTGCGGTGGGCTGAAGTTCTGCTGTCTCGCAATCCTTTTAATCCACGCATCACATTTAAAGCTTATCTTGGTTTCGAATGGCTACGAAGGTTGCACAATGCCTTGCGACAGAATCTTTATTTGCAGCCGTCGCGGATGAGTCAGGTATTTGTCTGGTACTTCTTGGCAAATCTCTCGAGCGGTAGGGCCCAATTCACAATCGCCAATACCCATTGGCACAGGGACTCATGAACGGGTACAATGGAGCCGCCTTTGAGCAGCTATTAATTATCATGATAATCGCTGCCATTGTTACTATCGTTGAGAGGGTCTCCGTCGATTGTTCTAATCTAAAACTCTGTCATGGTGGTCGCACACCATACTGTCCGGATTGCGTCATGCTCTGATCGGTTTCGACCCCGATCACCTTCGCTTTGGGCCCCCCCTCCGCTAAGGCTGAGCAATCCACGTTCCTTGGCTTGTGATGCTTCATGTATCGTAGTTGGCTTTCGACACCAGCTGCCACGGCCAAGGGCCCCCCCTCGGCTCGTGGATGACCACGTCACATCACTCCCCAAATAAACAGCTACCGCGAGTAGACAACAGACTCATCTAAGGATGCGTCCCTCAAAATGGCACCTCACCCTG